>CM017570.1:44047554-44105054 GCA_007844125.1 Sinonovacula constricta
GAGCTATACCACAATCATTTTATAACGGCTTTGGTATGTCGCGGCCCCGGGATCGAACCCAGGGCCTTTCATGCATGGAGTCGACACTATACCATTAATATGTACATCACTTAAAAAACACATGTGCAACTGACTTAATATCAGTAATTGCATTTATTAGGCCTAAATCAATATTTATTAATACAGATACCATCCTGGTTTAAATGATCGAACATAATTCATTGTTTAATACTTTTCAACCGCTGTTGTTTTGTGTTTTTTTTTTTTTTTTTTTTTTTTTTTTTTTTAATTTGCGCTATATTTTCGCAGTCTGTTTAACCAGCCTTAGTGCAGTGGGCTAAAATGGATGCATGGCTACTTGCGATGAATCGGAATATGAGTGGATTAAGACAAATGGCACTTATGGGTATAGCATACAACATAAGTCAAATAACAATGCATCAGATATTTTATAAATTATATATAAATAGTAAAATAGCATCCTCATACAAATCTAGAACTATTTACAACGGGGCAGCACAACTACCCCAAATCGACTAGTTGTGATGCGTCATAGTTAAGAAGTGGCTCAAACATAATGACGTCATCGCCTATTTACAGGACGACTAAAAGCTTTAACTTTATCTTAAATTTTATGTACATAGCGAAATATGAGCTAACCCTAACATGAGCACATACAGACAATACTGTTCGCAGTAAACCCGTCTGAGATCGTTATCTGGTGCATGAATTCACCACACTTTTCTCTTATCGGTTGAATCATTTAACCCCTTTCACGCCAAAGTTATTTATAAGCATTACGCGAACTATTTTATTTTATAACAACTACTTGCAAAGCTTAAAATAGCTTTTTAGAGGATCGGAAGCAAGAATTGCTTATCCTGATCAGACAGCTTCTATCGTTGGTTTGTCAACGTCACAAAATACTTCGCATGCGGGTAGTTTGTGTATCGCGCGTTGTAGGTGAGAGGTGTTGGGGTGGGGTAGCTTTAATCAAACCATGATTTTATGTATCAAAATACTTAGCTATTAAACCTTTGTTGCAATTAAGTGGCCATAAGAAAGAATTACCGTTAAAGCTATTTTTGCTCCTTTTTGCCCCCAAGAGCAATATCAAGTAATTAATTTACCAACTGTTAACAATGCAAGAATGGGTATCAGCGAATTGATAGGCTTTTAGTTGGAAGTGTTTAATTTCACAGCAATAGTTTTATGTTCAGGAGCTATTGTGGGTACATTTTCTACAAGAGTGGATGAAAAGAGACCTCCGGACTTGTAAGTGTTGAGAAATTAAGTGGATCGATTTCTGGGGGCATATGATATAATTGATTGGAAGAAAAGTGAAAATTTGACTATTGTGTTGTATTTGCTGTAATTGTTGTGGTGATTGTTGAGGTTGTTGTTGTCGTTGTTGTTGTTGTCGTTGCTGTGAGGGAGGTGTATGAGAAGGTTGTGGTGGTGAGGGTGGTGACGTCGATGATGATGATTAAGGATGATGATGATGATGATGATGATGATGATGAGATGATGATGATGATGATGATGATGATGATGATGATGATGATGATGATTGATGATGATGATGATGACGATGATGATGATGATGATTGATTGATGATAATGATGATGATTGATGATGTGATGATAATGATGACGACGGCGATGATGATGATGTAAAATGCTGCTCCGCATTCATCATACAATGTTCATGCACAGACATGTAAGATTCTCGATATAAATTCTTAATTGAATAGATTAGCCAGTAAAGAAGGCTTAATTGAACCTGCGCTAGACTGTCAATTATATCCGCATTATCGCAGGTGTAATTTTGTAAACCTATGGTGAGGGATTAGGGCCATAATGTGGAATGACCTGGTTTATATAACACCGGACCTGTCAGAAAATAGCTATATGTGGCCAAAGAAGCAAAACGATAATTCAGACTCATAATAATGTATTTTAGCATGGTTATCTTGTCTTGAACGTTTCTTTTAAATTGGTCTCTATAGCGGGGTTGTCGTAAGTCATTTGGTCTCTATTAAAGATAAGACTTTGTTATATTAATCTTAATACATGTATTGTTTAATTCTCAAAACCGATATTGATAAAGAAATGAGTTTAGCGGCCTGGCCTAAATAGGTGCATGACTGCCAACAGACTTATGTCTGGGTAGAACCCCCGCGCACTGAATGTTAGCTGGAAAACTTCTCCACATGGAAGTTCTCGCCCCGAGAGGGACTCAAACACGCGCGGTGAGCGGCAGAGGTATTTCAAGTCGGCGACACAAACTGCTCGACCACGGGCGCCCTTCCCCTCTCCCCACACCCAAGCATAACATATTTCTCAAATAATACAATTCTTATAAAATCCTTATTTCTGACACCCTTTATTTTCCGTACTTTTAACAACCGAACGGGTAACAAATGATTATTTGGTGCACAACTTGCTTTTATCTTTGCGCAAAATTTAAATCCTGTTAAATCGTGACATTTGAAATGCAAATCCATCAGTCGAGGGAAGCATGTACACCGCAAGTTGAGCGACCGTGACAAAACCAAATTACACGTTCAGACATTGTTGACAAAACGTATAAATTTCTTATCTTTTCTGAGCTGCATGCATTTATTGCATTGGGACTGTGGTTAACCTAGTCTACATACGCCGATAAAAATAGTCCGCTAGACATAGTTCAGTATTCACCAACCATTCTTAAGCCTAAGTCATGACTTTTTTCATACCAACAAAATAAGCTTATTTATGAAATTTCAATGGGATTTTAAGCTCCAAGTAGCAAAGTTAAAGTGTCAAACAAAAATACAGACATGTAGATAAATACATAATGAAGATATTGTAGACTGAAGTCCATGACTTAAGAAATTCTTACTCTAGAATAGTTGGTGAATATGTGCCATACTCATGCTTTTTATACATGTATTGTACGCAAAATACTTTTTTATTGTTGTTTTTGTTTGTCTTTAACTATATATAAAGATGATATGAAATGTTGCTAGAACTCAGCAGAAAATATTGCAGCTCTTGATTTGACAGCCAATCTGGATCTACACCAAAAGCTAACAATTTCTTTCTGCCTAGCGGAATAATAGCTTGTAAGAATCCACAATGCATAACACATTAACGTCTGTAATGGAGAGGTTAGTATATCGGACGCGTGTATAAATATGTATTTTGTATTTGTATTTTTGGGTTTTACGACACACCGACACTTGACAGGTCGCCGACCACAATGAAGTTTTACTCGAATAGGGTATATTCAGGTTAAAAGTAAAATAGGTAAGTAAAAATATAAAAATCTATCAGGTTAAAATAATGTAAATTATAATAGAAAATTGGTTGATAAATATGCAAACAAATAGAGCCAACATTTTCTGTCAATCTAAGGTCGACATTAAAAGCTTGTTTATTACAAGGGTTGCATGTATTTTTAGATGCGAAACTTACTTAACTATCTGCTAGCGCTGGCGTGTCCCCGAAACAGTGTAGGTTAAAATAATAAGAGCCTGGTCTCTGTGTAGAGTATGGTCGCTGATTACATTTGATCGTAATGGTCATAATAATGAGTAATCGATGGATTTGTTAACATGAGATTTTGATATCATAGTAATCGGAGATTTTACTTAGGCTGCGACGTATAATATGATATATACACCTCATTCTTCAAGGTGGTCTCTAAAGGGAGGTTTCCTCCATAATTTTTAAATTGTCTTTATGTAGAGGTGACCTCAATCATAGGGTGTTTTCCTCGCCAGGCTATCTTCTTAAGGATAACCCTTATATCGCTACAATTTGTTAATAAGCAAGATATATGAACCCAAGTTCATCTGTTAATAAAAGGCTGCTTTGGTTAGGGCTAAGCAGCAAATAGTAAATACCCCGATCAATCAGCTCTCATCGTGGGGCTACCTGGTCCGGATATACAATATTTACATGTGGCTTATCAATTTGTGTGATTTGGGATATGTTTTAATTTTACTCGTAGCTCGTTCTTTGGCATTGTCTGGTTATAACGCTCTCCGACGGTCATCCATTCGTACACCAGCTACGGAAACCGCTGCTTAACCGCGCAACTCTGGACGCCGCTTAAACCACATCGTTAAAGAGTTAATCCAGCAGCGAGGCTTACATTTCTACATTTGCGGTCATTACAATATTTTCATTATGCCTCGTAGATAATGCGTGTCCAAGTGCATATTCGAAATTGCTCGATGTTTCCTAAAAACAGCCAAATTAAATTATCGTATCATGCATTGAAGGGAATAATTTTATCAACTTGGCTGTCAATCTCATCTCTTTCTTAAATGTTTTTATATGGAAAATAATAATTTAATTAAAGCATTGCCTTGCTGTTTTCTATATTGGATACAACAATTTAATGCCGACACATAATTTTTAGGTTTCACATTGTAAGCAAGCATTGTATCGTGTTTTTCCCTCCTATATGCATGGTGTTATAGATTGGCACATGTTTCCATTCTCACAGTATAAAAGCACAATAAAATAAACCAAATAAATGCAAACTTAGTGCAAGCTAAATGCAATTAATCGAATTGAAAATGCATTTCAGGCCGTTGATATATTCCAACCGAACCTAATATATTAACTATGATTGATTAAGCCATGTGTCTTAGGCATTATAATATGGCTGTCTATGATATATTGATGTAATCAGAACTTATAACTTGAGAGAAACGATACACGGGTCAGCGAAAATATTTAATGATTTATGGCGTAGATTTCGTAAGCGTTTCGAAACTGAAGTATCATAGGATAAATATTTATATATGATTGTTTCGCAGTTTTTTGTTTGTTTCGCAATTTATTGCAAAAGGTAATATGTAAATAAATTGATAATATCAACTCATATTATACAACTGCATATTGCAAAAATATAGATATAATGCAATTAAATTTCAGACTTATCATTATATTGTGCATGCATGTTAAACGTTAGCGATGCAAAAAATATTTTAAAAAATCTCACCTTCATCCAGCTATTCCATTTTGACTAATGGTTATCCGCCATCTCCTTTTATAAAATAAGACCCAAATCAAACCAAATTCTGCAAAATAATTAAACTTGTCAAGTTTGAAGAAAAAAACACACTCCAACAATTAATTATTGTCCCGAAATATATCCTTATATAGCAGCTACCCGGAACAAGTTTTCAAATTTCCGCAGAATAAACTAACACTAATATATTTTTTCACCACTCGTCAAAACGTCAACCCTTCTACCTCACGACCACAGACTAAGTTGCGGATCAGTACGGTACCCGGTTTTTATTATCAACTTTTCTCTACCCGACTACCCGTACTATAGACTGCGTTCCGCATGGATTATTGTATTCACCTGAGTAACGGTTCTTTACCGAATGAAAATTTTGAAATTCGAGTACCCGTCTAGGGCAGAGACCCGTTATGTACGGTATATTTGTTGAGAAGGATTTTATGTCGAGACGGGTTTCAATAGAGCTAGGTTTGGGCTTGTTTGAGTTTCGATTTGGCAGGGGGAGTGGTGGTGGGGGGTGAATAAAAGGGGAGGGCTTAAGTGTGGTCTATTTAGCCTCGTCTTAGGAATGTTATTCATATTTACCTGGGTGATCGAAAGAAGGGATTTTAAGGGACCCCATGACTTGGTATGGATCGACATTCGAGTCAAAAGGAATTAAGTGTGTTCGTAGAGAGGGTTTAAATTCGATTTGCTTTGTTGGTGGGACAGTTTATGCTTATTGTGTTTAACGTCCCACCAACAGTATTTCAGTTATCTGAAGCAGATATAGTGCTGCCTTCACTGTGTACAACATACCGAAATACCTGAAACACCTGGCATGGTAACCAAACCCAGTCAAATTATCCTGACACCACCGGGCCAACCAGTCGTGGAAGCACCCTCATAATTTCTTTAGCGTTAGCAAGGGAACTATACTTCTACCATTATAACGACTTTTGGCATGTCGCGGCACGGGATCGAACCCGGGGCCTCCCGTATCTGGAGCCGAAACTCAACCGATTGCGCTACCGAGTCCGGTGGTGGGACATTAATTCAACAATAAACAATAGCAACAGTAACATCTGAAATGAAAGCCTTAAGAAGAAAACAGCATATTTGCAAAGTTAACCATTTACAATATGCATTTAATGGCATTCGCATAAAACTTAATGTTGGTATCCGACTGTTTGGGCCATTAATTCTTCTGGACCGCTTAGAGTCCCTTTCGAACTTAAGGACTTAATATGGGAAGGTATTGCGGCCGATTTGCGGTGCGCCTGTGGTTCTACCCAGACATGTGTCGGGGATCTTCCTCCACCATAAAGCTGTACGTTTTTATATTGATCATAATTGGTCGCTGCAATTTATTTCATAATAAATAATAATAATAATAATAATAATAATAATAATAATAATAATAATAATAATAATAATAATAACAATAATAATAATAATAATAATAATAATTATTATAATAGTTGTAGTAGTAGTAGTAGTAGTAGTAGTAGTAGTAGTAGTAGTAGTAGTAGTAGTAGTAGTAATTATTATAATTCTGCCATGCAGCCATCTAAATTATTGTTACCTGAAAAGATCCCGCGAAATACCGTTTATTGGTATCCTACGTTCATGTGTATAGTAAAGTATAACACCGCACTTTTCATTATTCAAGCTATTTAGAATCTGTACCACATTGCACAGTTAGTTATTTTTAAACCAGTTAAACCACGTGACAATTATGATCACGTTTTTTACATCATCATCCGGCTCTGACGTCGATGTCTGTGTTTTTATGCAAATTTCAAACGAGAAGAATCACAATTTGTACTGGTTAACATTTGAGGTAGTGATATAAACAGCATTTAATGTAACTAAAATATGAGATTATGCATTAACTATGTGTCCGAATTCACAAGAACACGGGAAGGGTACTCAGGGCCGGTTCCAGAAAATTTTGTTGCAGGGATGGAGCCTGGGGGTGGGGGTATGAATCAAAGATCATTCAACTATATCACAGTAACTCCTAGATACATACGCACACACAGCCACATTTGATGAAACAGCATTTTATATATGTGCCTAGCTAAAATGCTTAGCAGTGGTTGTGGTCAGGGCATGAGACCAATTATTGTGAGGCCTTTGAAAAGTTAGCTTCAGGAATCATGACCATTTTACGTGAAACGGTGTGAACTGGTATGGATCCACGGTTACACAGTAAATAACCTACCTCTGAATCCTGCATCCTACATGCATAAGATTGTCCACAGAGTCATAGTTTAAAAAAACACACAACGCAAAACAATTTCTTATAAGAACGTTGTCTCTGTGTAGAGTATGGTCGCTAATTACATTTGGTCGTAATGGTCATAATAAATAAAGTTATCTATGGATTTGTTAAAATGAGATTTTGATATCATAGTAATCGGAGATTTTACTTAGGCTGCGACGTATTATATGATATATACACGTCTATCTTCAAGGTGGTCTCTAAAGGGAGGTTGCTTCCTTAATTTTTAATTTGTCTTTATATAGAGGTGGCCTCAATCATAGGGTGTTTTCCTCGCCAGACAATCTTCTTCGTAAGGGAGTTCCGTCTGGGGTCCAATATTCGTATGATACAATATAACTGTCCATTGATGTCAAAGCTTTTTTTTATGTAATATAATCAACTCAGTGTTCAATGTTTGTAAGTGTCATAACACAAAAATTCCAGCAAATACAAGTATTATTTCATGGTGTTTATTAATGCCTATCCAACCATGGCTGGCATAAGGAACTACTTCTAAATATATTTACATAAAATTGTTTACGTTTATCTCTTGTACGTCTTTGCAATGCTATGCTACTACTGGCACACAAAACTCCAACCTGTTGTTAATTTTTACCCGTTAACTACTCCATACTTTATTGCCAATCGGTTTCGGGGCTTTAATTTGGGCATACCTGTCAATACCGAAATCTATCATGTGTCAATTATCCATGGCAATCCGTAACGCGCAATCTGATTGGCTGATGCGGAGAGTGTATATCGCTGGCCCTCCTGTCAATAATATCGGGTCCCCGGGACCCGGTATATACACTAGGTAGAAAAGCCTGAGAAGGGGACAAGAATTTTAAGGCTTGAATAAAAATGTAGGCGTGGTTTGAATCCAGTATCCAGGGGCATAAGTCCAGGTTTAGTAACTCTGCGGGTATGCGAGCTTGGACCCGTTATATTCGGGGATCGTGTGAAATATTGGATATCGCATTTCTCATTTTTGCTGACTTTACCACAATAACGCACAGCGTGATGTTTATATAAAATATCGCCAGACGAACGAACAGGTAGTTGGTTTGAGGTAGGGGGGGGGGGGGGGGGGGGGGCTGAGGGGTGTTCAAGGGCAAAGCTAGAGGTGGTGAGAGGGTTAGCTGTATTAAATAATGAGTTAACTGAAAGCAATGAAATGCCTCTTAAATACCAAGATATATGAAGGTGAGTTTTCCCCCATAGAGGGTTAGAAGTGAACAGGATTATTTTTCTAAAAAAAAAAAAAGAAAGAAAATATGAAATTAGCAGCAAACCACACCACAAACCACTAAGATTTATAAGCATTAGTGACACCATTTATGCTTACTATTTGGTCTGTGAATAATATAGATTAATTAAATTGCACTAAATAGTTGTAAAATTTTCCCCATAAATGGCACGATCTGAAATTTTAAAAGATGCCATTTCTAAAAAAAGGTTGATCAGTAAAATGTCAAAGGATACTATTAGAAGAAAAAAACTGATGGTGTGCCGATGAATATACAATCTATATAGGAGATAAATTGGTTTAATTATCCTGAAAAAAAGTTTTTTAATTGCTGCTGTTCAGATGTTCTTTGTCCCCAATGACCATTTTAATATATACGACTATTCAGCGCTGTTGATTCGGATAAAAAAAGCTAAATTGTTTAATTATGTTGTTTTACAAATTGCTTGTGTCTCTCCTATTATATAATTTTATTTATCAAGGTCATGGCTCTGCGCACATTTTTTTATCTTTTGTTACTATAGTGATTGAATTTAAAGGTGGTATCCGACAGTTTGGACCAAAACTATTTTTATTTAACATTTTAATAAACTATTGTTACCTGAACAGATCTCGCAAAATGCTGTTTATTGATGTCCTATACCTGTCTGAAAGGTGAACCATAATGCCCCAATCGTCATTACAAACATGTATTTTCTATCTGAGCCACGCTGCACAGTTAGCTATTTTTAAACTAAGAAAACCACGTGGCCACTTATGTTTTAGCTCAACCACGCTGTGATGCCGATGACTATTTTAGCAGGGATGACAATCGCTTTTATTTATAGATTTGAAAAGAATGAACATTTTAAGTGTTAATTTACGACTTATACTGTCGTCAAATTGAGATACTACAATCAGAACACCTCGGACAATTCACGAATCATCTCTCGGATGTATGTAGGTAGTCGGATCACCTCGGCCATTTCCCTAAGTGGGACTTATTTGGTAACAGAAGGCCAAAACAAAGATGGCAGCTCGGATGACAGCTCAGTATAGTACGATGCCAGTTAAACTTAATTTGTGTCCGCTTCAAATTTAAATAATCCAAGTTTAATTTACAAAGCGCAGCAAATAAAACAGCTGTCAAACGACGCCATTGTTTATGTTTTGTGCGAACTACATTTTAGGCATATTCTTTCGACTTCCGGCGAACGAAACGATCGTGATTTCTTTAAGAATCATTGCACCAGATACATCCGAGGGATGATTGTCCCGAGGACGGAATTACCCGAGGAGTTTCGATTATGAGATACAGGTGACAATCGTCAAAATGTAGACTAAAGTATGATTTTTTTTTACAGACATTGACCACAAATAACCTAAACTTATGTCAGATATTGTTACACGAATTAGATATAGGCAAACTGTCTTAAAGTGACATTGACACAATTCTAAGAAGTATTTTACCAATCTGCTGATATTGATTTTTTGTTGCTAAAAAGCTGTTAAACTTTATTAATCTCAATCAATAATAAAAAACCCTCATCTCCTGATAATGATTTAAGTGAATAAGATGTCAATAACAATAAACAGATGATATTGTCATCGGGTGGGACAACTAAAACGCGTTTTAACATTTATTCAAACTTTCTTAGTCATTGGAAATTACAACTAATGTCATATCTAACATGTAAACGTCAGTAATATTTCATAAAAAAATCAATAAAGGTACCAATCATATCATCTTCGGCCCTTTCCGTACACGTTTGGTAAAACACAAAACAGCCTCGAAGATAACTGTCGAATCATCTTCGGCCCTTTCCGTACACGTTTGGTAAAAAAATCAGCCTCGAAGGTAACTGTCGAACCATCTCCGGCCCTTTCCGTATACGTTTGGTAAAACACAAACAATCTCGAAGGTAACAATCGAATCATCTTCGACCTTTTCCGTACACGTTTGGTAAAAAAAAAACAGCCTCGAAGGTAACTGTCGAACCATCTCCGGCCCTTTCCGTACACGTTTGGTAAAAAAACCTCGAAGGTAACTGTCGAACCATCTCCGGCCCTTTCCGTACACGTTTGGTAAAAAAACCTCGAAGGTAACTGTCGAACCATCTCCGGCCCTTTCCTTACACGTTTGGTAAAAAAACCTCGAAGGTAACTGTCGAACCATCTCCGGCCCTTTCCTTACACGTTTGGTAAAAAAACCTCGAAGGTCACAATCGAATCATCTTCGACCGTTTCCGTACACGTTTGGTAAAAAAAACAGCCTCGAAGGTAACTGTCGAACCATCTTCGGCCCTTTCCGTACACGTTTGGTAAAAAAAAAACAGCCTCGAAGGTAACTGTCGAACCATCTCCGGCCCTTTCCGTACACGTTTGGTAAAAAACCTCGAAGGTAACTGTCGAACCATCTCACCCATACAGTAGGAAGGTCTTCCAACTGACCTGCGGTGCGTAGGTGGTTCTACCTAGACATTTGTCCAAGGTCTTTCTCCACCAAAACAGCTGAACGTCGCTGATGATCAAAAATGGCCGCAGCAATGTATTTCAAAAACAACAGAAAAACAACAATAAACAAGCAATACTATTTAATTCTGTTTAAATTTGATGGTCAACTGACAATATTATATAATGTAGATATAAATGATGCAGATTTATAAAAAGAGCAACGCAGATCAGGGGGCAAAAGGATGACATCAATGAACAGCATTTTGCAAAACTATTTCAGGTAGCAATGACTTACATGGTTATTTGAGAAAAGAAATATAAATTTGGCCATAACTGTTGGTTATCTCCTTTAATGAATCCCGTCTCTGACCTTAGATTGTATATAACAAAAGAAACTAAAGCTGAATAATACAATGGCGGTTAACATTATTTATTGATATAATTAAGAAGTACAGAGGTTCATATATATGTATATATGCAATTTAAATACAAAGCATTTTGTCAGGTACGGGAGGCCCCAGGTTCGATCCCATGTTGCGAAATACAAAAAGTCGTTTAAAATGGTAGTGGTATAGCTCCCTTGCTAACGCTTTAGCAACTAGAGAGGTAGTTCCATGACTGGTTGACCCGGTGTCAGGATAATGTGACTGGGTGTGGTATCATGTCAGGTGTCCACGGTATGTTATATACAGTGAAGGCAGCACTATGCCTACTTCAAGTGGACGCCGTCTCCAGATAAGTGAAATACTGTTGGTGGGACGATGAACCCAATGAACAAACAAACTTCTATTTTTATTTCAATTACTGGACTAAATATATCTCACATTTCGCAGTTTGATTTATATTGCAATATCTAATGGAATACTAAGCGTTGTTTTATCATATTTTCCATATTTTGCACGGACAAGCCTGTGCACGCACTTGAAGTAAAAAAAATCCCCATTTGTGTAAATAGAACATACCTGTGCAAAACAGTTCCTACGCGATAACGCCCCCAGATAACGCGTGTCCTGATTTTTTTCTTTACCCTTTCTCTCTCTCAAACGCCGCGGTATTGATTCCCCAATCAAAGGCGTAGATAGGATGGGATGACACGGCATTTTAAAAGACATGAAGTCAACTAGGATGTTTTGCTTTAATTGGGAGGGGTTCATTTTCGGTTTCGGTTCTTTAAATGTCGAAATGATATTTTTAGATTAGCACACACGTGCCTTTTCTTTGCTTTGCAATATGTTTAGTTGGCATATCGCATTTCCA
Organism: Sinonovacula constricta; assembly: GCA_007844125.1. Classification (NCBI taxonomy): domain Eukaryota; kingdom Metazoa; phylum Mollusca; class Bivalvia; order Cardiida; family Solecurtidae; genus Sinonovacula; species Sinonovacula constricta. Next base: position 44,059,765 of record CM017570.1, read on the forward strand.
TTTATTATTTGGCATTTTATAATTTATGCCGTCGTTTTCTTTTATTTTGTGATATTGTCGAAAGCGACGATTTTAAAATGCTGTTGCAAGACTGCTTAAAATACGTTATGTATTTTTATATTCGTTTTAAATTCCAAATGAGTGTGCATACTGGGCGTTGAAATATGGGTTGTCCATATAAGGTAAAATCACTGATTAAATCACAGACCTAATATTCTCCCAATGGGCGACCTACTACGTAGACCGAAAACAAACTGACGCCCTATAAGTTCCACTTTTATTGCAGTGCAAGTCATCTTTCCACTAAATAAACCCTCGAAGAACCCTTTTATATCTCTCCTCAGCGAAGGGCTCGAGTCTTGAGCAAATATTAACCGGGGGAACGTCTTATGATGTTTGTCAAGGGAGTTGGACTGGGTCTTCTTATAAGTTGTCCAGTCCCGCCCGCCTGTCTAAGTCTGTAGCAACCACCAACACACCTGTAACATAGGAAGAAAAATGTACAACCAGTCCGGGACTCAAAACCAGGACCCTTCGCTAACAGGGCGAACGTTCTTCCGACTGAGCTAACCGAACCGCGTACACATTCTCTCCCTATCAGCCGGCCACATACACCCCTGGCAACTTGAAATTCGTCTTCGAATTTTCACAAACTATATACTCTACATACAAATCACAAGCCCTTCTCAAGCACTTGTACCATAACGACCTCGGGTCATATACGTTGTGCAGCCAGTACGGGACTCGAAACCGGGAACCTTCGCCAACAGGGCAATTGTCCTTCCGACTGAGCTAACTGGACCTCTTACACATCTCCCTATAACCAGGCTACACACCCATCATATAATATTTCATGAAACGTGTGTTATTTTTTAGGTTCAACACACAACCACCCGTTTATTGGTTTTCCAAGCATTTTCAGTCATTACAAAGGTTAATTTCCAGTAATTTCTGAATTAGTCGTTTCTGTCATTCGAATTCGTTTCTGGTGATTTTATGTCCTTTTGGAACATTTTGTTTTTCTGAGTCATTCAATGTCATTTCGGTCATTCCCAGACCATTTTAGCCATTTCAAGTAATTTTCAACCATTCCATTTAATTTTCAGCCATTCCAAGTAATATTCAAGTAATTTTCATCCATTCCAGGTTATTTTCAGCCATTTAGCCATTTAAAGTAATTTTCAGCCATGCCAAGCAAATTTTAGCCATTCCAAGTAATTTTCAGCCATTCCAAGCAAATTTCAGCTATTTCAGGTATTTTGCGGCCAATCCAAAATAGCAATTATCTGATTCAAATTGATTGCTAACTTAACAAAGTTATACAATCTCGGTTCACAAAATTCAAAGTCCGCAAGACAGCCATTTTCATAACGAAGTGACAATTTTTGACTCAAGACAATCTGTCGATGAATAAATTAACGGACTCATCTCCATTTAAATTTTGGATCTGACGTATCTCATCCGGTGGCTGCGTTAATTTTGGCACGCGTAGCAACATCCGGTGAAGAAAAATAAATATTACTACGCAGGTACAAATAATAATTCTCCTTCTATGTCCGAATACTAGTTCATTTATTTATCTTTCGTTTTCTGGATGAGCATCTAAAGGTGGTATCCGATACATAAACACACGGAGTTTTCACATTTTAGAAAACGATCCAAAACCAACAAGCCTGACACGTCGGTGTCAGTATAATGGGCACCTCATACTGTAGTTTAAGTAAAGACGGGGTTGAACACCGACTTTACTTTAAGAGAGTTAAAATCACAATAAAACCACTCTAAAAGTTCAATTCTTCCCAACCTATGAACAATCACGACAGTGATCTTTTTTAAATCAGGTGATATCATCATCCGGGTGATCCGTTCATGCATCGATGTGTATAAACTCTCTTTAACACATACACACACACACGCTCGTACCCCCCCCCCTCTCTCTCTCTCTCTTCCTCTCTATCTCTTTCTCTCACTTTCTCTCTCTTCCTCTCTCTCACACGCACGCTCGCGCACACATGTATTGTAATATATTTTTTCGACCATTTAAAGAAACACATTTTTACATGTTTTCAAAACAAATTACGTTAAATCTTTAATGTAGAACATTGATTTAGCAGCGCAGTGTGTCCTTAGTTACCGAGCCATTACTGTGCTGAGTTTGAAGCCAGGAAACCCAAAACATTCTGTGCGTCAAATTTTGATCATTTCAAAGTCCCTGATTGATGATTAGGCGATTTTGGAGTATACTCATAATTTCGGGGGTGGGGTGGGGTGGGGGATGGGGAAAGATTTATCAGTTATTTTCCCTATATTTTTCTTTGGGTTTTCAGTATTCCCCTAGCTTTGTAATGATACTATTATCTCTGTAATTCCTAAATAATTTCTCACGCTTACATCAAGTCATAACACCACTGTCATCCTTACAACAGTAGCATTAAAATCTCGGCATTTCCGCCATTATCTCTAATTACAGATAACCAACGAGATACGGAAAGATACGAGCTGATACGCAATGATACGAACTTATCCGGGAATGTACGAACGGTCACGGAATAGCACGAAAATGCACCACTAACCCCAAAACATACATTCTTTCAGCTCATTCAATAAGTACTTTATCATCTTAGCTACAGATAGCGACAGAAAACATAGTTCGTACAAATCTCGGGGATTGCGATATCACAGCTTTAAGGGTCCGGGACAAATCGACATCCCTGTTATCAAATCTCTGGAGAAATACTCGACCTTTAGATTGGGGTTGGAACGAATTGGTGAAGGAAAGCGGATATAACAAGAAAAAAAATGTCGTTTACAGCGCACTCTCACAACTTACATATTAAAAATTTAGCAATTTTACAGCAGTCAATCGATCATTTGCTGTAGGCGTCTTCACGGAACTGAGCTCTGTTTACCAGAAAAGATGGCATCGAAAACAAAAACAAAACAAAAAACAAAAAAAACAACAACAACATTAAAATCTAACCTCTGTTTCTGGAATCTGGACATACTTTGATTTAAATAACGACGGGTTTGAACGCTGTGTCAAGTCTTGAAAAATTCGCTCAAATTTTCATTTTTTTCCCAAATATATAAATATAACATTGATGGGGATTTCTGCTAAAAATAGATGCTGACGTCATAGGGAATTACCCTGATGAAAATATAACGTGATCGCAAAAGTAAGTTGTCACGTGTTTTTTTCTTGTTTAAAAATAACTATCTCTGCAATGTGGCTCGGATAGGAAACACCTGTTTGAAATGATCATATGGGGATTTATGTTTAACTGTTCACACAAATCTAGGGCATCGATGAACAGCATTTTGCAGGACCTTTTCAGGTAACAATGACTTATATGGTTATTTCGGAAAAAAAAATCTTTGGCCTAAACTGTAGGAGACCACTTTTAAATCGGCCATCAAAACCCCTTTCAGGTAACTATAAAAAATTCTTACAAGTTATGCGTTTCTTTTAACTTATTTTGACCATAACTTATTTAGCCTTCTATTTTTTAAACTTTCAACATTTGATACCAGTAGTATATATCTTTTGGTCCGCCAATGTAACACTGAGAAAAAAATACAAGAAAAAAAGAAGAGAGAAAAAAATATGCTGTAACACAATCGTCTTGGTAACGCTCCTTTGTAATTTGACACCATTTTGCAACTCCCGTTATATAGGACATTGACTGTATAATTCATTATCTGGCTTCATTAGTATGCATATCTCATCATCGTCGACAGCGCGGCTAATTCACAGACCGGAATAAATTATCGCTCGTTTTTTTGCTGCCGTCATTGAATTTCAGACTTACAAGTGATATAAACACTGCCTCATAATATCTTTTGTGTGGAAGATAACGGTAGATTCGAAATCCATCTTTTATTATAGGATGACACTAGCTTACGCCAGGACCATCCTACGTAACATGGTGCAGGTGGAACTGCGAGAGGGAGTTTTTTTTCCTCGTTTTAAATTTTAAATAAAATCACAGAAAGTAGAGAATGGAACGAAATTTGTCAGTTAGTTTTACCAACTGTATTTCAGTTATCTGGAGACGGTGTCCACACGAAGCAGATATAGTGCTGCCTTCACTGTGTATAGCATGCCGTGAACACCTGGCATGATACCACACCGAGTCACATTATCCTGACACCGAGCCAACCAGTCATGGATCTACCTTTACATATGATGGAGCTTTAGCGACTTTGTTATGTCGAGGCTTATACCGAACCTTTTAGCGCAATCGGTAGAGCGTCGGCTCCAGGTACGGGAGGCCCCGGGTTCGATCCCGGGCCGCGACTTACCAAAGTCGTTAAAAATGGTAGTGGTAAAGCTCCCTTGCTAACGCTCAAGCAAACAAAAGGGTAGTTCCATGACTGGTTGGCCCGGTGTCAGGATAATGTGACTGGGTGTGGTATCATGCCAGGTGTTCACAGCATGCTATACAAAGTGAAGGCAAAGTGGTGGGACGATAAACCCAATAAATAAATAAATAAATGTCGAGGCTTCCAGTGCCTGGTACTAAATAATGAAGCACATCATCTGTTTAAAACAACCAGAACGACAACCTTACAATAGCACACACGATCACACGACAATAAAGAAATGCAGAAACCAAATCGTACTCATAATTAAAGCTGCCGTGAATTATTTGCTGATATTCTGCAGCACTAGCGCCCTGATGCATTAATTGTCTTTAATGCCAAATTCAATAAATGCATATATATAACAAATCTTTAGTCTAACACAAGACTATTTTGAGCATAGTCTAAATTGTAAGACAGAAGAAATCGAACTTAATTACTCCACATGCCCATTCTTTCTAAAACTATCAATAAGCATGCTTGTGATTTCCAATCAAAATAGACATCGACGTCAGAGCGGATTACCCGAATGGTTATATTAAGTTACGGGTCACGTGGTTTCTTAGTCTAAAAAAGGCTATCTGTGCAGCGTGGCTTAGATAGGAAATGACTATTTTTAATAAGGCTTGACTTGTTGTGCTGTAATTGTTAATAATCAGCATTTTGTGTAATCTTTTCAGGCAACAATAATTTATTTTATTTGGTTCTTTGAGAGACAAAAAAATCTGGTCCAAAATATCGTATAGCACCTTTAAATCACTAAGAAAAACAACAACAGAACTTTGGAAAAACAACTTTCTTATATAAGGACATTTTAAAGTTATGGCTTCTTGGAAAGACCGACCGAGATTTAATGTTTAAAGTACGTTGACAATGTTTTTAGCTTTGTTTTTTGTTTTTTTGAAATACATCGCAGCGCCAAGTTATGATCATTATAGCGACCTAAAGCTGTCTTGGTTGTGGAAGACCCCAAACAAATGTCTAGGTAGAACCACAGGCGCACCGCAGGCCACCTGGAAAACCTTCCCTAATTAAGGCCTTCGCCCAGAACGGGACTCGAACCCACACGATGAGAGGCTAAGCAGTCAGAGGAATTACAAGTCGGCGACTCTACCACTACGTCACGGGCGCCCCTCTCCGACAATGTTTAAGCAATGCTTCTTTATTTTTATATTTCTTTTCACTAATCGCAATAATAAATTACCTGTGTGAAACAAATGAAACACGATCGAATTTAATGAACAAAAATGAAAACACAACACAAATAACAAACAAAACCAAACCAAAAATGTTGAATCAGGTCAGCTGTCGGAAAGCACCTTTACACCGACGGAGAAATAATAGTTCACGAAAACATACCTATAAAACCTATCTCTTTTAAAGACACACCTACGGCAGCTTTACAGACGTGGAACCATAGTAACAAAATATTCTAATGGCTTCTTTTTATTGCGTATAAAAATATATATTTAAAAATAAAAAGAAAATAGCGGCAAGGGAAGAGCTAAGATAGATAGATTAAAATTGGTTTGTCGGAAAAATTACAAGTCAACATAAGCTCTTATATGGCTTTTAAAATCGACTTTTTTGCACACGGCTTCACCGAATAAATAGTTTCCATGTGATGTCATAGGCACTGATAAGACAATTTAAGGCAGCCATCTTGGAAGGCAGAAGCTAATGTAGGCTGAAATCTGGAAATATGTGCTGTATTAAAATCACCACTGTGTTTTTATTTTCCAGACCATTTTACTGAATTTTATATGCAATTTAACAGCTTTTATGAATTATTTTAAATATAAAATCTATATTTTGATAGTTTTAAAGGTAAAAAAATATAACCCAAAAGATACATTTTTGTTTAGGGATGAGACAATAGTTTAATTATTTCTGTGTATTAATTCTTGCGCATTTATCAATTTAACAAAATGCTTTTTACAAATATAAATTTCAAGAGCTTTCCAATGGTGTATAGCCTTTAACTTTTGGACCACAAATGAAGAAATTACAAGAAAATAAAATTTACGCTTCTATACAATTCATCTGAAAATCCCTTGAAGTTGCCATCAAAGATGACAATTCGCTCTGACGTCAAAATCTATTTTTAGCAGAGATCTCCATTGTGCTTATTTAAAGATTTATAGATATTTATAGATTTGGAATGAATGAACTTTTAAGTTGATTTTTTTATTTATCACAATATAGGTAATGGTCACAAACGTGTTTAATTAAATTTACGTATCCGTTTATAGAGATTATGCCTGAACCCCGCCCCCCCCCCCCCCAAAAAAAAAATTAAAAAAATATAAAAAAATGGCTGATATTATTACATGTCTTTGGCACAGGGAAACTTTTGGCTTTCATCTTTAAATATGGTACCCGACAGTTTACCTATACCAAATGTATGTAACATTTTTTTCACGGTTTCTGGGACTGTATGCGTAATTTCTGCATAAACTTATAATTTAGTTTGATTTAAGACGATTTTGAACACAATCTATATGTGAGATAGTACACATTGCGAATATTAACTCTAATAAGTGTTCTTTATTTTCAAATCTATACATAAGCACGAAAGTGATCTCTGCTGAAAATAGATTTGACGTCAGCGCGGACTACCCGGATGATGGTATAACACGATCTCAAAAAAAGGTTATCACGTGGTTTTCTTAGATTAAAAAATAGCTATCTCTGCAGCGTGGCTCAGATAGGAAATACCTGATTGTAATGACGATTGGGCTACAATGCTTTATTTTCCCCACCGATCTAGGACATCAATTAACCGCATTTCGCGCGACCTTTTCAGGTAACAGTGACTTATGTCGTTATTTGATAACAAAATATTTGGTCCAAACTTTCGGATATCCCCTTTAAGACGACATTGCCCTTTCATTCCTCCCATAAATCTCATTTCTGGAAAAAGAGACGACGAACGTAATATAACGTTCATGCTTCTAAGCCTGCATTGCTTCTCTTGCTGTTATTAAACCATGGTTAATACGTCCGGGGGGAGAAAAGAAAAAATCTCCCGACAAACAAATTTCGTCAGGAGACGGCCCATTCCGGAGCCCAATTTATGTTTCCGGTGAAATCAGCTCGGAAATTCTAGCAGCAAGTTTCCCGGAAATAACTGCAATTTATCAACAGCGGATTAACTGAAGATTTTCCTGGGGACAATGAAAGAAAACAATGAAATGCATGTTATCTGATTGAACTGTTTATTTAAAGAATGAAAAAGAAAAGTTGTTGTTTTCGTGAACCGTATATATCTTTGTTTCCTCCGCAATGTGAGAAGCAATATATCCATACAACATAAAATACATAAGTGAAATACGTGAATCAACATGATATACAAGTATTGGATCATAATATTATATTCCTTCTTGTTAAAGGTAATGTCCGACTGTTTGGACCAAAAAAAAATTCTTTCAACATCTTGATAAATCATTGCTACCTGAACAGATCTCGCAAAATGCTGTTTATTGATGTCCGACACCTGTCTCAAAAGTGAACCATAATGCCACAATCGTCATTACAAACACGTATTTCCTATCTGAGCCACGCTGCACAGTTAGCTGTTTTTAAACTAAGGAAACCACGTAAACACTTATGTTTAAGCTTATCCACGTCATCCCATGTGACGTCGATGTCTATTTTTAGCATGAATCCTAATCGTTCTTATTTATAGATTTAATAAGAATGAACATTTAAGTGTTGATTTACGAGATTTTAGGTACATTTCTTGTGAAAAAGACATAAAACTATGGTAAAACCGACGTGTAGAAAGTGAAAAAAAATTCGCATGGTGTAAACTTTAACTGAATTTAACGCAGTAAATACATTGCTGCATTTAAAAAAAAACAACTTTTACTTTCTTTTCCTTTAGTTTCTATTTATTTTTACTTCTTTTTTTGCCTATAAACCAACAACCAGACCCAACCATTATATCCATAAATTATTTCTAAGATTAACAGCCCACTCTCATAAAAAGTTTGCCCGATAAAGGACAGAAAAAAATAACACCGCAGTTTTAATTAAATAACATTCGAGGTTGGGGTTGTTATCGAAAGTGGCGTAGTAGTAGAGTCGCCGACTTTTAACTCATCTGATTCCTTAGCCTCTTGCCGCATGGGTTCGAATCTCGAATGACATACTGTGGGAAGGTCTGCATGAGCTCGAGTCCCGAAGGTCTTCCAGTTGACATTCGGAACACAGGTGGTTTTACCCAAACACTTTTTACGGACCTTCCTTAACCAAAATAACTGGACGACGCTATAATGACCATAAGTGGTCGCTGCGATGTGTTTCAAAAACATAACAAACGAACAAAAATAAAATCGTCTGGTTAAATTCCTTAATACTATATCCTTATATACTATTTTATATGTTTTTCACCATGTTTTACGCTTTCGCAGATATTCTGATAGAATATTTCAACTTTTTTGACTTATTTAAACCAAAAATATAATTTACAATAGCCAAGATAGCGCCAACGATAACAACCAAGTACATGTAAATCTTCATTCGCATCATCTTGGTCAAAATGGACCTGCGATAAAAATCGAGTAAGGTCATTGTTAAAGCACGCGGTGTCACCTGTTACGATTTGTGAAGCAAACATAGCAAACATTCAAGTTCTTAATCAAACCAATTATGTTACTGTCAATCGTAATAAAATGTTTCATATTCAAGTCTTAAGCAAATATTCAGTCCCTGTGGAATTTCTGAGCGGGGGCGATTCGCGCATAACAAATGTATTGATTTACGCTTGTCACAATAATCTCCTTAGCACATACGGGTACTGTTGAGGGATTTAACTGACGCGTATTTTAAGTAGATTGTTAGCAAGAAATGCACGCTTCTTAAAATATCTTAACCCCAATCACCAAAGAACAACCGACAATGATTAAATTTACAACAACGGCATAATACTCATAAACAGAAATCAGTATTACTAACACCAGAAATAACAACACGGATAAAAACAACAGTAACACATCGACATTTCAACTAAAATGAAACATCAGTAACAAGTAGCACAAATGATTCCCCGCCCCCCCCCCAAAAAAAAAAAAAAAAAAAAATAAATAAATAAAAAAAATCCCATTTTCTGCTGCTTCAATTCACAAACTTCCCTATATATGCGGATCTACTCGGTTTTTATTTTTTATGTTATAATTATCCGAAAAGTTGCAGATATGGCAGCGGGATTTTTCCAAAATCGTTGCACACTTGACATGATAAATATAAAGGAATAAAAAAAATTGCTACCTTGTTGCATGCATTATGTTGAAGTGATCCATTATGAAGCGACTGTGATTTTGGCTTGCTTCTGAAATGTGACTAAAGATGACTGACCGGAAGTAGTAATGCTAGAACGTCGGCTACAGGTACGAAGGGCCCTGAGTTTAACCCGGTCCGCGACAAGCTTTAGTTATATCAATGGTAGTGGTACAGATCCCGTGTTAATTTGGTGTGGTATCATGGTTCACGGCATGTTATACATGATAGAGGCAGCACTATATATGCTTCAAGTAGACACGGTATTCAGATTACTAAACGTTTTTGAGTGGAATGATAATCCAATCAACCAACCAACAAACAAATAAAACAACTAACCCACAAAGAAACTTCCAACCAACCAGCAACCAACCAACCAACTAACAGAAATTCGAGCCAACAAACTAACCAAATAAGAAAGAAAATACACAACAACAACAAAAAGCAACAAAACAAATGCAAAAAAAACAACACAAAACAAACAAACAAACAAACAACAACAAAAAACAAACGAAAAGCCCCAACAACACAAAAACAACAACTACACAACAGCTAATAAACAAAACAACGACGGAAACAAAAGTAAAAAATCTCTTCTCTTTATTTTCTTAGAAAATACCGTTGACAAACAAGTTTAGAATCAAATTTGATTAAATAAAAATGACAGACAAAAATCTATCCTTCTTGCCACCCAGTTTGAAATGATTTATTTCAATCCGGTCAACCACAATAACTAAAAGGACAGTTCAATCAAACGTCCATCAGCAAATTTTCAACAATAGACGCATTTAAAACGAATAATTACATTTGTACCTTTGGAATCTAGCAGGACACTAAAGAACGTGGACAATCTGGTTTTATACCTGGTCCAATTGAATAAGTCAGTTTTATGTGGTCGAACTAAAATGTCGCGGTTCAAAGGTGGCATCCGGAAGTGTTCCTATATATCCAATGCACGTAAGAATATTTTTTAACTGTTTTGGTGGCATATTTTCTGCAAAAATGCATACATAAGTCTAAACAAAGACGACTTTGGACACCACCTATATTGTTAAAAAAATAATCGAAAATTGCAGAAAATAAAACTAATCGTTCATTCTTTGTCAATCTATAAATAAGCATTCTAGTGATCTCGGCTAAAAATAGATGATATCAGCTAAAAATAGATATCGACGTCATAGCAGGTGACGATATAACGTGATGTCAAAAGTAAGATGTCACATGGTTTTCTTAGTTTTAAAATATCTCTTTCTGCAGCATTATAGAAAATACGGTGGAGATGTGTCTTTGTTTACATAAATTAAGGCCATCAATGAACAGCATTTTGCAGGATCTTTTCAGCTAACAAACTCTTATTTGGTTATTTAAGAAAATAATCTTTGGTCCAAACCGGATATCACTTTTAAACAGTGGATGAATGACATCTTCTTACTTTGATAAGATTGATATTTTGACCGTCCCATTTAAAGGTGGAATCCGATAGTGTTGACCAAAAAACTATTCCTAAAACAACCATGTTAATTACTGTCACCTGAGCAGATTCCGCGAAATTCTGTTTATTGATGTCCTTCACCTGCATGAAAAGTGAACCATAACACCACAATCGTCATTACAAAAATGTATTTTCTATCTGAGCCATGGTGCACAGTTTGCTATTTTTAAACTTAGAAAACCACGTGATCACATACTTGCGCCTATCTTTGTTATTCGAGGGATTGACCCTCGAAACAGCCCCCAGGACAGAAGCTGACAGAGCCAAGTGGAGATCCCTTGCCCTCGCCTCAAGCACCAGACGGCGCAGAGAGGACTGAATTAATAGTGAATGAAATGTTATCCGCTTTGGCGTCGATGTCTATTTTAAGCAGAAATCCCCATTGTTCTTATTTATAGATTTTTTTAAAACAACAACATTTTGAGCGATTTATTTAATTTCTTACTTACCATTGAACATGTTGTGTGTTGATAAACGAGTTTTGCTGCATTGAAATACAGAAACTGTCTAAAATCGTCTAGGCTGAGGCAAAATTATTAATTGTTCTACAGCAATTATGCACAAATACCCCAAATCAATGGCCAGATGTTATTACATATGTTTGATAGGCAAACTGTCGGATACCACCAACGTGGCATAGTCGGTAAAATAGTCATTTATTCTTTATATTGGAGGTACAAACAAAACTTTCGTCACAGAGAGCACTTCATTAGAATTATAATTTTGGTCAGTGGCCGTGGATAAGTTTTGAAATTTACAGGAATTATTCAAGAACAGCATATTTATTTAACTTTGCGTTAATCTTCTAACACGTCTTAAGTTAAACTAGGGTGGACGTGTGTGTGTGTGTGTGTGTGTGTGTGTGTGGGGGGGGGGGGGGGGGGGGTAGATAGGGCCCCCCCTTGAAATTATTAAAAATACCTTGCATTATTTTGGTTCTTGCTCAATTTAACCACCCCCATCATCCCCTCAACCCATGCAAAACTATGATTATAGATTATCTTTGTAACCGAGAATATAGTTTGGAAAAATAAATCTTTTTTTTTCTAACAGTTTCTGAAATGCAGGAAATGGCTCTATTTTGGCTGCTTCATTTCAATAGTTTTACGTAAGAGCATGTCATGTCCCCCAGACGCCCCCGCCTCGCCCCCCACCACCGCCCACACACACTCTCCACCACTTGCACGGATAGTGCCTCTATTCCTCGCTTTATTATGACGCCCCCACCCCCTTGCCCCCTTCCCCCCGCACCCAACCTCCAAACAAAATTTCTTGGATCCGCCCCTTCACATTGTATTATCTTTATAGACAGACACGTTAACATTTTATATGACCACATTCAGAACATCAACTACAATGTTTATTTGCCCCTATTCACGCTTCGTAGCAACGTCTAATAAAATTCTGCGGTCATACGTCTACTTAACACTTCAGTTGATTGGAGACGGCAGTTCACATATTGGCGCTAATAGGGTTCTTTTATCCTTGTTTCCTTCAAATTATCTTTGTCTTTCTTCTCTTCTCAAAGTGTGTTTCTATCTCCTTTTAATCCTTGTGCGCCCCCAACGTTCTTTCTTTCTTTCCTTCTACCTTCTCTCTACACCATCTCTCTGTCATTTTTGTCTACCATTCAGTGTGTGTATTTCAGCGTGTGTATCTGTCTGTGTGTGTCTGTGTCTGTCTGTGTGTGTGTGTGTGTGTGTCTGCATGCCTGGCTGTCAGCCTTGCCTGTCAGTCTTGCCTGTCTGGTCAGTCTGTCTGCCTTTTTGTCTGTCTGTCTGTCTGCCAGCATGCCTGCCTACCTGCTGTCTGTCAGTCTGCCTATCTGTCTGTTTGTCTGCCTGTCTGTATGTCTGTATGTATGTTTTCCTGTAATCGGCCCGTCAGTCTGTCTGTCTGTCCGCCTGCCTGTCGGTCTGTCTGTCTGTATGCATGTCTGTCTGTGTGTCTCTCTGTCGTTCTCGCTTTCTCGACCACGGCTATTCTTATCGCATGTTTTGAAAAAAGACAGTAGTTTGCACTCGTGTACTGTTCTAACTTAATCTACTTCTTTCAAAGTATCCATGTTTAACTTCTTTTCTCTGTACATCTTTCTATACCTTTTATACCTCTTTCTCTCGATATTTCTTTTGCCCATTCTATCCTTTTTCTCACACACACCTTTTCTCTCAGTTTCTCTAATATTTCTCTCGTTCGCCCCTTTCTCCTCACTACAACTTCCATTCTTTCTCTTCCTCCTTTCTCTCTTATTCCACCCCCCCCTCTCTCCATCCTTCTTATTCCGCTTTCATGCTCTCTCCCTCCCCGTCTCTCTCATTCTCTCTCTTCGTCCCTTTCCCCTTTCCTCTCTCTCTCTCTCTCTCTCTCTCACACACTCTCATTCTGTTGCCCCCTATCTTATTCTATCTCTACCCACTCTCTCATTCTCTCTCCTTCCCTTTTTGTCTCATTCTCTCTCTTCCTCTATCCCTCATTCTCTCCCTCCCCCTCTATCTCTTATTCTCCCTCCCCTTTCTGTCTTTCTCTGTTTTCTCATTACATATTTTGTCTTCTTACTTTATCTAGGACACAAGTTCACTGAGGACTGCTGCTTCGCACAATATAACCCTATTTTGGGCAAAATGAACAAATTAAAAACTATTTTTGTAGAGTTGCTTAGCTTTCTTCCACGTGACCTGTTGCTCCCATGCATAAATGCACTGACAGCCTTTTTTTCCTTACAGAAAAGAGAAAAGCAAAAAATAAAAGAAAAAATCTCCAAACCTAATCCCTTACCGCACGCAACTACTCACGAAAGAGTCGACAAAACATTAAATCTTTCCCACGCGTCTTTTGCTATGGTCGCTGATATAGAGCAGGTATTATGAAAAGGGATTTAATGCGTAATTACACTCAATATCTCCATTTAATTTAATTCTCCGTTACGTGGCGAATCCTACAACAATTTAAGATATGCGAAAGGTGGAGAAAAAAAAACGACGAGAAGAGCAAGATTTCACATTTTTTTTTCGGTTTGGTTTGTAAGGAGATTTTAATTGTTATAAGAATTTATTTTTTAATATTTATTATACGGATTTACATGTATATTTATTTTACTCTCAATTGATATAATTAATTAGGACCACTCCAACTATAATGTAAGTTAAAATGATGATTAATTGACAGGAGAGCCATAATCCTTTAGATTTATGATCGTTTTTAGTTTAATTAGTTTTTCATGTTGTAAGTTATGCATTTGGTGGAGATAAGCGACCGTGGCGTGGTGGTAGAGTCGCCGACTTGAACTCCTCTGACTGCTTAGCCGTTCACAGCGTGGGTTCGAGTCCCATTCGGGGCGCAGGACTTAATGTGGACGTAATGGGGGAAAAGTCTTCCAACTGACCTGCCATGCGCCGGTGGTTCTACCCAGACATTTTTTTGGGTTCTTCCACCGCCTTTAAAGCTGGATGTCGCCATAATTAACATAATTGGTCGCAACGATTTATTTAAAAAAACACAACAACAACAACATCATATCGGGAGATGCTTAAAAATAACTTCATTTTCTATACTGGTATTAAACTCAATCTTTGCACTTGTAAGTTTAAGATCTTTGTGAAATTTTAATGTTCATTTCTTAAACCCATTTATTTTGTCAAAATAATGTCCCCATTCACCATTTGGAATGATGTATTTTTCTTGTAAGTGACTTATATATGCGTGGAAGTTTAATAAATGGTATGTTTGTCTCTGTATTCTTCTTCGACTGGTATATTTATCTCTATTTACTTCTTTTTCTGGTGCGTTTGTCTCTATTTAGTTCTATGACTGGTGCTTTTGTCTCTATTTAGTTCTTCGACTGGTACGTTTGTCTCTATTTAGTACTTTGACAGGTACGTTTGTCTCTATTTAGTTCTATGACTGGTGCGTTTGTCTCTATTTAGTTCTTCGACTGGTACGTTTGTCTCTATTTAGTTCTATGACTGGTGCGTTTGTCTCTATTTAGTTCTTTGACTGGTGTGATTGTCTCTATTTAGTTATTTGACTGGTGCGTTTGTCTCTATTTAGTTCTCCGACTGGTGCGTTTGTCTCTATTTAGTTCTTTGACTGGTACGTTTGTCTCTATTTAGTCCTTTGACTGGTACGTTTGTCTCTATTTAGTTCTATGACTGGTACGTTTGTCTCTATTTAGTTCTCCAACTGGTACGTTTGTCTCTATTTAGTTCTATGACTGGTACGTTTGTCTCTATTTAGTTCTATGACTTGTGCGTTTGTCTCTATTTAGTTCTCTGACTGGTACGTTTGTCTCTATTTAGTTCTCCGACTGGTGCGTTTGTCTCTATTTAGTTCTCCGACTGGTACGTTTGTCTCTATTTAGTTCTCCGACTGGTACGTTTGTCTCTATTTAGTTCTATGACTGGTAGGTTTGTCTCTATTTAGTTCTATGACTGGTGCGTTTGTCTCTATTTAGTTCTATGACTGGTACGTTTGTCTCTATTTAGTTCTATGACTGGTACGTTTGTCTCTATTTAGTTCTTCGACTGGTGCGTTTGTATCTATTTAGTTCTATGACTGGTACGTTTGTCTCTATTTAGTTCTCCGACTGGTACGTTTGTCTCTATTTAGTTCTATGACTGGTACGTTTATCTCTATTTAATTCTATGACTGGTGCGTTTGTCTCTATTTAGTTCTATGACTGGTACGTTTGTCTCTATTTAGTTCTATGACTGGTGCGTTTGTCTCTATTTAGTTCTTCGACTGGTGCGTTTGTATCTATTTAGTTCTATGACTGGTACGTTTGTCTCTATTTAGTTCTATGACTGGTACGTTTGTCTCTTTTTAGTTCTATGACTGGTACGTTTGTCTCTATTTAGTTCTTCGACTGGTACGTTTGACTCTATTTAGTTCTGCGACTGGTGCGTTTGTATCTATTTAGTTCTTCGACTGGTACGTTTGTCTCTATTTAGTTCTATGACCGGTACTTTTGTCTCTATTTAGTTCTATGACTGGTGCGTTTGTCTCTATTTAGTTCTATGACTGGTGCGTTTGTCTCTATTTAGTTCTCCGACTGGTACGTTTGTCTCTATTTAGTTCTATGACTGGTACGTTTGTCTCTATTTAGTTCTATGACTGGTGCGTTTGTCTTTATTTAGTTCTATGACTGGTACGTTTGTCTCTATTTAGTTCTATGACTTGTGCGTTTGTCTCTATTTTAGTTCTATGACTGGTACGTTTGTCTCTATTTAGTTCTTCGACTGGTGCGTTTGTATCTATTTAGTTCTTCGACTGGTACGTTTGTCTCTTTTTAGTTCTATGACTTGTGCGTTTGTCTCTATTTAGTTCTCCGACTGGTACGTTTGTCTCTATTTAGTTCTATGACTTGTGCGTTTGTCTCTATTTAGTTCTATGACTGGTACGTTTGTCTCTATTTAGTTCTTCGACTGGTGCGTTTGTATCTATTTAGTTCTTCGACTGGTACGTTTGTCTATTTAGTTCTTCGACTGGTACGTTTGTCTCTATTTAGTTCTATGACTGGTGCGTTTGTCTCTATTTAACTCTTCGACTGGTACGTTTGTCTCTATTTAGTTCTATAACTGGTACGTTTGTCTCTATTTAGTTCTATGACTGGTACGTTTGTCTCTATTTAGTTCTTCGACTGGTACGTTTGTCTATTTAGTTCTTCGACTGGTACGTTTGTCTCTATTTAGTTCTATGACTGGTGCGTTTGTCTCTATTTAACTCTTCGACTGGTGCGTTTGTCTCTATTTAGTTCTCCGACTGGTACGTTTGTCTCTATTTAGTTCTATGACTGGTACGTTTGTCTCTATTTAGTTCTCCGACTGGTACGTTTGTCTCTATTTAGTTCTCCGACTGGTACGTTTGTCTCTATTTAGTTCTATGACTGGTACGTTTGTCTCTATTTAGTTCTCCGACTGGTACGTTTGTCTCTATTTAGTTCTCCGACTGGAGCGTTTGTCTCTATTTAGTTCTCCGACTGGTATGTTTGTCTCTATTTAGTTTTATGACTGGTACGTTTGTCTCTATTTAGTTCTTCGACTGGTACTTTTGTCTCTATTTAGTTCTCCGACTGGTACGTTTGTCTCTATTTAGTTCTGTGACTGGTACGTTTGTCTCTATTTAGTTCTCCGACTGGTACCTTTGTCTCTATTTAGTTCTCCGACTGGAGCGTTTGTCTCTATTTAGTTCTCCGACTGGTATGTTTGTCTCTATTTAGTTTTATGACTGGTACGTTTGTCTCTATTTAGTTCTTCGACTGGTACTTTTGTCTCTATTTAGTTCTATGACTTGTGCGTTTGTCTCTATTTAGTTATATGGCTGGTACGTTTGTCTCTATTTAGTTCTTCGACTGGTACTTTTGTCTCTATTTAGTTCTTCGACTGGTACGTTTGTCTCTATTTAGTTCTCCGACTGGAGCGTTTGTCTCTATTTAGTTCTTCGACTGGTATGTTTGTCTCTATTTAGTTCTTTGACTGGTACGTTTGTCTCTATTTAGTTCTTCGACTGGTACTTTTGTCTCTATTTAGTTCTATGACTTGTGCGTTTGTCTCTATTTAGTTCTATGGCTGGTACGTTTGTCTCTATTTAGTTCTTTGACTGGTACGTTTGTCTCTATTTAGTTCTTCGACTGGTACGTTTGTCTCTATTTAGTTCTATGACTGGTGCGGTTGTCTCTATTTAATTCTCCGACTGGTGCGTTTGTCTCTATTTAGTTCTCCGACTGGTACGTTTGTCTCTATTTAGTTCTCCGACTGGTACGTTTGTCTCTATTTAGTTTTATGACTGGTATGTTTGTCTGTATTTAGTTCTCCGACTGGTACGTTTGTCTCTATTCAGTTCTATGACTGGTACGTTTGTCTCTATTTAGTTTTATGACTGGTATGTTTGTCTGTAATTAGTTCTCCGACTGGTACGTTTGTCTCTATTTAGTTCTATGACTGGTACGTTTGTCTCTATTTAGTTCTCCGACTGGTACGTTTGTCTCTATTTAGTTCTATGACTGGTACGTTTGTCTCTTTTTAGTTCTATGACTTGTGCGTTTGTCTCTATTTAGTTCTCCGACTGGTATGTTTGTCTGTATTTAGTTCTATGACTGGTACGTTTGTCTCTATTTAGTTCTATGACTTGTGCGTTTGTCTCTATTTAGTTCTCCGACTGGTACGTTTGTCTGTATTTAGTTCTATGACTTGTGCGTTTGTCTCTATTTAGTTCTATGACTTGTGCGTTTGTCTCTATTTAGTTCTATGACTGGTACGTTTGTCTCTATTTAGTTCTATGACTTGTACGTTTGTCTCTATTTAGTTCTATGACTTGTGCGTTTGTCTCTATTTTAGTTCTATGACTGGTACGTTTGTCTCTATTTAGTTCTTCGACTGGTGCGTTTGTATCTATTTAGTTCTTCGACTGGTACGTTTGTCTCTTTTTAGTTCTATGACTTGTGCGTTTGTCTCTATTTAGTTCTCCGACTGGTACGTTTGTCTCTATTTAGTTCTATGACTTGTGCGTTTGTCTCTATTTAGTTCTATGACTGGTACGTTTGTCTCTATTTAGTTCTTCGACTGGTGCGTTTGTATCTATTTAGTTCTTCGACTGGTACGTTTGTCTATTTAGTTCTTCGACTGGTACGTTTGTCTCTATTTAGTTCTTTGACTGGTGCGTTTGTCTCTATTAAGTTTTTCGACTGGTACGTTTGTCTCTATTTAGTTCTTCGACTGGTACGTTTGTCTCTATTTAGTTCTTCGACTGGAGCGTTTGTCTCCATTTAGTTCTATAACTGGTACGTTTGTCTCTATTTAGTTCTTTGACTGGTGCGTTTGTCTCTATTAAGTTTTTCGACTGGTACGTTTGTCTCTATTTAGTTCTTCGACTGGTACGTTTGTCTCTATTTAGTTCTATGACTGGTACGTTTGTCTCTATTTAGTTCTCCGACTGGTACGTTTGTCTCTATTTAGTTCTATGACTGGTACGTTTGTCTCTTTTTAGTTCTATGACTTGTGCGTTTGTCTCTATTTAGTTCTCCGACTGGTATGTTTGTCTGTATTTAGTTCTATGACTGGTACGTTTGTCTCTATTTAGTTCTATGACTTGTGCGTTTGTCTCTATTTAGTTCTCCGACTGGTACGTTTGTCTGTATTTAGTTCTATGACTTGTGCGTTTGTCTCTATTTAGTTCTATGACTTGTGCGTTTGTCTCTATTTAGTTCTATGACTGGTACGTTTGTCTCTATTTAGTTCTATGACTTGTACGTTTGTCTCTATTTAGTTCTATGACTTGTGCGTTTGTCTCTATTTTAGTTCTATGACTGGTACGTTTGTCTCTATTTAGTTCTTCGACTGGTGCGTTTGTATCTATTTAGTTCTTCGACTGGTACGTTTGTCTCTTTTTAGTTCTATGACTTGTGCGTTTGTCTCTATTTAGTTCTCCGACTGGTACGTTTGTCTCTATTTAGTTCTATGACTTGTGCGTTTGTCTCTATTTAGTTCTATGACTGGTACGTTTGTCTCTATTTAGTTCTTCGACTGGTGCGTTTGTATCTATTTAGTTCTTCGACTGGTACGTTTGTCTATTTAGTTCTTCGACTGGTACGTTTGTCTCTATTTAGTTCTATGACTGGTGCGTTTGTCTCTATTTAACTCTTCGACTGGTACGTTTGTCTCTATTTAGTTCTATAACTGGTACGTTTGTCTCTATTTAGTTCTTTGACTGGTGCGTTTGTCTCTATTAAGTTTTTCGACTGGTACGTTTGTCTCTATTTAGTTCTTCGACTGGTACGTTTGTCTCTATTTAGTTCTTCGACTGGAGCGTTTGTCTCCATTTAGTTCTATGACTGGTGTGTTAGTCTCTATTTAGTTCTTTGACTGGTGCGTTTGTCTTGTATGCTACCAAGCTGTTTAATAGTTAAAATAACATGTTCGCCTCTTTTAAACCCTTACAATTTATCACTGTTTTGAAGGCAGCACATTTTTGTGACTTTTTTAAATAATCCACTTAGAATAAGAATCTGATCTCGAAGGCTATAGATCTGTGGGACTTTTTCTATTTAAAATATTTTATTTAAAATAAAAAAAATGCCCTTTTCAGTTCTTAGACTGGTATATTTGACTTTAGGGTTATCAATCTGCATAAAGGTAAAAAAATGAGAACCCGTCAACATGTATGCTTCACTTTTCATGACCATTCGACACACACATATCACTTTCAATGCTCCTTCTTATAAATGATGTACAAATCCAACCCAACAGTTGGCAAAAATCATAAATCCCAATTCCCACGCTGCTTTAAAGTGATCCCTGCTTTTCAGTTTTCTTGTAAGTACATTTTAAAAAAATGATGGCGGGGTGAGGGAATGGGGGTGGGAGTTGAGGGGTGGGGATGGGGGGGGGGGGGGGGGAAGGTTGAGGGGGTTAGGGATTATTTATTTGTACCGATACCGTTAGTCTATTCTATTGATACTATTTACAGTCTATACAGCTCACCCAACGAAACCGTCATAACTGGGCTAATAATTCCTTATCTTTTATATCTTATTGGGTACAAACTAATCCATCTTTCTGTGAACCCAATTTGACTCACCCGACTTGTCTTAAGCGCTGTTTTTTTTTTTCCAAAACTGATCAAGCCAAACATTACTTTCGCTTATAGCGTGTCTTTGATGTCCGCGCCGGCAGAAAATATTTGAATTGATCTGTCCTTAATACCTAAATATTTACAGAGAAAATGAGAAAACAGATTAAGTGACCAAACTGTGTTTGTATTTTGGGTAAATTGTTCAATATTTTGAAAAATATCTTCTTAGAAAGAAAAGGAAATTCCACGCCTGTTTACTTCTTTGTTGGTCGTCGTTTCTGTCTCTTTGCGATTGATTAATGTTTTATATCTGTGTATTTTTTTGTCATTGATCATGGTTTAATTTGGCAGGTGTGTACACAACATCGTCATCATCATCATCGTCATCATCATCATCGTCATCATCATCATCGTCATCATCATCATCATCAGCATCATCATCATCAGCATCATCACCATTATCATCATCATCATCAGCATCATCACCATTATCATCATCACAGTTATCATCATCATCACCATCATCATCATCATCATCATCATCATCATCATCATCATCATCATCATCATCGTCATCATCATCATCACCATCATCATCATCACAATTATCATCATCATCATCATCATCATCATCATCATCATCATCATCATCATCATCATCATCATCATCATCGTCATCATCATCATCACCATCATCATCATCACAATTATCATCATCATCATCATCATCATCATCATCATCATCATCATCATCATCATCATCAGCGTCATCATCGTCATCATGATCATCGTCATCATCATCACCATCATCATCACTGTCATCAACATCTTCCTCTTCCTCCTCAACATCATCACCGTCATTATCATTATCATCATCATCGTCATCAACAATATCATCACTGTCATCAACATCATCATCATCATCATCATCATCATCAACATCCTCAACGTCATCATCATCATCGTCATTATCAACATCATCACTGTCATCAACATTATCACCGTCATCATCGTCATTATCATAATCATCAACATCATCATCATCACCACTGTTATCATTGTCATCATCATCAGCATCATCACTATATTCATAATCATCTTCTTCCTCCTCCTCCTCCTCATCATCATCATATTTTATATCACTCCTTTTAAAACGAAAATACATACGTTCAATCACTACATGACTTGTACTACAATATACATCATCACACAAGTAGCTACAAAATGTAGTTTGATTTGAAATAATGTCTTGAATTTTTCTAAAAAACACCGCAATTTATGTGTTGTTGTTTTTCTGACACATTTCTGGATTTTACGTATTAGTAATTTATAATAACCAGATATATCATATGATTAAGTAGATTATTTACCAATCCTAAATTTCGGGGATTGTCCGCAATAAGTAGCTTGTTTGTTTAGCTAAAAAGAACACTTGTATGACCTCATTGTCACTTTAAAGACGATATATAATGACAGAAATATTTTTAACTTTGAATTATAAAAAAAGTACAGTGTTTTTAAGTCATGTTTAGAGAAATATTTCAATTTTTAAAGTAAAAAATGTGATGTTCTTTTATAAGAATTTAAGGATTAGAACTTAAACACGTAAATAAGTCATTGTCCTTGCCAAGTAAGTATATTACAATGCAATTTGTTATGTTGACATACATCGTCAGAAAATAGTTAATACCATGTTGAAAAAAGACCAGAGATGAATCAAGATGCATCCCCCCAATAACCAGGTAAAAGAGTTTGTGTCCCTAAATGTGTGTGTATATATATATATATCTACCATTTACTCCGATAAAGCTGAATGTATCTTGATTCATACGCCCCCCCCCCCCGCCCACCAACATTTTTCTGGATCTGTCCCTGAAAAGAACATATTTTGTCACATTTACATTTACCTTGTTTGCCTTTGTCTACAGGTTGATAAAATTTAAATATCTGTGAAAATTTTGATAGGACCTTTTCTTATTTACCCATTGTTTAGTTCACATAAGTTACTGTAGTTTACAAGATAACTTAAAATAAAGCTGAATAGATCTTTATTCACCCCCCCCCCCTCCCGCCATCAAAATTTTCTGTATCCACCCCTGCTGAGTAGAACCACTGGCACACCGCAGGTCAGCTGGAAGACCTCCCTACATGAATTTCTCGCCCCAACCTGGATTCGAACCAACACTAATATTGCCAGCAAGACTTATAACCTGTATAATAACTTCCCGAGGACCCCCACCTCATTTAAAGACAAAATGGCAAAACACATTAACATTGCCTTGACAGCTCTTCTTTACATAAGGATTGGTTGATTTATGTATTTCTGAGAAAAGAACAGTGTTTATTTAAAAAACAACGTGAAATTGTGTATTTCAAAAATATAGTATTTGGTAAATTATTCATATATGTGTAATTGTATTATAATACACTGCTGCATGAGTGTTTAAAATGATATTTTGGCGTTTGAACACGGAAAGTGCAAACGAAAAACAACAACAGCAACAATATTGCCAGTTAGACTTACAACATGTGTTACAACTTCCCTAGGACCCCACCTCATTTAAAGACAAAATGGCAAAACACATTAAGATGGCTTTGACAGCTATTACTTAAAAAGGATTGGTTGATTTATGTATTTCTGAGAAAAGAAATTGTCTATCTCAAAAATATAGTATTTGGTAAATTATCCATATATGTGTAATTGTATTATAATACACTGCTGCATGAGTGTTTAAAATGATATGTTGGCGTTTGAACACGGAAAGTGCAAACGAAAAACAACAACAGCAACAATATTGCCAGTTAGACTTACAACATGTATTACAACTTCCCTAGGACCCCACCTCATTTGAAAAAAAAACACGACACAAATCCATTAAGATTGCCTTGACAGCTATTACATAAAAAGGATTGGTTGATTTAGGTATTTCTGAGAAAAGAACAGTGTTTATTTAAAAAAATAACGCGAAATTGTGTATTTCAGAAATGTAGTATTTGGTAAATTATCCATATATGTGTAATTGTATTATAATACACTGCTGCATGAATGTTTAAAATGATATTTTTGCGTTTGAACACTGAAAGTGCAAACGAAAAACAACAACAGCAACAATATTGCCAGTTAGACTTAAAACGTGTATTACAACTTCCCTAGGACCCCACCTTATTTAAAAAACAACAACGACACAAATCCATTAAGATTGCCTTGACAACTATTACATAAAAAGGATTGGTTGATTTAGGTATTTCTGAGAAAAGAACAGTGTTTAATTTAAAACCGTGAAATTTTCTATTTCAGAATGATAGAATTTGGTAAATTATCCATTTATATATTGTATTACAATGCTCTGCTGCATGGGGGTTTAAAATGATATTTTGGCGTTTGAAAGAACAACAGTAACCACCACCACCACCTTGTTTATCAGCATTGTAAACCGCTCTAAGTCAACCTAAGTCCCAGTATAGTTGACTTGGATCAAATTAAATCAAGTTTTTGATTGAATTACTAGAATTTCTGATATACTCCTAAAAATGCACAGTTGGTGTCTTACCCTATGCCATGAAAACACGTACTTCCGATTTCAAATTTGAATTTGCCTTTTAATATCATGTAAGTGTGTCACGCCCTTCCTCCTGACCGACATCGAAAGTTATATATATCCCCTAATCCAAGTAGTAATAATATAAAAGGGTATTAAAGTATAAAGAAACGTTTTCCGATATCACAAGTATAATTGTTTTAACCTTATAAACAGATATGCAGTTTATCAAGTCCGGTCAAGAATTATTGATTAAATAGACTCTTCGAATTATTGATGGATAGCATTGTCATTTTTTCTTTTCTGTTCTTTGTTATATGTTTTATACATGTACTTGTAAATGCGTCTTTGCCATGATCTCTCTACTTTGTAAATGGTTAAAGACTTATATGTCGATTTGCCAATAAAGTATGTATTGATGGATAGCAAAATTATTTAAAACTAAAATTATATGCAATTAGTTAGTTAATTAATTAATTAGTTAATTAATTAATTGTACACAAATATATATCTTTACAATGCTAAGCAGATATCAAGTTCTTTTAATACACAATAATCCGGTAAATACAAAAACTAAATTAAAATGTTCCATATGAGGTTAAGTGGGTACAGCAAAAGTACATCTAATATGTTACGAGTTCTGTCATTTGGCGAAAACGTTTTTCTTTCTTTCTTTACTTTACCTTTTTAAAAAAGCGGAAATTGCAGCAGTTATGAATAAGCCGCAGACGACCATTTTGAACGGTTAAACTTGTGTAATATAGTATTACGCCCCGACAATGCATAAGATTATCTCTATGATCGTCATTTAAATCCATGGGTAGGGACTTATTTCTGACTTTTAATTCGCAAAATCTTTGGGATTAGGAGATTAACGAGCCTTTGAAGAACAACACAAAAAATAACAGCTAAATGACTTCAAAGAAATAAAAAAAGAGAAAAAGAGAGCAAATTATATATCTATCTAATAATCAGAGATCGTAGTAAATCTAATAAGGTCTAGTTCAAACGTACTGACTTCCATTTAGAATACGTATCATGGCAAGAAATCCTGGATTAGTGATACAAAGCTGCTGTTTTAGAAAAGATTATTTATGATTAAACATCAAATGAATCGCATAAAAAATATAAACGACGTCGTTTCCATGACAATACTAAACCCCCGCATCATGTCGATTTTAATCCAAAAAGTAATAAGCTGGATTAACGTTTTATGTTCAAAGATGGTAATTTTGGTTTTTTGTATAACAAAATGCTTCAAATTCATAGGGTATATATATATATATATATATATATATATATATATATATATATATATATATATATATATATATATATATATATATATATATATATATATATTGTTCAAATAAATACTATGTTGGGGGTCGATATGTAGTTTTGCGGACCTGGGTAATGTGATATCCGATATCCACCCAGGACGAACCGACCTCAACACTAGTATTTACTTGTTATATTATATACCCTTTGAATTTGAAGCATTCTGATGGTTTGATAAAACTGACCTCAACTAAACATATGATCATTTTTATGTAGTATGTTACCGAAATGAAGACTTACTATTAAATAACAACAAAGATCTAGAACTACCTAGAATCTAAATGCACCCATGGCAACTGATGTCACTTTTTTGACTGTTTTGGTTCAATATTTTCCTTCAAGGCTTCCGAATCGTCCGAAGACATGGTTTGAAACATTCTTGCCTGCTTGCTACGTGACGCCATGTTTATTGACAATGTGCATGAAAAATTAACACGTCGTGAGAATAACAAAGGTCATTTGTTTGGACACGCGCGTTCGCTCTCGACTAATCAAAATGCTTCAAATTCATATGGTATATAGGTCTGTCTGTCTGTCTGTCTGTCTGTCTGTCTGTCTCCCCCCCTCTCTCTCTCTCTCTCTCTCTCTCTCTCTCTCTCTCTCTCTCTCTCTCTCTCTCTCTCTCTCTCTCTCTCTCTGTGTGTGTGTTTATATATTAGACATCGTCAAAATTGACGCTTCATTATTTTTTTCGTCGCAGTTATGTGTTTTTGTTAGTTTTGTTGTTGTTGTTGTTTATGTGTGTGTGTGTGTTGTTTTTTGTCCTTATTGTTTCGTACAATGTGTCGTGTAAACTGTGACCATATATGTTTAATTATTAACACATGATATCTTTGTTCATGCATGACAAGTATCTAATTAAAAAAAACACCTTTATATTAATCTATGTTGTTATTGACAAGAAAACCCCATTATTTAAGAATTATATCGTCACCCTACAGCTGAAAGCTTTGAACATATTGGAACATGAGCCTTTACATTAGCCTTTTTTATAAGAAAAAAAGGCACAAAGCAACCTTTAAAAAAAGTAAACGTAAGGAATTACAACGCTCTCCAAAATAACTGTTCTTCACAATGAATAATTATACAAATAAAGCTCTTAAATATAAACACAATTTGTTTAAATCCATTTCTGTTCCCATGTCAATCAAATTCTAAATGCCACATTTGTTTGCCATTTTTCTATCGACCTCTTCTCTTCCACTCATTTTATAACGTCTATACATTAAATATTTGATGACAAATCGTAGATAAACTTTCATAATTCGGTTATATTTAAATAAGCCACAAATTTAAACGCGGCTGTCATTTTTCGAATTAAAACATGACGCGTCAACAATGCCAAAGAATTAAAACGTTTATATGTTGCGCATTACGTTCATGTATACACAATGTGTGCATTGCGTCTGGTTTTAATCCGCGAGCATTCCTTTGGTGTCAAAAATGTTTGATCGAGAAATTATACGTTTACATGACGCATTGTGTCTCCTTTAGTCGTGAAGTGTTTGCATAGCGGGATAGCGTTTTTACCAACCAGAACGTTTCTATGGCTACGCGATGTACATATCGACGGTCGTATTTTCGTTTGGTAAACATGGGCACAAAAAAAGGGGCTCGTAAGAATTATTTGTATTGAAGGAATACTCGCGATGGTTTCCGAATGACATTTTTATTGCACCCTCTCGGACGGCTCTGAATGTATTTGAATATATTTCTGTAGGTATTTATTGCATGGCAGGCTTTACTGTATATATTTTCTATCAGTTTCCTAGAGTTTTATTGCAGGTTTATTATAAGCAACATCTTTTTACACTTTTAACTGACTGTTATTTTTTTAGGTTGTAAATAGCATATTACTCGGCGCCGTATGACCTTTCAAGGGTCAATGTGCCGCAACCACCAAATAAAACTTTGCAAGATTTTGTTTTGGGCTCCAAATTATTGATGTGGCTCGAAGTCAATAGGCATCTCTCTCTACATCATTAATTATTATGAATAAAACTTTCTTGTTTAATTAAAATAAAAGTTATTTAGTATTTTTCTGATATCTTTATTTTTTTAACAATAAACACTATATCTACAAATCACAATTAATTATTTTATTGCCGTTACTTTTCTCTAAATTCCAGCTTGCTAACATTGATATTCTTAGCATATTGATAAATTATATAACACGCTTATTATATGTCTATGTGTAATACTGTAATTATGTGTCTGTACATATTGTTATACCCTTATTGTGTCAAGGTATATATGTTATGCTCTTCGGTAATGGAGGATAATAAAAGTATATCTATCTATTTGGTTTAAATACGTCATAATATATGTATTGTAAAGACATTTTGCCTATACAAATTACATACACATACGATCTCAAAAACAATATTAGATAATAGGAATTATAAAAACGTGCTATATTATATTCTCATTATATTTATAAACCGCACCGTTTATATACAATCAGAGAGATACCAAGTAGGTCGTAAACAATGCATCCTTCTTGGGTTAGGAGTGTTCTATTACCAAAGGTAAAGACGATGATTTCTTCCGGAAATGTCAGTTAAAGATTAGACGCCACTTAAATAAGTTTGTTATTTATTGGAAACAATTTGCACCATTACCTAGTTTTGATAGACCACAATAAATATACACTGGTGAAAAGATATATTTATTGTCTATCAGAGAGACCCCCAAAAATAAGCAATCTTTTGCAACTTGTACTGTTTTTGTAGTTGATTGTGATTTATATAACTGCATTGCAGTTCCGGTCAGTGAGTGTCTTTTTTCCTTTAAAAGTTAAATACATTTACCCTTGGCTCCCACGACGTCATTATCCACTTTCAATCTACCCTCCCCGCCCACCCCCGCCACCACCCCAAGGTCTATGACATGACTCTTCCGTCTGTACGTCCATCCGTCCGTCCAGTAGCAATTTCTCTTGATTTTTTATCAGTTTTTTTCCTGATATTTGCATGTATGATCGATATCAATGTATGCATAAAGGTGAGATAACCCATATTGTTTAGCTCGTTCCAGAGTTATGAACCTTTGTTATTTCACATTCTTCTGCAGACATATTACCTTTTATTTGTATGCATAATTCTTCCGCATATGAATCACATCGTTGTGCACTCGTATTTTGACCTTCGGGCGTAAAATGCTCCGCCCTGTGGTGACCTTTTCATGATATGAAGACAAAATATTTTAATAAAATATTATAATAAGAAAATGCGAGTATTATATTTTATTATCAATGTTATTGAATGTCGCGTTTGTATTTTTTTCCTTGTCTGTTTAACAACGCCATTTATGTTTTATATGATCACAATTCCTTGACAGATTCTGTTGTTGTTTTTAAATTTCAGCGTGCATCGCTTTGTGTTCCTTGTTTACAAATAACCTTTCTTAGTCTTCTTTAAACAACTACTTCACACATTAAGACTGTAATTTCCCCACCTTCTAATTATTAGCTTCAAACCCAGATAAATAGATTTGAAAACATTTTAACACTTTTTTCCTAAAAATAAATATTTACTTCGTTGTTTAATCGTTCGGGCGTCTATTCTCAGAGGACAGACCTCATACAGGTATGCCTTTAATGCAAGCATAAAGGGCTTACAATAGCACCTCAAAAGAACAACGACAAGACAATTTCCATAGCAACACCTTGTATTTGGATTTATTTTTCTTGTATTTCTTTCCCACAGATTTGCTCAATGTCTTTTCAATGATTATTTTAAAGAATTGAGAAAACAAATAAATTCTGAAAACGATGAATATAAGATTTGGTAGAGATTATATATTGTGTGAGTCATAGCTTTTCAGAACTCCAGATAAGATGAGTAAATCTGATTTTGTGTTAAAATATATCTCAAAATTCTCAACCAAACCCTATATGGTATACATTCATTTAAAATGTTCCATCGAGACGATTCTAATGAGTTCCAGGTATAAAGCGTTTGGATGAGCGATGATGGGGTAAACAATATTCAATTTATCCCATAATTCTCAACCAAACCCTACATTGTTGGTACTCAATGAAATTTTCTCACTGAGACGATTCTAAAGAGTACCAGGTATAAAGGATTTGGAGGAGAAATAAAGGAGTTATCAGGAGATGTACCCCTCTTATCTTGGACTCTGGGCTTTTATACTGAAAAATAAGAAAAAGAAAATCGGGTTCTAGCGTCGAAATGCAAAGCAACACACCGTAAGTTAAAGTTTAGGACGCGGATCCAGAAAATTTTGGTTGGGGTGGGGTGGGGAGCAGGATTCATTCAACTTTATCGCAGTAAATATATATATATATATATATATATATATATATATATATATATATATATATATATATATATATATATATATATATATATATATATATATATATATATATATATATATATACACCCCCAGTAAGGGACCTCTAAATTCGACCTAACCGGTCAGCAGACAAATTTTATTTTTAAAATTTAAAATTTTAGTACTTTTAAGCTTACATGAATGTGTTTTCACAACTCTACTCTTTTACCCCCCCCCCCCCCCCCCCCAACACACACACACATCCTCCTCCACCCCCTGATCCATCTGTCTTAGCTTAGCGCCTTTTTATACGTTTCTTGGTCGATTCGGTCTAGTAAGTACATCTATATTGAAAATTAGGTTGTTTTTTTAATGTTCATTATTATTATTATTATTATTATTATTATTATTATTATTCACAATAGAATTTGTGAACAATAAGCACAAGCATTTTTATAAACGTCCCAAATATTCGAAAAGAAAAAATGAACCTGCACTTTTCAGAACGGGAATTCACGTGATCTAAATAAACGCCATCTTGCCCTTACCCATCTAAACAAATAAATGCTTTCAACCAAACCGTGGGAGAAAAAATGGGAACCGATCTATTTCTCCGGTAAGAATTAAATAAGAATTTAAAAAAGAGGAGGGGGTAGGGGGCGCGTCGATGAATACGCAAAGATGTAAGGCTGTGTGATAAAAAGGGTAGTTTTATATTCATAAAAGGAATTGATAAAAGGGTTCGATGCATGTATTTGTTTATCGTTCAACTTGGGATGAAAGGGGCTCTAAGGAGCTTTTAAAATATGCATGTCACCGGTATGCGACCTTGTGTTGCGGTTGTTAAAGGGGGCATGTTTTGTATTGTATAGGGTTGACGTACTCATTGTGTCTCTTTGTGCTACTTTTCGGTGCATTAGAGCCTGATTGAAATAGCATAAAGTGTTTTTTTTTTCTTTATAAAATACGTTTTCTAGTTTATATCTGTTTTAACACAAATCACTGCAAAAATAAATACAGTACAAGAAGTAAAGATATTTAAAGATCTAGCCCAATATTTCAATAATTTATTTAATTTTGTATCGCGTTGTACCACGTCCCCCATCACCCAATTATATTAATGTTAAGGTATATGATATGTGCATTAGGTAATTTTGATGTAAAATGCTCCTTATGTTTGTAAAAGCTTTAAGGCTTATGCTTTTTTCTGGCTTTCTTGAAAAAAAAAATACTGTGTATACGGGGATAACCTTCCATTAAATTTTGTTGTTGTTTTTGCTGCTTTTTTTGCACATGTAGTTTGCCTTATAACACTTTAGAAATGTATTAATCTCAGACCCCACATCAAAGTTCAATAACCCCTGGCCTTAATTTAAAATCTTTTAATGTGACGATTGCACAGTGTAACTTAATTATTTAATGTGGTTGAGAATTATGGGATATTTTGCTTTTATCCAGAGCTCTTTCCTCTTATCAAGTGTCGTGAAGCGGGTCATTTCGTAAACATAACCCAATTTACGGTCAAAAACCCCTTTGCCCAGTAAGTTACGAAGCGCCAATTACGCCGGCATTTTGAGCGTAATGAGGTCATTAAAGCCAAGGCATAATGATAAAACCATTTTTCAAATTCACCTTTAATAAGCTTTTTTAACAAAGGTAAAGGACTTGAAGAGGTGATCATTTCGCCCCAACAATGTAAATCCATTCATTGAAGAAAACCTTAGGAACGCCCTTTTTCTATTTTTTGTATGACATAATTACGGCTCCATTTTGAACACTCCATGCATTCTTCTGATACCCGCTTGATATCTTTTTTTTAAGAGGGTATAATTCCCAAAATATTAAAATCAAATAAATTACAGCGAATTGAGGGCTATTGAATAAAAAACGGAGTAGTCCGAATACACTGTCCAAAAAAAGTAAATAAAGAAATTGCGATTACTATTATAAAGGTATTGAAACTAGGTATAAAAAAGAACCGAAGAATAGTTCCGAAATTTATGATCGTGTGAAAAAAACGTCACCGGTGGATTCCTTTTCTAAATTTTTATTGGTATTTCTCCTAAGTATTGTCTATTTTTCTTAAGAATTTTATAATAGAGAAATGTTCTTTGAAGGGTCTGCAATGTAAACAGGCGGGTAATTGCTCTTATGTGTAATGATGCATGAAAGATTGTGATTATTCTTTTTTAGTCTTCGTAAAAATCGAAAAACCGATAAGAAAATATCTTCCAAATTTATTCATCATATGTTATCTCACAGAAATTCCAAAAGCAAATTGATTTATCATCTAAGATATTTAATAATGTAGTTGCGGTTAATTAATCGCAAAACGGATGTTTTTATCAGAATATAAACCCCCAATCAATTAAATGTATTTTCCTCAAAGAAATTTTAATAACCTTTGTTGTTAACGAATTTAATAGATAGTTTCCACATCAGTTAAAATCCCTTATCATGGCAGCAGCCATCTTTGATGGTAACTTCAAGGGATTTTCATATGAACTGTACAGAAGGGTAAATTTTATTTTCTTGTAATTTCTTCATTTGTGGTCCGAAAATTAAAAGCTATACACCATTGGAAAGCTCTTGAAATTCATATTTTTAGAATACAAATATTTTTACAATTGATAATTGCACACAGAATTAATACACAGAAATAAATAAAATTATTGGCTTATATTTAAAACAAAATGAATAGTGTATTATTTTCGGTTGTATTTCTTTAACCTTTTAAACTATCAAAATATAGTTTTTATATTTAAAATACTTTATAAAAGCTGTTAAATTTGATATAAAATTCAGTAAAATAGACTGAAAAATAAAAACACAGTGGTGAGTTTAATGCAGCACATATTTCCCGATTTCGGCCTGCATTAGCTTCTGCCCACAAAGATGGCAGCCTTAAACTGTCTTATCAGTGTCGATGACATCACATGGAAACTATCTATTGTCTTTCAATTGCGTCTCTGTGCATGCATTACACGTATTTCGATAGTTTTTACAGCTAAATTTATTCGAAGCATTGCAATTGTTAATAAAAAGCTCTGTTTTTATACTCAATCCAATATGCGGGAAATAATCGCGATTAAAGAACATGTATATGAAATGTTTAGTAAACTTTTTTAAATGCTCTTTCCTGGCATATAATGGTTAAAAACAGAACAGATAAACACATTTCTATGGTAATACAAGTACTCAAAAAGTGAAATATCTTATTTCAGATAACTCCACACCACATTGTGTAATAATAAATGGCACTACTACTACCACTACTACTACTACTACCACCACCACTACTACTACTACTACTACTACTACTACTACTACTACTACTACTACTACTACCACCACTACTACTACTACTACTACTACTACTACTACTACTACTACCACCACCACCACCACCACTGCTACTACTACTTCTACTACTACTACTACTACTACTACTACTACTACTACCACTACTACTACAACTACCACCACCACCACCACCGCTACTGCTACTACTACTACTACTACTACTACCACCACCACTACTACTACAACTACCACCTCCACACTACTACTACTACCACTATTACTACTACTACTATTACTACTACTACTACCACTACTACTACTACTACTATTACTACTACTACTACCACTACTACCACTACTACCACTACTATTACCACCACTACTACTACTACTACTACTACTACTACTTCTACCACTACTACTACTACTACTACTGATGATGATGATGATAATAACACTCGTAGTAGAAGAAGCAATAGCAGTAATGGTAGTAGTGATGGTGGTGGTGGTGGTAGTAGTGGTAGTGGTAGTAATAAAAATAAAAGTAATAACAATGATAAAAATGTGTCTTAAAATGTTTCTGTAACGTGTAAATGCATATTTCGGCGTACAATCTTCAAAGTGAAGTGTTTAAGAAACATGTAATGAAATAGAGAATGTGACACGAGTGTTCATTTAATACAAACAATTGTTAACCGAATTCAGGAAAATTAATAGTAAGTGGGCCTATGTTTGCATTAAAGACAGAATCCGACAGTTAAGTCCAAAACATTTTTTTTCTCTGATAAGAAAAATAAGTCAATGGTACATGAACAAGTTTTGCAAAATGCTGTTCATTGATGCCAAAGATCTGTTTGAACAGTCAGTGATGAATCCCCCACTCGTCATTGCAAGCAGGGTGTTTCCTATCCGAGCCACGCTGCAGATATAGCTATTTTTACAACTTGGAAAACCACGTGACCACTTACGTTTTATATAGATATCATGGTAAGCCGCTCTGACGTCGTTATCTATTTTTAGCAGAGACCACTATTGCGCTTTTTATAGAGTTGGAAAGACTGAACATTTAGAGTATTCTTTTCGTGATTAGTACAGACTATCAGTACAGTAAGTGTTCAAAATCGTCTTTATAACGACTTAAGGAATTCCGATTCTAATAGTGATGTCTCTGAATCAGGAAATGGTTATTATTTCTAGCAAGTATATGCTATAACTCACTTATTGGCAAAGTTTAAGTCAAATTTACTGACTGATAAATTTTTTATACATAACTGAAGTTTACTACCCTTGATCGCCAGATTGACCAAAAAAGTCCGACCCCCATGCCAGACAAAAGTCAGCATGTTTTCCTTAAAAAATAAAATGAATAAACAAAACATGTATCTGTGTGTTGGTTTTTAATAGTACATGACAAATAAATCAACAAAATATTTCCTAGACATAGAATATGTAGTTTAGAACAAGATAAATGTTGCAGATCGGCTGTGGATAAGAGGAAAAATGCACAAATGCTAAAAAACATATGTATGATCTTTACTTATTTTAGACTGAATAATACTGGAGCAACAAACGACAAGTACATATAAATTAACTAGGACACCTAATGAACAAAATATTATAAAAATAAGAACTTTTACCGCACTGTTAGTGAAAAAAATAAATTTGAAGTTCATCACCCCTCAATTTATTTTCGACTCAATGCTACTTGAAAAGGCCAATGAATAACAATTTTGTCATTTACAAGAATAAAATTAAAAACTGTACATATTTCTTTCTCAATCTGGTAGAGGGATACAGAAATAATTGTCAAAGTGAAAAAGTAGAAAGAAAAAAGTTGACCATTTGTGCCCGGGATTCGAACCCACAACCTCCTGTTTTGAAGTATTTTAACCCTAACTTTGATGCTCTTCAATTGGAGGTGAAGCATTAGAGTCGGAAATCGTTAAGTATGTGTCCATGCAAAAAGTATGACCAAATTCTCCAAAGCACTGGTTAGAAATTGGTACGTGTGATTGATATTGGCAAACTGTCGTATACCACATTTACATGGCAACGAGTGTCCGATTCTTTTTATCACATAATTTTAGTCACAAATATACGATTAGATAACAATACTTCGTTATATAGTGGTATGAGATGATCTGCATTATGATGCCGTCGGTAACGTCATCATTCAAAAAGCTACATTACACTAGTGTAATAGAACATACTATGTAAAATGTGCGTTGAATAGAAAACAAAGGGAATCATGTGATAAAATGCTATCTGGCTGGATGAGTGGATGACATATTTTACCGCAGCCATTACTGTCCATGGCAACCAAATGTACAAGTGATTTATCTTGACTTTAGTGGGGATTTTCTTGAGTATCATACACTCCGACTATTTACAGAGTATCCAGCTCGCCTGATTGACACTAATTGGCACTTAATTGAACTGTAATTGGCTCTAAATTGACTCCTAATTGGCTATTAATGTTTGGTCATCGTGCTCTTGATTTCCCACAAATGTCAACAATGAAGTTTATTAAACGGGATATTAATGTTTAAAGCTATGTTATTGAATGGGAAATTCGGTCGACAATTAAATAATTCTTAAGATTTATAAAGAGTCTCTTAAGACTGAAACTTTGAGTATCCTTTTATCTTTAATTGGATTTAATTGGATATGAATAATGATAATATGACAATCAAAATGTCAGAAAGATACTTAATAACGGAGTATCTAATCTGCAGTTAAGTTACACCGTTGAATGTGATTATTATAGATGTATTTATGCTGTTTCTACTGATTGAACAGAACAGAACAGAACATATATTTATTCATATTTGTACGTAGTATATCATCTTAAACAAATGACAAAATACAAAGTAAATTAACCACAATTAATCACAATTGATTAGTGCAAGAAAGAATATGACTATTATCTTCTGGACAGATTATTTCTCATCCACATATAGACACAAAGAGGCAGATTGTTATTTTGTTTTTTGTTGTTGTTAGAAAAAAGACTAGATAAATAAAAAAAAGGTCCTATCAAAAATTCCACATATATTTAAATCTAATCTACCTATATAGACAAAGGCAAACAGGGTAAATGTAAATGTGACAAAAAACACAGAGACGAGACATAACACACAAAAAGAAAAACAACAACAGCATCAGTTACCGCCTTAGAACGGTCAGTCGGCAAAAGGGCCGACTGAGGTGCTTAAACCTGGTTTGTGGAGCGTCCCAACCTTGCACTTCCTGAAGGTTTTTCTGTCAAACAAACAGTGTAAATAAAAATATCCCGTCAAAGTGAAACAACTAACAGTAAGCACCTGCCTCGGGAGTTAAAGCATGACAAATGTTTGTGAATATAATTATTGTCGTCTTATAACATCAGCAGTAGGACATATACAAATAAAATGAAACTGATCTTCGATATTTTGTTGATAATAAAATTTACACATTCCATCTTCTCTTGCTATTCTATTTCGCGTTGATGACAAGGTGGATGCCTCGCCTAATAAGCACGGTGGGTCGTCGACCTTTGAACTGTCAGCGTACAGGTTTGAGTCCAAATATGAAGGGATGCGCTCGTAGTCGGGCGGTTAGTGTCGATCCCTTGTAACTTGCCAGCGCGGGTTTTATCTGGTTGGTGGGGTTGATGCATCCCCACCCCACGGATCCATCCCTGCATACAGACCGTGATATAAAGATACATATCCACCTCATGTTTTGACTAAAATGTCAAAAAATAAAGAAGAATCTCTTATACTTAGGAAATCCTTACAATTGCTGTCTGTTAACCCTTAAGTACGATTTTTTTCACTAAAACCGGCACATTTTAGTTATTTTTTTGTACATTTTCTGTAATGTTATGCTAGGAGAACCAGCCTCCTCAGTATACATGTGTTGCTTTGTGCGTGTGTGTGTGTGTGTGTGTGTGTGTGTGTGTGTGTGTGTGTGTGTGTGTGTGTGTGTGTGTGTGTGTGTATGTGTGCGGGTGTGTGTGAGTTGTGTGTGCGTGTGTGAAGGCGTTAGAAGGTGCGTGTGTGTGTTACGTGTGCGTTTTCATAGTCATAATTTCACCTTTTTCTTTATGATTATTCTTTTTGTTAGACTAGAAACTGTGTAAGTTTATGTCTAATAAACCATTCTGTCTGTCTGTCTGTCTGTCTGTCTGCTCGAGCAATTACTCTCCAGAAATTTATTTAATTACTGTACTATGTCAATTTGATGTCAGTGTGACTTTTTGTATTCAAAAAGATCGATTTTCCTTTCATTGCTTGCATATGACAAACCCACCAGGAAGTGCGAGGTTAGAGCTCTGTAAAATCGGTTTAAGCACCCCTGTCAGCCAATATAGCCGACTGACCGTTCCAAGGCGGAAACTGTCTTGTTTGCTCTTTTCGTTAATCGACTCATCACAAATTTGTTCTTACTTTTCACTTGACTTGCATGTGAAATACCTTTGTCCTGTGCCTTTTCAGATTTTTAATATAATTATGTTGCAATGCTCAGTTTGTCATTTATTCTTATTATAGGCCCGTTGGGTCGGGTGTTATTTTGTTTTGCTGTTGAGTTATATACGCATCATTGTAAAACAAAGGTCACGTTAACAAAAGATGATCTTATATTATCTTACGGGAAAAATAAGTTTTGTAAAGAGATCTTTCATTTGGATTGCCTGTGGTTCTACTCAGACACATGACTGTGTTCTTCTTTCACTAATAAAAGGTTTCCATGGTTACAGTGACATCCCCTGCGATGTATTACATAAAATTCCTTATTTATGATTATAGCTCTCTCCAACATCACGCTATTAACGAGAAATTACGAGATTTTTTCTGCGAATCTATTCCATCTTTTAAAGCCATTAGCGAGATTCGTGATGTCTTAATAACTCGTAATTGAAAGAAAATCCTATCAATATACTTGGAATAAGATCTATTATGTTTAGTAATACAGTCCAATCACGATACTACGAATGTCCAAAATATTCGTTCGATCGTAAAATTCGAAGTATTGTTATTTACCTCAGCAACATTGTTGATTGCAGCTGTCCGCCATTGCTGTTACCGTAAACCAGTTTTTACATGACATAATACGGTTGTCGTTATTGTTATTTTCGTCATTGTAATTTGGGAATAAAAAAAAAGTATAAATATATATATATGTGTGTGTGTGTGTGTGTGTGTGTGTTTGTGTGTGCGTGTGTGTGTGTGTGTGCGCGCGTGCGTGCGTGTGTGTGCAATCACCATAATTTATTATAAAGCAAAAAATATTGCTTCTCATTGTCGTAAGCATCAAGTAAGTATAACATAATATTGGTATTTTGTCAATGTCTGCCTAGACTTGCTAGGCGCTTTGTAAAATACTTAAACAAGCCAAGCCGATACAGCAGGGTAGAAAAAAGAAAGTAAATATTTTTACGGTTTCAAACATAAAATAATGTTCATTTTTTTACTTTTATTAAGCTGCGGTACTTCTTCGGCGGCGGAAATTTAGCTACATGTGACCATCCACATGTCCGGAAACGGAAATACTGCGGTATCGAAGAAATCGTGCAGGAACAAATTCTAAGGACGAAATCCATTAGGGCGGACTGGCAGCGAAACGGATGCATCACTACACGCAATGCGGGGTTTTAAACTCAATATGTAGCGAATTGCCGGAGTGCTTCCGCACACAAGAGTAGAGAAAATTGCTATTATTTGATGTAAGAACAAATGAAATATCATTAATCAAAGCACTGAAAAGCTCTGTTTAGCCAGTGAAAGTTTGACCTTGTATGCGATTAACGGTATGCGAATAATGGTCAAGTTAATTGTTACCGTGGTTAATCGATTGCACAACGCATTCGAAAGCAGGCAATTATTTAGCTGCAGAACAACCACCTCTTCTAAGTACAGACTTTACATTGGCACAAAACTGAAAGCAAACTCACACCGATTTTACCCCCCCCCCCCCCCCAAAAAAAAAAGTTAAATTAAACGTACACAAGTTTCGTATGATTGTACTTTATCTAAATTAAGGTCTGAAATAAATGCTAATATGCTAGTGGACCCGACTAATTCACAATGAGTTAAAAATTAACCCCCTGTTTGTTATTTCGTCGACACTGGACACCCCTGTGATCTCTATCTAAATCCCGATTGCAAAACTGGTATAGAGCCACAGAAGGCAGTAAGGCCTTACTCGATATAGCTCAGGTATACAATGCATAGTCAATAGAGCACATGTGTAAAGGAAAAGATTTGATAAAAATGAATTTTATTATCATTTCAAGGGCATTTTAAATTTGGAAATTGAATGTTCAACAAGACGATGCACCTACATAAGACTTAGTTAACGTATATTCTGTTCTATTTAAATAAGCTATGAAATTGTTATAACGCTTCAAGTACGTTATTTGATTCCAATGGCATTCAAATAAATCATTTAATTTTAATGGCGTTTCAAATAATTGCTTTATCATGACGATTAAATAAACTATTATAAAGTCAGGTTCTTCTCAAACACCACGATTTCGGCCAACCTTATAATCAAATGAATTATTTTGTATTTCTAGAAATATAATTTCTATAACAGATTGAGTTTTTGCCAATTTTTGGTACCCATTGTAACTTGGTCATTAATTCACATATAGAAAAATAAGTCCTACTTAAAAATGTAACTAAGTTGCAAAAACGATAAATTCTATGCCTCCGAATTCTTTGTAAATTGGTACCTGGTCATATTTCTATCACGAACTCTAATTAGTACAAATAGCATGCATTACTATTATCAGAGTGCAATTTTATTCTTTTTTTTGCACTGTGAAATTGTCATTTGATGTTATTATATGATGAAAGTTATTATTTAGAAAAGAAAGGGATCGCCAATTCAAGTATCTATTTCGATGTATCAATTTACATGTTAACCCAAACATTCCGTTGTTTGGTTTGAAAAAAAAAATTACGATACAAGCCGTCTTATCTTACAATAAAATGAAGTTATCGAAGTTTTTTTGTTGTTATTTCATTTATCCAATCTCTATCTCAGTTCAAGCATATTATTTGGATCGCATTTTTTAACCACGGTCGTGAGAAAAATGTATTACCACATCAATTGTATTATTTATATCTGGTTATTTTAAACACATTCGTTAACAAGTTAAACAAACATATGATCACGTCAACGCCTAATGCCCCTTGTCAACGGGTTGTGTTCAAAAGATATAAAAATTACACGTTCTTTTATCTTCAGTCTATCTTTATATTCTTCTAAAGCGTAGAAAGTGCGGTAATCACGAAAGTGTATATTTCACACGGCACCGTTTGATTGATCGTCATGGACGTTTCAATTACACGCGACACCGTTTGAGTGCTTTTTTGTCTGCATGCGATTTTAACGCTTAAAATAACGGTATCCATTACAATACGTAAGGTTGTTTTTTGTATATTTAGTAATTCTTACAAAAAACCTATCTTTTAATCTTTGCAAAACGACGCGTCGGTTCGTAATTTTTGAGTGTTGACAGTATACAGAATATCGGCAATTTTCTGAAAAGTATACCTTTACCGTGAAAATGATCAAAACAGCGAAAAGTACCCACAAACCCCTTCAAATCGGTCACTCGACAGTTAGACGTAAAGTTGTCCTAACACAAGAACCTCTCAAACTTTTCTTAATGGCTTTCGAAACTACTATAAAGTCACGTGACTAAACCTTTTGATCTAGGTCGGATCAAACGCTGTCAGGAAGGGATAAAAAGTTGTCTACGTGGACGCTTATTGAATTGTGAAGGGTACTTAACTGCACTTGTTATTGATAGGGATGTCACAGACTTATCGGGGTTTTGGTAACAAAAAAATTAAAAAGTCATCTTACAAGAGGATTCGCCTTATCATTTTGAAGTTAATGAGTTGTCTGAATAGTCGGGAGTTTTCTTTTTAGAAAGGCCTGCCTTAAGTACAAAACGCCTAATTGGATTTTTACGATCATTGACACAGCAGAAGGTAAAAGCCAGCAACAAGA
This sequence comes from Sinonovacula constricta, assembly GCA_007844125.1. Lineage (NCBI taxonomy): Eukaryota > Metazoa > Mollusca > Bivalvia > Cardiida > Solecurtidae > Sinonovacula > Sinonovacula constricta. The sequence continues at coordinate 44,100,952 of CM017570.1, forward strand.
TTTAGTTTAAACATACACTAGTCAAAATTTCCAAGTGCACACTTTGTATTTTACGGAATACCTGATAAAAACTGACAATGAAATACTTGAAAATTATTGAAAATATTATTTAATATCGGGAAAATCGTGATTTTTTTACGCCAGCGTGACTCTTCAGTAAAAAATCGATAGATCGGTGCGTTTGTACCTAAATCCACAACACGTTCATGCTTACGGATGTGTTTCCCCTAATTAAGTTGTATAACTGTCTTCTGCTGCAAAACACTGTGAACACAAAAGTGTGCACTTAGAAATTTTTATGAGTGTATTTCATTTGATATCAATGCATATAGTAGAATGCAAACGATACAATTAGGATTGGAACGGAAGATAAAAATCTTATCATGCTCCTTTCTTAATATAACATGATATACAATTTATGTCTTATGTGTTGCCAGTATGATAATAACGTCGAAGTGATAAAAATCACGACAGCTAGAAGAGTTGTAATGATAGAGCAGTTAGGAAACAAAACAAAGAACTACTAGAAACAACATATAAGAAATAAATAATGAAAACGATTTATGCCGCGAGTGGTGGTTAGGCAGAGAGAGAGAGAGAGAGAGAGAGAGAGAGACAGAGAGAGAGAGAGAGAAAGAGAGAGGAGAGAGAGACAGAGAGAGAGGGGGGAGGGAGAGAGAGACACACAGAGACAGAGAGAGGGAGAGATAGAGAGGAGGAGGAGAGAGAGAGAGTGAGGAGGAGAGAGAGGGAGAAAGAGAGAGATGGGAGAGAGAGAGAGAGAGAGGATTTAGATTGAATTCCTCACCCTACAAGGTTTACTACACAATATATTTTATTAAACAAACAATTTACAAATTATTGTAATATACACATGCGACTTACAGAACGATACAGATAGATATCCTTTATTACCTCCAGATTATAGAGAGCATAACATAAAATGTACAGAAAACAGAACAATGTAATACACTTTAAACAATGGAACTGAGAAAAAATAGCTACTACGTCTGAATTAATTCAAATAAAAAAGAACATAAAAACAAACATATAACAAAAAATATAATATTTGTGAACACAATTGTAAGTAAGCAAAAATATAAATAATATTAATACAACGGCAATTATGTCAAATAAAGTCCAAGCTGATTCATTATTTATAAAAATCAGCCGCTTATTTGACGAAAGGTCTAATTCCGCTTTAATTCCATAATAATCCGCAATATAGTCCGAAAATGGCGATATCATCAATATCCAAAATCCAAACATACACTAGCAGAAATCTTACACACTTGTTATAATCACGGCTGGTCTTGCAACTCAACTCAACTCAAATTTATTAAACTCTTTACCGCTCTAAGCGGTTAATGAGCAATTTAGCGTACAATACAAATAAACAACAACAACAAATTCCAGTGCAAATAGTTCTACATGCAGAATACTTTGTATACCTGGAAGAAATAAAGATTTGTTCTGTTCTGTTCAATAAATAATCTACAAAAAACACGGGGAATCAAGGAAAAAGACTATAACATCTATGACGTAACGTGTAAACTAAGCGTCTCATGATGTTAGTTCAATGTAACATGTTTGTGTGCCATATGTAAAACCCCGTTTGTTGACATTTGTTTCATGAATGAAGGTGGTTCTAAATACTTAAGCAAGTCTCAAGATCTAAACTGTTCTAACTCAGGTTTAACATAAAATAAGAAAACAACCCCATTTATAATAGCTATGGATATTTAAAAAAGTACCAGTAACATCACCCATTAAAACATTCTATAATTTACTACGACCTTCTACAAATCAGTTTGTTTATTGGGTTTATCGTCCCAACAATAGTATTTCTGTTATCTGGAGACGGTGTTCACTTTAAGAAGATATAGTGCTGCATTCACTGTGTTTATTGGGTTTATCGTCCCACCAACAGTATTTCAGTTATCTGGAGACGGTGTTCACTTGAAGAAGATATAGTGCTGCATTCACTGTGTTTATTGGGTTTATCGTCCCAACATCAGTATTTCTGTTATCTGGAGACGGTGTTCACTTGAAGAAGATATAGTGCTGCATTCACTGTGTTTATTGGGCTTATCGTCCCACCAACAGTATTTCAGTTATCTGGAGATGGTGTTCACTAGAAGCAGATATAGTGCTGCCTTCGCTGTGTTTATTGGGTTTATCGTCCCAATAGCAGTTTTTCAGTTATTTGGAGACGGTGTCCACTTGAAGCAGATATAGTGCTGCCTTTACTGTGTATAGCATGCCGTGAACACCTGGCATGATACCCCACCCAGTCACATTATCCTGACACCGGACCAACCAGTCGTGGAACTACCCTTATATTTGCTTGAGCGTTAGCAAGGGAGCTATACCACTACCATTTTTAACAAATTTGGTATGTCGCGGCCCGGGATCGAACCCGGGGCCTCCCGTACCTGGAGCCGACGCTCTACCGATTGCGCTACCAGGTCTGGTTTAATTAAAAGAAAAAGTTGATGCAGAGCATCAGAGTCGTCGGCTCGTAGTGTAAAATAAAAAAGTTGTAAACAGCGCATAAATATATTTATAAAATGAGGCAGCGTGCAAACGGTATCACAGGAAATGTATAGGAAATGTATATAATGGTAATAATGGGTAAAAAAAAAATGTCTCAAGCGTTGTTGTTAATAATAATAATAAGTATTATTATTATTGTTAATATTACTATTTTGTATTTCGATAACCTAAAGGTGGTATCCAACGGTTATGACCAAGTTCCCTTTTTTCAAACAACCAAATAAACTATTGTTACTTGCAAAGATCCCGCAAAATGTTGGTGCTTTATCTCCATGTGAAACGTAGAGTGTAACAAACACATATTTTCTATGTTGTTTATTGGTGCTTTATCTTCAAGTGAAACGTGGAGTGTAACAACCACATATTTTCTATGTTGTTTATTGGTGCCTTATATCCATGTGAAACGTGGAGTGTAACAACCACATATTTTCTATGTTGTTTATTGGTGCCTTATATCCATGTGAAACGTGGAGTGTAACAACCACATATTTTCTATGTTGTTTATTGGTGCCTTATATCCATGTGAAACGTGGAGTGTAACAACCACATATTTTCTATGTTGTTTATTGGTGCCTTATATCCATGTGAAACGTGGAGTGTAACAACCACATATTTTCTATGTTGTTTATTGGTGCCTTATATCCATGTGAAACGTGGAGTGTAACAAACACGTATTTTCTATGTTGTTTATTGGTGCCTTATATCCATGTGAAACGTGGAGTGTAACAAACACATATTTTCTATGTTGTTTATTGGTGTCTTACATCCATGTGAAACGTGGAGCTTAACAAATACGTATTTTTTCATCTGACCCACGCTGCACAGATTTCGTTGTTTAATTGTAATTTAAGAAAGAATGATTATTTTAATATTTAAAGCTACCCAACCCCCGCCATTTTTACGGTCTAATAGTAACAATAACTTAATATGGGAAGGTCTTCCAGCTGACCTGCGGTACGCCGGTGGTTCAACCCAGACATTTGTTTGGGGGTCTTTCTACACCAAAATAGCTGAACGTGGCTATAATGATCATAACTGGTCGCTGCGATGTATTTCAAAACCAAACCATTAAAATCGTCTCTTTTAAGGCCACAGCAGGCGTTTATGCAGACTTTATGCCCAAGTTCCCCAGGAGTAAGGTTTTGTTTATTGTATTGGATAGCAACAAACCGTCGAATATCACGATGGAAAAATGACGAAGTGCACGAATTGCCACCGGATCTCCAAATTCAGATCATGGACGTGGGCGATAATTATGACATTTATAGTTCGTTTACCACTCCCCCCACCCCCCTCCAACCCCTCTACCCCACCCCACCCCACCCCGACAAAAAAGAGTGGCAAATTTGTAACATCTCATAAGCCCTGTAATTAAAAAAAAACACGTTTTTATTTAGGTTCTTATTCGCTTTGGCAAAAGCACCGTGTTTTACAACAGGAAAAATACGTTAAAAAAGTTGTCTATAATTTTCATTTCAGCAGGGTTTTTTTTTCTCCAAATCATCATTTAAGTCGTATATTCAATGTTAACATACCACTCAAATACA
>CM017570.1:44110054-44122554 GCA_007844125.1 Sinonovacula constricta
ATAGGAATATGGATTATATTACTAGTATAAATGCATATTAAGTATCTTATTGGTGAATCTTGATCGTTTAAATATGAATATGGATTTTTTATTATCTCTTACCATTTATTTTTTTAACTATGAGTTCCGATTATTAACTTTTAAATATGAATATTGATTATTTCATGTATGAATATTGATTATTTTATGTATGAATATTGAATATTTCATGTATGAATATTGATTATTTTATGTATGAATATTGAATATTTCATGTATTAATTTTAAGCATGAATATTGATTATTTCATGTATGAATATTGAATATTTCATGTATGAATATTGATTATTTTATGTATTGATTATTTTATGTATGAATAATGAATATTTCATGTATTAATTTTAAGCATGAATATTGATTATTTCATGTATGAATATTGAATATTTCATGTATTAATTTTAAGCATGAATATTGATTATTTCATGTATAAATATTGACTATTTCATGTATTAATTTTATGCATGAATATTGATTATTTCCTGTTTAAATATTGATTATTTCATGTTGAATATTGATTCTTTCATGTGTGTGTAATTATTGATTATTGTATATGCTAGTATTGATTAAATTCTATGTGAATATTGATTTTTATTTGTATAGAGAAGTTAATTATTTTTAATAGAGAATATTGATTATTTAATGAGCAAATTTTAAATATGTATATTGATTTGTATATAAATAATATGCGTTGTTTAATGGCCACACTTTGATTATGGACGTCACTATTTATGATGGTAGTGTAAAAAAAGTGATGTTTTTGTTGATGGTAGTTAAATTTATAATGTTGATTATGGTGATAACAATTTGTTTCAAATGAACATCCGTTTTCCTATGAATTTATAACGTTTAAAAGCTAACTGAGCGGCCAAAAGTTAAACAAAGTTGAATCGAGTGTGAAGCACAACTGCTTTAATGTAACTACCGTTATTCATCTCCTTATTTTATTTCATCCCACGTGTAAACTTGATGCCGTCTTTTCAATAAGTCAACATCTGTAGAGAATATAATGTCGCTTAAACGTTGTGCCAATGTCATTTTGCCTGTCAACTCAAGTTATCTATGCTGGTTTATTGTCCACTCCGCTTTATCCGTTTACTTGACATTCAAAGATTGACATTCATTGATGATAGATAATGATGTAAAAAAAGGATAAGACGCTTTTTTGATATTGTGTTGTGTCAGAATATGTATTATAAAAAATATGGCTGATTATATGCAGGTGTATTCTACTTACTGCACAGTTTATTTCTATTTTTGTTGCGTGTTTAGTGGCCAAATATGTTTTAGGCAACAAATATGACAAATGACTTTGGCAGCTTCTTGTATTTTAATGAGCACAAATAAAAGACCCAGCCATCCCCACCATCACTCCACCACCACTGTCACCCCCATCACCAACATATCAACCACACTATCACCACTACATCAACTATCACCTCCACCACCACTACCACCGTCACCACCATCAACATCATATCAGCCACACTATCACCACTACATCAATCACCACCATCACCACCACCTCCCAACACCACCTCCAGCACTCCTATGGTGTCGCTCCGCAAATAGCTCTTTCGCTCCAATAAATCTTGAAAAATGAGCATAAATCGTTAAAGAGACGTTACACCATCCAAAGGTTGTATAGCCGTCACTAGCGACCGGTGTGCGACTTATTCGCAAAATAGAAATACTTTCTAAAAGCAGTCAAAGATCAAAATTGAGCTGAAATGACAAGTTTGTAAATGAAACATGCATCATTGTTCGCTGCGGAAAAAAGTTTAAGCCAGAATAATTTACATCTTTTAAATATGAAATTTTGTTTTTCGTGAAACTCCATCATTCTTACACGCCACTACATTCCCAGATTAAAAACAACAACGTCTTTCTGTCTTATAAAGAGAAAAAAAATGTTGGTTTACTTACGTTTTGAAAGAAATCCTCGCTTTCGCTCACTTCCGGAAGTCTCTTTCGCTCATTTTGCTGTTTTCTTTTTTGGTTGTGGAGCGAATGTTTACCGGGCGTGTAAATACCATCATAACATATTTAACCAAATACTCTCGCCGGTTCATCCCAGTAATTCAGAAATTTTGGACAATCGAATATTATTTTTAGAAAATAGAATCTAGCTAAAAATACATTGTTATTCGTCAAAGCGCTTTTAATCCAAAACGACAACCATTAGACGCCATGTGTAATTAATCCATGCAATGAAATATAGTTAAATGTTTACATCTGACAAGGGGATCACGACGATTTATGACCCAGAGTGAATATGTAGGGATTTTGTTTCCATTTAATAACGGGCAATATTTCCTTCTCAGATTCATCAATCGTCGGCGCAATACCGTCAGCAGCAATATCGTCGGCACAATATTGTTGGCAGCAATATCGTCGACGCAATATCCTCGGCAGCAATATCGTCGGCAGCAATATCGTCGGCACAATATTGATGGCAGCAATATCGTCGGCACAATATTGATGGCAGCAATATCGTCGGCAGCAATATCGTCGGCACAATATAGTTGGCAGCAATATCGTCGGCACAATATCGTCGGCTTAAATAAACCTTTAAAACCATTTAAAAGTGGCATCCGACAGTTTGGACCAAATATTTTTCTAATATAACAAAATAAGTCATTGTTACATGAAAAGGACCTGTAAAATTCTGTTTATTGGTGCCTTAGATCTGTGAACAGCGTTGCACAAATCCCCCCTCGTCATTGCAGACAGGTATTTCCCATCCCAGCCACGCTGCAATGTGAGCTGTTTTTAAACTGAGAATACCACGTGACTACTTACTTTTAAGATAAATTTACATAAACATCCGGGTAATCATCTCTGACGTCGATATCTAATTTTAGCTATTTTTCTTTAAATCCCCATCGTACTTATTTTGGAAATAATAGACATTTTGAGCGATATATTTCAGGATTCGTACTGTCTGTCATTTAAGCTTATGTTGTAAGCAGCCTTAAATTAAACGAAGGTCTAACTATATGCAGCAATAGTGCAGGCATTCTCCAGAACAGGGGTATGATGTAATATCTACAAAAGAACATGCGATAAACTCCAAGAAATCCGAGTAAAAGGACCTTCCTACTGTTTGGAATGGAAGGGGATATCCGCCAATATTCTAATTACTATTTCCAGCTTTCAATACAAGAATTTGTAACTTCCAATGTCAATTTGTAAATTGCATCACCGCGCATGCTAAACGCCGCTATCTAATTACATCCGAACTTTTATAGATAGTTTCCACATCAGTAAAAATCCCTTATCTTGGCAGCCATCTTTGATGGTAACTTCAAGAGATTTTCATATGAATTGTATAGAAGGGTAAATTTTATTTTTCTTGTAATTTCTTTATTTGTGGTCTGAAAATTAAAAGCTATACACCATTGGAAAGCTCTTGAAATTCATATTTTTTGAATACAATATTTTTACAATTGATAAATGCACACAAAATTAATACACAGAAATACAATCTGATCACCTCGGCCTTTATGCTATGCAAGAGACCTCTGACATAATAAGGCGCCATCTTGGATCTACTTTGTGTGTCTTAGTTTTAATACTGGGTATTTAATGTTGACTTTTCAATTTTCCGTAAATCATATAGATTGTATTGATAAAAAAAATCGTTGTTATTGCAAGATATACTCAACCAAATGATGTATATATAATTTGTTACTTTCTCGCGAACGGACACTGTTTCATAACTCAGGCGACGCACTTTGGAGTATTCTAGAGCTATGTACGAGGTGTATTTTACGAACCATACGGAAATACCCGAAGTTTTACGATTGACAGAAATAAACAAAACTATTGGATCATACTTAAAACAAAATGAACAGTGTATCATTTTCGGTTGTATTTCTTTAACCTTTACTAAAATACTTTATAAAAGCTGATAATTTGATATAAAATTCATTAAAATAGACTGAAAAATAAAAACAGTGGTGAGTTTAATATAGCACATATTTCCCGATTTCGGCCTGCATTAGCTTCTGCCCACAAAAGATCTCTGCCTTATATCAGTGTCGATGACATCACATAGAAACTATCTATTGTAACATGTATGTGATATAGGCAAACTGTCGAACAATACCTTTAATACAATATCGTAAATTGTTCAAGAGGGAACTGTATTAATTATATTTTTGTCTAAAATCGCTCAGACTACAAAAATATAAGCCACATTTCATGGTTGTTTGCAATTTAACAGGCTATTTTCTGTTACGTAATATTCTACCACACTTTACGGCACATTGATGTACCTTGCCACACTTTACGGCACTTTGATGTACCTTGTCACACTTTACGGCACTTTGGTGTACTTTGCCACACTTTACGGCACTTTGATGTACCTTGCCACACTTTACGGCACATTGATGTACCTTGTCACACTTTACGGCACTTTGATGTACTTTGCCATTTATTCTTACTCAGTCATACTTAAGGTAAGACAACACTAAATGAATTTATTCCGAATTCAGACAATGCGTCTGGGATTCATTCCTGACATTTGATTTGAGATCTTTTTACCATCAAAATAGACTGACATTTCTATAATGACCTTGTGTCTCTGCGTTGTATTAAAATCTGTTTTGTGCTGTATATTTCAGGGATTGACAAGGAAATTACACCCATGGGATATTTATCAAAGTATTACGACCAGTGTCGCTGTTTAATATTTATTTATTTATTAAAGATTTGTTAATAAAATGACACGTTTACTAAACGACGAAATGGTGTAACAGAAAGAACAAGCCAGCAACAAACGAGTACAATAATGTTTTATTTTAATAAACAATTAAATCTATGGCATAACAAAATAATTACAAATATATCCGACAAAATTTGAGAATGTAAAATAAATGTTTGTCCCTTTAGGAGGTGTCCCTTCAATAGTCCAATTAATAATCCTAATCCAACGTCGAATAATCCTGAAGAGTTTTCGGTAGAATGTCCTCGTAAATACGCACAGTTGAAATAATCCAAAGGTAGAACAATACACGAATATGATAAATGTAATTCCAAATCCAACACTTTTATATTTATATCACTGTAGAATATAATAAGTCCACGTAAGTTCCAACACAGAAAGGTTTAATTGAGAAGCTGCAAGTATTTCCACACCACAATGTCCTTATAGTGACCTAAAGAATTTTTAGAACGCAGAAGACTCCAGAACATTCACGAAATCCAGTTAAAAATAAACAAATGAAATTTCTCGCATGGTCCTTTTCTTTCTAGCTGTTATGCGTTTGTTACGTCATGCGAAATACGTCATTAATACGTCATGACTACAACGATAAACTACCCCTCAACATGACTAGTTAAACGCTGATGTACTACTGTACATAACAAAAGGTTTTAGGACCATCAATTTATGACCAGGCTACACAAGTCCTATGACCTGTTTATATTCATAAGACAATAGGGGCTGTTTCATCAAAAGTCTCAGGATCATAAATTTATTACCAGTCCTAGGACAGGTCGACTCTTCTCCTAAATTGATATTTGGTTCTTTGGTTCAATCCAGTCCTAGGACAGGTTGACTTTACTCTTAAATTGATATTTGGATGTTCTTTGGTTCAATCCAGTCCAAGGACAGGTCAACTTTACTCCTAAATTGATATATGATTCTTTGGTTCAATCCAGTCCTAGGACAGGTCGACTTTACTCCTAAATTGTTATTTGGTTCTTTGGTTCAATCCAGTTCTAGGACAGGTCGACTTTACTCCTAAATTGATATATGATTCTTTGGTTCAATCCAGTCCTAGGACAGGTCGACTTTACTCCTAAATTGATATTTGGTTTTTTGGTTCAATCCAGTTCTAGGACAGGTCGACTTTACTCCTAAATTGATATTTGGTTCTTTGGTTCAACCCAGTCCTACGACAGGTCGACTTTACTCCTAAATTGATATTTGGTTTTTTGGTTCAATCCAGTTCTAGGACAGGTCGACTTTACTCCTAAATTGATATTTGGTTCTTTGGTTCAATCCAGTCCTACGATAGGTCGACTTTACTCCTAAATTGATATTTGGTTTTTTGGTTCAATCCAGTTCTAGGACAGGTCGACTTTACTCCTAAATTGATATTTGGTTCTTTGGTTCAATCCAGTCCTACGAAATGTCGACTTTACTCCTAAATTGATATTTGGTTCTTTGGTTCAATCCAGTCCTAGGACAGGTCAACTTTACTCCTAAATTGATATATGGTTCTTTGGTTCAATCCAGTTCTAGGACAGGTCGACTTTACTCCTTAATTGATATTTGGTTCTTTGGTTCAATTCAGTTCTAGGACAGGTCGACTTTACTCCTAAATTGATATTTGGTTCTTTGGTTCAATCCAGTTCTAGGACAGGTCGACTTTACTCCTAAATTGATATTTGGTTCTTTGGTTCAATCCAGTTCTAGGACAGGTCGACTTTACTCCTAAATTGATATTTGGTTTTTTGGTTCAATCCAGTTCTAGGACAGGTCGACTTTACTCCTAAATTGATATTTGGTTCTTTGGTTCAATCCAGTCTTAGGACAAGTTGACTTTTCTCTTAAATTGATATTTGGTTCTTTGGCTCAATCCAGTCCTAGGGCAGGTCAACTTTACTCCTATATTGATATATGTTTTTTTTGGTTCAGTCCAGTCCTAGGACAGGTAGTCTTTACTCCTAAATTGATAAATGGTTCTTTGGTTCAATCCAGTCCTAGGACAAGTCGTCTTAACTCCTAAATTGATAAATGGTCCTTTGGTTCAATCCAGTCCTAGGACAGGCCGACTTTACTCCTAAATTGATAAATGGTTCTTTGGTTCAATCCAGTCCTAGGACAAGTCGTCTTTACTCCTAAATTGATAAATGGTCCTTTGGTTCAATCCAGTCCTAGGACAGGCCGACTTTACTCCTAAATTGATATTTGGTTCTTTGGTTCAATCCAGTCCTAGGACAGGTCGACTTTACTCCTTAATTGATATTTGGTTGTTCTTTGATTCAATCCAGTCCTAGGACAGGTCGACGTTACTCCTAAATTGATAATTGGTTCTTTGGTTCAATCCAGTCCTAGGACAGGTCGACTTTACTCCTAAATTGATATATGGTTCTTTGGTTCAATCCAGTCCTAGGACAGGTCGACTTAACTCCTAAATTGATATTTGGTTCTTTGGTTCAATCCAGTTCTAGGGCAGGTCGACTTTACTCCTAAATTGATATATGGTTCTTTGGTTCAATCCATCTAGGGCAGGTCGACTTTACTCCTAAATTGATATATGGTTCTTTGGTTCAATCCAGTCTTAGGACAGGTCGACTTTACTCCTAAATTGATATTTGGTTGTTCTTTGGTTCAATCCAGTCTTAGGACAGGTCGACTTTACTCCTAAATTGATATATGGTTCTTTGGTTCAATCGAGTTCTAGGGCAGGTCGACTTTACTCCTAAATTGATATTTAGTTGTTTGGTTCAATCGAGTTCTAGGGCAGGTCGACTTTACTCCTAAATTGATATATGGTTCTTTGGTTAAATCCAGTTCTAGGGCAGGTCGACTTTACTCCTAAATTGATATATGGTTCTTTGGTTCAATCCTGTCATTGGACAGATCGACTTTTCTCGAGTTAAGTTAAGTAAATTATTTAAAAAACGAGGCAGGCTTATAACCATATACGACTACTGTACTTGTTCTAGGACTGATAATGAATTTATGGCCTAAGATTTATATAAAATTGGTCTCCAGTGCTAGACAGGGTAGACAATGCTCCCAAATTTCTGTATCGTTTTTAGGTTAATTTCCCTCCTAGCAGGGACGGATGCGGGGGGGGGGGGGAGGGGGATGGGGGAGGCATCCCACCACCGCCACCAACCAGGTAAAAGAGTAGAGTTGTGAAAACACATACATGTGCCTAAAAATGCTAAGTAAATTTTGTCTGGTGACTGCTTACGTCGAAGTTAAAAGCTAAGACATTTCTGGCGGCATAAGGATTTGGTTTGAGTGATTTTAAAATTTATAATTACGATAACTTGCTGAAAAATATGTGCAGACGACGTATGAATGTGTACCCACTGTATCTTTTAATGCATTCTGCACTTAGACGGTGGCGTCACTGGATTTTAGTGCGTTCTACACAGTGGCGCTTTACAACTAGTCAGCATTGTAGATTTGTGCTTCCGCATTGTAAAATAGTTCCATGTAAAAATAGAAAATAAATGTATATATATGTATATTTATAGTTTATCTTATAAAAATAAATGTTCATTAAGTATCTATTATGCACACAGGCATCACAGTCTTTGTGCAGAACGTTTTATTGTCAGCCATGTTTGAAAGTAGTCCGTACCCATAATCCTTCGCGAGAGTCTTTCACACAGACTGGTCTTTCTGTGTGATGATAATAGCGCAATAACTTTCCTACCTCAAAAGATGTCAGAATTGACAGTAACTCTTACCGATCTTTGAAGTTGCGCGTTGACTTCGTTTTAAACAGCAAACTATCCCCGAGTAACTTTAAAGGTGGTAACGGACAGTTTGGATAAAACATTGACTTTCAAGCAACCAAATAAGTCATTATGACTCCTGCAAAATGCTGTTTATTGATGCCCTAGATCAGCGTGAACACGCCCCCCCCCCCCCCCCCACACACACACACACACTCGTCATTGCAAACAGGGTTTCCCCTCCGAGTTACGCAGCAAAGTTAGCCATTTTTAAACTAGGAAAATCACGTGACAACTAACTTTTGAGACAACTTCATTTCGTCATCCGGATAGCCCACTCTGACGTCGATATCTATTTTTAGCAGATATCACTATCGTGCTTATTTATAGATTTGGAAAGAATGAATATTTAGTGTGAGTTCTGCAGCAATATTTACTGTTTAACAATAATTGTAGCGTTAAAATCGTCTAAAGGTAGGCTAAAGAATATGTTTTTGCAGAAATTTCGCCTAAATTCTCTTAGTCAGCGGAATATTATTGTTAAATGCATTTGCTAAAAACCAACTGTCGGATTCCATCTTTAACGAGGGTCTAACGAGCTGTGTCTAATGACCTACATACAGAGAAGTATTACGTTAAAGTATAGCCAAACTAATGATCTTGTATAACGCTACTTAGGATGTAGATTGGCGTTTATTGATACTAGATTTTGAATAATGGGCCTTTTATTCCAGTTTAATGATGACAAACACGGTACTTGATTTAGCTAGAGGTACATCAGAATGGAATGGCTTAAATATTCAGTTTAAGAAAAGATAGAAAGAGAGAGAGAGAGACACACACACACACATACACACATAGAGAGAGAGGGGGAGGAAGAGAAATGGACAGACAGAGAGAGAACGAGAGAGAGAGAGAAGTGGGGTAGAGAAAGAGAGAGAGACACAGAGAGACACACACAGAGAGGGAGGGATGTAGAAAAAGTGATAAAAAGAGAGACACACAAACAGACAGAGAGAGAGAGAGAGAGAGGGATGAAGAGAAAGGGACAGACAGAGAGAGCGATAGAGAGAGAGAGAGAAAGAGAGAGAGAAGTGGGGTAAAGAAAGAGAGAGAAAGAGACACAGAGACACTTACAGAGGGAGGGAGGTAGAAAAAGAGATATAAAAAAGAGAGACACACACAGAGAGACAGAGAGAGAGAGGGAGGGAGAGAAAGGGACAGACAGACAGACAGACAGACAGACAGACAGACAGAGAGAGAGAGAGAGAGAGAGAGAGAGAGAGAGGGCAAAGGGAGAGAGAGACTTCTGTGGTGTTTCATGTGCTAGACATAGATGACTGCTGGCAAAAACACTTTCCCCACATATATTAGATCATAAAGTCTCATTGTCTAAAAACGGCCATCTTGAATCGTAATAAAAGTAGTTACTGTAATTAAAATAAAAACACAATTACATAAAAAAAGAAATAACAGATTCATATTGAAGGAGATTATTTTTTCTAATTAGTGTTAAAATGAAATAAATGTGAAAAATGCAGAAAATAATGTCGTGTTTTGAAAAATGAGATAGCACTGTTGATAGATTTAGTGTCAGTATAATGGACCGGCCGGGTTCAGTCCCTGGGCACCTCATAAGTGCCCCTGTGCTATAATGATAGAAATGTCGCTGCGCAGTATCGGCAAAAATGCCGGCTAAACCCAATCCCGATGCCCTAGATCAGCGTAAACTGTGAAGCATAAATCCCCACTCGTCATTGCAAAGAAGTATTTCCAGTATGAGCCACGCTGCACAGTTAGCTATTTTTAAACTAAGAGAACCACGTGACAACTAACTTTTGAGACAACATCATATCGTCATCCGGGTAGCCCACTCTGACGTCGATATCTATTTTTAGCCGATATCACTATCGTGCTTATTTATAGATTTGGAAAGAATGAATATTTAGTGTGATTTCTGCAGCAATATGTACTGTTTAACAATAATTGTAGCGTTAAAATCGTCTAAAGGTAGACTAAAAAATACATTTTTACAGAAAAAATTTCGCCTAAATTCTCTTACTCAGCGGAATATTATTGTTAAATGCAGTTGCTAGAAACTAACTCTCGGATACCATCTTTAACGAGGGTCTAACGAGCTGTGCCTGATGCCCTTCATACAGAGAAGTATTACGTTAAATTATAGCCAAACTAATGATCTTGTATAACGCTACTTAGGATGTAGATTGGCGTTTATTGATACTAGATTTTGAATAATGGGCCTTTTATTCCAGTTTAATGATGACAAACACGTTACTTGATTTAGCTAGAGGTACATCAGAATGGAATGGCTTAAATATTCAGTTTAAGAAAAGATAAAGAGAGAGAGAGAGAGAGACACACACACACACAGACAGAGAAAGAGGGGGGGGGGAGGAAGAGAAAAGGACAGACAGAGAGAGAGAGAGCGAGAGAGAAATGGGGTAGAGAAAGAGAGAGAAAGAGACACACACAGAGGGATGGAGGTAGAAAAAGAGATAAAAAGACAGAGACACAAACAGACACAGAGGGGGGAGGGAGAGAAAAGGAAAGACAGGCAGAAAAAGTGAGACAAAGACACAGAGAGAGAGGTGGGGGTAGAAAAAGAGAGAAAGACACAGAGAGACACACACACAGAGGGAGGAAGGTAGAAAAACAAGAGACAAATACAGAGAGAGAGGGAGGGAGAGAAAGTGCCAGACAGAGAGAGAAAGAAAGAGAGAGAGAGAGAGAGGAGCAAAGGAAGAGAGTGTTCTGTGGTGTTTCATGTGCTAGAAAAAGATGGCTGCGTGCAAAAACACTTTCCCTACATATATAAGATCATAAAGACTCACTGTCTAAAATAAAACGGCCATCTTGAATCGTAATTAAATTAGTTACTGTAATTATAATAAAAACGCAATTACATAAAAAAATAGAAGATTCATTTTAAATGAGCTTATTTTTTCTAATTAGTGTTAAAATGAAATAAATGTGAAAAAATGCAGAAAATAATGTCTTGTTTTGAAAAATGAGATAGCACTGTTGATAGATTTAGTAACAATGTCGGCTCGTTTTGATTAAAAACAAGAAATTAAGAAATAAAATAAAAATTAAACACAGATTGAAATGGCTTATATTGACATTTAAAAGATGGAAAATGCATAAAAAGGGGAACTGTAAAAAAAAAACCTTTAATCAACGAAACGGTTTTATAACTGTTACGATCAATGGCGCATTAGAAAGGGAAAAAACAGCAAGTTTTTAAACCAATTTTTTTTAATAAAATAATTAAAATTACAAATTATTGGTGCGTTTCATCACAAATCTTAAGATCGATTGAAAAACGTTCTTAAATTTCTGTCTTACGATTACTCCTAAGTGCGTTTCAACAAACTGACGAACAAAGTGCGATTAATCTCAAATCAGTCAACAGCAATATTAAGATTAAAGAGCGATTTCGCTCTGATATTTTTCGAATATTAATGAAACGCTTTTAAGAATGAAAAACTATTCCTAAGAGAGAAAAAACGAATTCATAGACCGTAATAGCTCAGGTGGTAGAGCGTCGGCTTGCGGATCGGGACCCACGACCTCCCGATCCGCAAGCCGACGTAAACATTTGGATTTGGCCTTTAAACATATTATCTCATTACCAAAGTTCTAGTTTATATAGTTCTAATCAGACATTTGTATGAAGTCTTCTTCTACGAAACACAAAACAACAAAAAGAGACACAAATAAACACGAGTACAAATACAAACGAGGAACAAATAACAACACATCAGCTTCATATAAACTTTATCGACAAAATGCGACAAATCTGCAAAACTAGTATTTTCTAAGTACACGAATATTGATACTTACCGTAAATATACGGACATTTCCGGAAAAACAAACGACAATAGCCGAAAGAACACGGAGCGGAATGCACGAACTTCTTCGCCCCTGTCAATTATTAACCAATTAAGTAAATGAATAATTACAGGTACTTAAATTGAAACCTGATCCAAAATCTCGTCTCGGCACTTTATTAG
>CM017570.1:44127554-44225070 GCA_007844125.1 Sinonovacula constricta
GACAATTTCGTTTTACTTCGTCGACCGTGGGTTTATTGGTAAATTTTCTGTCGTCCTATCGAACTGAATAGAACAAGAATTGGCCAATCATAGTACTGCTTACAAAATCCAAACTCTTCAGCGTGGAGACTAGAAGTATAACAATGACGTCGCCATTTTGACAAGTCTGTCGAAATAATGAAAGAACGAGCTTTATGATTGGACTGAAATCTTAATCGGATTATGAAGCGACCAATGAAATATCATTACCATAAACGACGAAAGGTGAACTAAATATCCCACGGGCGATGAAGGGAGAGTAACGGAATGAATCGGTCGTGGGTGTTGGTCGATGTCTTGAACTGTCGTATGGCGCTTTGTTAAACGTGGGTAAGAAATATAAAAATTGAAAATTCAATTCTGCTATACACTATGATTGGGAAATATAAATAGGGAAAATATGAGCTATTTCAATTTTGGGAAATTAAATGATAAACATTTGTACATGTAGTTTATTTAGTTTTCTAGGTGTATGTTTGGGGTATAATGTGTTATTGTTTACATTAGCGTACTTCTACCTAACTTGTATGTAATATATACAGAAAAAAAGGTTACTGAAGTATTCATGTTAACTTATTTTCAGACCAGAACTAAATACCTTTCAGTTAAACACTAAGTGTACACTAGACATATAAATGTCCCTCAAAGAATATAATAAACCTATTTATTGTCTTTGATACATCAAGGCGCTTTGCTTGATTGTCTGTGAACCCCAAACGTTCCAATTGCGATGACGCTGTACAATGATGGATTTACCCGAAGCGCCCCGATTACGATGCCGATTTCGGTGACGATGTAGAACGAGAGAAACGATACGAATTCTTTACATTTACATTCGGGGAATTTTGACCATATTGTCGTCCATTTTAAAGGTGTTATTCGACAGTTTAGCCCAAAGGTGTGTTTTTTCCAAATTAAGTATTGTTTTCTGAAAAAATCCCGAGAAATGCTTTGATGTTCTATATTTATGTGAAAAGTGAAGCATTACACTGCCACGCATCATCACAAATATGTACTTCCTTTCCAATCCACTACTTAATAAGACACTTACATTTTACGATCAAGATCACGGGAGGGTCCGAGTTCGATCCTGGGCCGCGACATACCAAAGTCGTTAAAAATGGTAGTGGTATAGCTCTCTTGCTAACGCTCAAGCAAATAATAGGGTAGTTCCACGACTGGTTGGTCCGGTGTCAGGATAATGTGACTGGGTGTGGTATCATTGCCAGGTGTTCACAGCATGCTATACACAGTGAAGGCAGCACTATATCTGCTTCAAGTGGACACCGTCTCCAGATAACTGAAATACTGTTGGTGGGACGATAAACCCAATAAACAAAAAAACAAAACAAAAAACAAACAAGCAAACGAAGAAACATTATATCATCATCCGGTCTGACTTCGTCGTCTAAAATTGTTCTCACCTCAAATACATTTCACATCTAGTATTCAAAACAGTTTAAAGTACTGTAGGTAAATTGTATGTAAAGTATATGCTAATGTTGTAACATTAAACTTTTAACTGTATATCATTTTGGTACAATTCGCAACTGCACGCGAGGTTTGTAAGCATAGTCGGGGCACATCGGAAATTGAATATTTCAAAAGAAAAACATATACTTGTCAAATATTGAAAAGATACCTTATCCGGCGGTTGGCACTTTAATTAAAATATTATTGTCAAATTTACATAACCACATTTTTGTCCCGTGATCTACGCACGCGACAGGCACGAGTTTCAGCTTCTGCGTCAGATGTCGCGTGCAGTAGCTATAAATAGAAAATTATTTCGTTTCTTAGAAATATCGTTTTGATTCTACAAATTAAAATATAAATTAACATGTGTAGGGTGATAAATGTGTGAAATTAAAGGGATCATCTTTTTCCTGGTTTGTTTTTTTCGTCATCGGATATCTTTGTTAAAATATTATATTTTCTTTAAACCTTATTATACTCATGACTGCAGTATTTCCAGTATGCATGTTTATCTAGAAGTGAGATCAAATGTGTTTTACAGTCGAACTTCGATTATTCAAACTCGAGTTGACCGAGGCCGTGGCATTATTCGAAGTCATTGGTCGGTCCCAATTTTTTCTTTATTTAATTTAATGTAAAAAAACCTCCGATTATATTTTTGCATTAATCAAAGTTTCGGCATTATTCAAAGTCAATTTCGTATGTATTATGTAATGTTTTGTTTTTGTTTTCGTATAATGTCCTCTTTAAAATCTTGCTCGTTTTCTGGTAACTCTTTACTTTTTACTGTTTGTTCATTGAGTAGGCCTATCCAGGTGGCTTTGGTGATTTGTGTCATGAATATTTAAATGACATCTCCAATTAAACATAAATTATCTACTGATCAATCAAACGTTTTTTTTTTCATAAACCTTTTTGCCACTTCAAAGCATATCTTGTTGACCTGCTGTTGTTTCCTATTTTTTGTTGTTGTTGTTTTAATAAGGGATTAAATAGGTCTTTCTACGATCGGATTAATCTATCTCTGCAATTGGTTCGGTGGCAATTTAAGAAGTTCTCTTAAATTTGGAACCCGACAGTGGGGAGCATTTATTTTTCTTCCGAACAATTATATAAATTATCGCTCCCTGAAAAGATTCTGCAAAATGCTGTTATTGTTTTTTTCATGTCTACATCTTTGTGAAAAGAGAAATGTAATACTCAAAACGTCATTACAAAAATGTATTTTCTGTCTGAGCGACGCTGTATATTTAAATATTTTTTAAACTAAGAAAAACCACGTGACCACTTACTGCTGAGACCACTTTATATAATTATCCGGGTTATTTGCTCTGACGTCGACGTCTGTTTCTAGCAGAAATCTCCATTGTGCGTATGAGTGATTTTGAAAGAATAAACATTTAATAATGTTCAAACAACATCGACCAATTCTGCGTCGTGATAAATGATGGTGTATTTGTCCCCCCTCCCCCCCCCCCCCCCCGAAAAAAAAGAAGAAAAGAAATGCATGAAATATTGTGGAAAAGGCACATGTCATGATAAATTTATAATTTTTAATTCTTAAAATGTTTCCATTATGAATCTCTGCGTTCACATATTTGTTTTTGTCAAATTGTTATTATCAATAAAGTGTCTATTGGTAGCCTGGTAATTTTTTGTTTGAATTCGAAACTTGATACAATTGAAAGATTCCGCCAGGAAATGTGTTGCTGACTGGATCTTGATAATTATATATGATATTTCATATCTAGCACGTGGTTTGTGTTTCACTTTAAATGGTATACAATTAAGTTTTAATTAGATTAAGTATTAAAAGCATTTATTTTAATTAATTTGTTTGCTAAAACAAAATGCATACAGTAACGTAAATGTGCTTTTTAGCAGGAAGTTAAGTAAAACTAGGCCATACTTGTAATTAGACAACTAAATTTAAATAATTTCAAATGGATTCACAGGAACGTTTATTTTAAATATATTCTATGAATTTGTTTTCAACTTTAGTGAAATAAGATTGAATTTTATTGAGACAGTCGATATAAAGTTATCCTTAACAAACATTATATTTTGCTGGATATATGTATATTTCACTTGGTTTCGCGACTATTCTGGATCCGTGATTTTATGTCCCCTTTCCACCAACATTAAAGTCAATATCCTCATCATCGTCGTCATCATCATCATCGTCATCATCATCATCATCATCATCATCATAACTATCATCATCATCTTCATCATCGTCGTCATCATCATCTTCGTCGTCATCATCATCATCATCATCATCATCATCATCATCATCATCATCATCATCATAACCATCATCATCATCGTCGTCATCATCATCATCATCGTCGTCGTCGTCCGCATCATCATCATCATCATCATCATCATCATCATCATCATCATCATCATAACCATCATCATCATCACCATCATCATCATCATCATCATCATCGTCGTCATCATCATCGTCGTCGTCGTCATCATCATCATCATAACCATCATCATCATAACCATAATCATCATCATCATCTTCATCGTCGTCATCATCATCATCATCATCATCATCATCATCATCATCATCAACATCATTATCATCTTTATTATTATTATCATTATTTTAACTTGGTAATTTGTCTAAAGGCATAAAATAACTCGTTAAGATATGCAATTGCCCAGGAAATCGTCCAGTAAATAAGTCAGTCTTGTTCAAGTTTCATCAGAAAAATGTACCTTATCGAAATGTTTGCTTACTTTTGTCTTAAGTTAACAGACAAATAGGGAAATATGGACATATTCGTAATAAGCCCCTATGCATATATAATTGTACAGTTGTATTACGAATAATTATCGAAGGCACAATTTTTCTGCCATTTTCATCATTCTTTTTTTACTTTTATTGCTAGTTTAATATAAATTTCACATCAAGCATAGACCAAGGATCTTAATTATATAACACTTTTATAGACATGTTCACTATTCTGTCTCTAGCATCAGCCAGAATCACATAAATGTCATTTTTTATTCTAAAGATGTAAAGATACAGTATGTCTTTGTATAAAACGTCAACTTCTTTTCCTCTTATTCGTTTCTATACAACTGTCAAATCTTCGAAACTGGCGTGGCGTTTGTATTAAATATATTACTGGTATCTTTTATATCCCTTCTTATATCCAACCTGCCAAAGCAGATGACGTTATTCTACATTCAACCAACCCAAACAATTGCGTGTGTCGAATTTCATGCTTTGTAGAAATAACGGTGCATTTAAAACTTGGTGATGTCACGGGCGTGTATATTAAATGCTTGTCACCGTCTCCGATTTCGAAACTAACGTTATGGATCTTTATTATTTTTTATCTATAAGCAGCGGATAAGAGTTGAAAATGTCATAAATAAGGGGTTATAGTGTGCGTTGAAATATCGAGACAGACTCAAAAAACGCTGTGGTAAAATTATAAAAAAGGAGAAATTGGAAACAAAATAGTTTCTGTTACGCATTTGGTGGATAGAAATTTTGAAATTTTAATCGTTTCATCACCATATGTTTTGAGCCCCATTGTGCAAACACATTTTATTTAATTTCTATTTTAATTTTTTTTTCAGACAACAAGCAGCTGCTTTCTGCATATTTAAATACTTTCTAAATAAGGGTTAAAAAAGGTACATAAATCATTTACGTTTTCACGTAGAACGTCACATAGTCACATTTAGGTTTGATTGCAACATACAAGGGACTTAATGTGGGAAGGTCTTCCAGCTGACCTGTGTAGTATGGGTGGTTTTACCCAGACATTTGTATTGGCCTTCCTCCAGACACATACACACACAAAAGTACAACAGGTGGACGTCGGTTTAATGACCATAATTAGTCGCTGCTCAAAAATAACAAATATATGAGCTTTTTTGTTCAAAAGCGGCTTGGTAAAGTCTGTAATATTTACAAGTCTTTAATCCAGACTACGATTGAATTACGATGAATAACAGATTAAAATATATCACTAAATTGTATGAGAACTTGTTTGTCCATAAAATGGACGTAAAATTACATTATTATTACTACCGGACCTGGTAGCGCAATCGGTAGAGCGTCGGCTCCAGGTACGGGAGGCCCCGGATTCGATCCCTGGCCTCGACTTACCAAAGTCGTTAAAATGGCAAACTCTCTTGCTAACGTTCAAGCAAACTTAGGGGTAGCCCCACGACTGGTTGGCCCGGTGTCAGGATATCATGGTATCATGCCAGGTGTTCATGGCATGCTATACACTGCGAAGGCAGCACTATATCTGCTTCAAGTGGACACCGTCTCCAACTGAAATACTATTAGTAGGACGATAAACCCAATAAACAAAATTACATTACACATGTAAGCTTAAGGCACACCAGAAATCAAAACAAAGGATTGTATTTTTTTTTCTCCATTGTGTGTGTGTGTGTGTGTGTGTGTGTGTGTGTGTGTGTGTGTGTGTGTGTGTGTGTGTGTGTGTGTGTGTGTGTGTGTGTGTGTGTGTGTGTGTGTGTGTGTGTGTGTGTGTGTGTGTGTGTGTGTGTGTGTGTGTGTGTGTGTGTGTGTGTGTGTGTGTGTGTGTGTGTGTGTGTGTGTGTGTGTGTGTGTGTGTGTGTGTTTGGAGGGGATTTATTCTTCCGTTGTAAAATAGTTCCATATATCAGTAAAAAATATTTAATACTCTTTCAAGAAAAAAAAGTACACTAATATAAAACACAGGCATCCGCCCTCTGTGTAGAACATTTTATTGTCTTCAATGTTTAAAAGTGTTCCGTTCCCATAATCCTTTGCGCGCCTTCACACAGACTGGTCCTTCTGTCTGGTGTTGACACATTGCTTCCTCCATATAACTCCTAAGAAATACGACTTCTGCCCTGATTAGCAATCTTACACTTATTCTTGTCACAAAGGAACGACTGAAAGAAACTGAACAAACCCATCTGACAATAAATCCAAACAATATGATTTTAATTATCTGTCTGTCATTCATAAATTCCATACGTCAATGTCAACCGATGACTCATTGGAAAGGAATAATTCATTTTCCATTTATGACGATTCATTACATTTCATTTATTGGTAAAAGCATATCATTCATTTGTAATGTATAATTCATTTCCCTCGATGACGATTCTTACATTTCATTATTTGGCAGGGTATTATTTATTTAACATATATGACGACTCTTACATTTCGCTCATTGTAAGGTACAATTCACTTCTCGGATAATGACTAGCGTTTCTCTAATGATTCGCTAAAAGCTAGAAAAGTAGTCGGATTACCTCGGTGTTTATAGTCCCGTTATTGTTTGACACCGGGCAGGCGACAGGTCAACAAATCGAAACGAAAACATTGACAGTATTGAGTGACAGGCCTTTTCACCCCTTTGTCATTTAGCGACATTAGTCATAATGTATTAATGCGCGAACTAGTGCTCGCATTTCTCTACTTGTTTCGAATATTTAGCCACAAGATAACACCAATACCACCACCGCCATAAATGCCACCTCATCCACCAATACCATTAATAATACTTATACCACTACCAGCAGCAGCACAACCACCACCACTACCACTATAGACACCACCGCAATCATCACTACCACCACCACACTGTTTGTCACAACACTATCACTACTACCACCACAACCACCACTACCACTATTACTACCACCACTACTAGCCACAACAACCACTACCCCCGCCACCACCACTACTACCACCACAACCACCTCAACTACCACCATCTTCGCTACTACTACTACCACCACCACCAGCACTGCTACTACTTCATAGATATCACCGCCATCCTCTGCTACTACCACCACCACCATCGATACTTTTCACCACCAACACTGATACCCCCGCTATTACCACAACCCTTACTTCTATCACCACCATCACAACCACCGCTACAAACAACTTCAGCAGCACCAGCACCGCTACCACTACCACCACCACAGACACCACCACTCGCTACTACCGCCGCCACCAACAGCAACGCCGACGACAAGCACACCAGCATCATACCACCAGCTTACATAAAACAGCTTCCACGACCGTTTAGCGTCAAATCAAAGTGGCAGAGGTCTAATTACAAGCAATATTTCCCCATTAATATTTGTCCACATCTAATTAAAATCATATTACATGTTTTGACCTTATGCCTAATAATACAATATTATATGTAATAAGATCATGCTCGTTTGAGGAATTGAGTTAAATGGTTGTTCGAAAATGAAGCCACGCATAACACTCTCAGTTATAAGCAGAAGGAAACTAATAGCGTCATCAGGCTGAAAATTGTTTATCATAAATTATATTATAATCACTTAGAAAGATGTCATTAAACATCCGCCTGATAAACGGGTTACGTTGATTTGATGTTAACAGTTCTGCACAGGTTGTCACTCCAGAAAGCAAGCTTAGAATGCAATTTTTTTATTAACTTGGAAAAAAAACACTTCTTCGAAATAAAAATAAGGTGTATAGCATTGGTTTGAAATAAATGACTAAATAAAGAAATAATTAAGTTAATTAAGTAAGTAAATAAATAAACAATGCCACCTACCCGAAAGACTTGAAGGTCACCTACTCCGAGTCTTCAAGGTCACCTTCCTCGGAGACTTCAAGGCCACCTACCCCGGAGAGCTCAAGGTCATCTGCCCCGGAGACTTTAAGGTCGCTTGTCCCAGAGACCTCAAAGTCACCTGCCCCGGAGACTTCAAAGTCCCCTGCCCCGGAGATTTGAATGTCACCTGTCCTAGTTCAAGGTCACCTGCCCCGGAGACTTTAATGTCACCTGTCCCGGAACTTCAAGGTCACTTACCCCGGAGACTTCAAGGTCACCTGTCCCGGAGACTTCAAGGTCACCTGCCCCGGCCGGAGACTTTAATGTCACCTGTCCCGGAACTTCAAGGTCACTTACTCCGGAGACTTTAAGGCCACTTGCCCCGAAGATATCATGGTCACCCACTACGGAGACTTTAAGGCCACCTACCCCGGTGACTTCAAGGTCAACTGTCCTTCATCAAGGCAACCCTTTTTCCTTCAGAGGCTTTGCTGCACGTTCATTTTATTATATTTTCCGTCATTTGCTAATAAAAGGCAGGTTTTATACCTTATAATATTTCACTTAAAATTAATATATACTATTTCTTCCATAAAGACCAAAACGGATACATAGACATATAAAACGTATATGGAATTTTCTTCATTCAAGAATATGCAGGCACGTATATAATGTTTCTTTCAGTATTTACGGTAATTTCAAGGCAGCATGAAGACTTCAGGAATTAAATGTTAATTAAAGCCATTAAAACGCTGGCAGGCACGTTGTTTTTCTCTCAAAGCCATAATGATTCCAACCAGCACGTTTTTTTGTACTTTCCCCGAATCAGTTTAAAATCAGTTTGGGTTGTGATTGAACAATTATAATTAGAAATCATCAATAAATTTTGGTAGCTGTTAATTTGATAAAAAAAAGATAAAATTATCAAATTTTGATTTCATATGATTGTAGCCGGGTGATAGGGAGAGAATGGGTTAGTGGTCCGGTTACCTCAGTCGGTAGAGCATTCGCCTTGTTAGCAAAGGGTCCCGGGTTCGAGTCCCAGACTGGCTGCACATTATTCTCCTTATATTACATGATTCGAGTCCGTGACCTCTGGTATGGCATTCCATTGTCATACTCGTGTCTGTTGACCTATCCACTATCGGTTGCGTGGCTAAATTGGCTCTATCGATTGGTCAATCCTGTCGGTGCCATGTTTCAAAAATACGAAACAAAACTGAGGGAATAACAAACTAAGAAGTTTAAGAAGTAATAACATATTTAATTTCAGACATACTACATCCTACTGAGCTCTGTAAAATGTATTATCGATTTAGAAAAGAACCCTACTTTTATATATCGTTCTCATATTCAAGGCTTCAGCCGATATCGCGCCATCACGGCGCTAAGAGCTATCGTACTTGTCATACACAAAATGTAATCATTTCGAAATAATTGCTTATAATGTTTGTAACCTTGCGTCTTTCATCGATTGCTTTTTAAATGACTTTTAGTTTAACATGATTGTTGCTTAAGAAATGGTTTATCTTGGATATGTCATTATCCTTTCAAATAGATGTTAAGAATGTAACCAGACGAGAAGTTTTCAATGAACGCTATTTTAATGCCTCGTTGACATGTATTATCTGATAAAAGATAATCGATCAACTTCGCAGTTTGGGGTTCATGAGGATAAATTGGTTTTCTTTTGGTAAATTTTGACAGACTTTAATGTTTGAAAATGTGTAAATGTATAAATATATAAATGAATAAAAACAAGGAACACACAAGAAATTCAAAACTAAACTAGAAGCAGCCCTTTGGTACCACTTTGCCAAGAATCGGATTGTTTGTTTTATGTCTTTTCTTTTGTTGTCTTTTTGTCTTCAGTTTTGTTGTTTTTGTCCATTTTCGTTATATTTGTCCGTTTCCGTTGTTTTTGTCCGTTTTCGCTGTATTTGTCCGTTTCCGTTGTATTTGACTCTTTCTTTGGAAATCCTCTTTTGTATTTCTTTGACCTTTGTAGTCTTCGGTTAAATTTATGTTTGAATGCGTATTTTGCAGTTGAGTTTTTTGTTTATCTATTTCCTTTGTTTGCTGATGACATTTTCGTCGACTTTGGCCTTTTGGTTGTCTATTACTTCTATTTGTTGCTCTTTGGATTTTTGTTTGTTTTTGGTCTGTTGTTTGTATTTGTTGTTTGTTTGTTAGTATATAACCTTTTTGTTAGTCTGTGTGTTTTTGTTGTTTTAGTTTTTTTTGTGGTTGTGTTTTTCTTTAACGTTGACATTTCGTTTGTCTTAAGCTTTTTTATTAGATTGTTACATTTTGCTAAGCTATGGCTTTTTTATCGGTCTTCAAAAGAAGGCCGATGCATAATTGGCTTTGCCAAGTACCCTAGAAATTGTTATTTAATATTTGAAATAAAATTGCGGATTTTCGAAAATAACAAAAATCCCCCCTTCACAGCGCCTGATTGTGTCATTTATGCAACAGTTTTTTTTTCAATCTGCTCATCGACAATCAGTATTATCGACGCATGTTTGGCTTGCAATGCATTGCTTAATGGAACTTGTTCAGCATGATCCTGCAATTTCAGGGAAATTAAAACGTTTAAGATGCATGTTATTTGAGATTAAAGGTTTGACAAAAAATCAAATGATATAAAAAAAACACAGTTTTCTGTCTGTATCTGGCCTTGAATTGTAATACATGTATTTGGTAACTTTTGCACTTTTAAATTTATACTTAAGAAAGTAAAACGGCAATAAACAATGGATACAAATATAACCCTGAATGACTAGCGGATTTATAAACATTGTGTACCCTTTAAAACATTGTGATACTGTATTTCCTCGACGTTTAAAGAATAACAATCGTTGCATCGATTTTTCTTTTTTAAAGGTGGTAAGCGACAGTTTGTCTTCAACAATATACGTAGCCTGGGTCAGAGGACTTGGGGCAAATTTCTTCAAAATGTTCAACCTGAGTCTATCGCAAGACAGTTTTTAACACTGTCGAAATTGTAAGACAGTTGAAATTGTGGACTAAATCAATCTACACGCCCATTCTTTCTAAAACTATAAATAAGCGCGCTTGTGATTTCAGCTAAAAATAGACATCGATATCGTAGCGGATTACCCGAATTATTACATAAAGTTTCGGGTCACGTGGTATCCTTTGTTTAAAAATAGCTAACTGTGCAGCGTGTCTAAGATAGGAAATAAATATTTGTAATAACGAGTTATGTGTTGTGCTTTACTTGTCACATAAATGTGAGACATCAATAATCAGCACTTTGCAATACTTTTCAGACAAGAATAATTTATTTGATTCTTTTAGGGAGAAAAAATCTGGTCCAAACTGTCGAATACCACCTTTAAGTCGGTTAATGCTAGACAACCAATAACAGCTTCGAACTACTCATATACGTGAATATACATGGCGTTATGACGTCAGTTATAAGCAGTACACAGACTGGATCAATCGGAACACCTCGGACAATTTACGAATCATCTCTCGGATGTATGTCGGTAGTCGGATTACCTCTGCCAATTCCCTAAATGGGACTTCATTTGTGACAGACGTCAAAACAAAGATGGTAGCTCGGATGACAGCTCACTACAGTACGATGTCTGTAAAAGTTCAATTTGTGGCGGAATCACATTAAAAAAATCTCAATTTTAATTAACCCAGCGCAGCAGACACACAGCTGCCAAACGATGGCATTGTTTATGTTTTGTGCGAACTACATTTTAGGGATATTCTTCCGACTTCCGGCGAACAAAACGATCGTGATTTGAGCACGTACCATTGCACCAGATACATCCGAGGGATGATTGTCCCGAGGACGGAATGACCCGAGGAGTTCCGATTGAGACTGGGTCAATTGTGACGTTTCTGAGTTTCGTCGATATAAAGTGCGGATCACGAATTTCAGTGCGTTATGTATATGCACTAGATTGTGACCAGGTCGCTTAAATCTATTAAGGTTGGTATCCGACAATTTGGTCCA
Organism: Sinonovacula constricta; assembly: GCA_007844125.1. Lineage (NCBI taxonomy): Eukaryota > Metazoa > Mollusca > Bivalvia > Cardiida > Solecurtidae > Sinonovacula > Sinonovacula constricta. Next base: position 44,139,642 of record CM017570.1, read on the forward strand.
AACGATTTTTCTCAAATAACCAAATACGTCATTGGTACCTGGAAAGGTCTTGCAAAATGCTGTTCATTGATGTCAAAGATCGTTGTGAGCAGTCAAGGATAAATCCCCACTCGTCATTGCAAACAGGTGTTTCCTATCCGAGCCACGCTGCAGAGATACATATTTTTAAACTTACTAAACCACGTGACCACTTACCTTTATATAGTCATCCGGGTAATCCGCTCTGACTTCGACGTCTATTTTTTAGCAGAAACCAATATCGAGCTTTTTTTAGAGTTGGAAAGATTGAACAGTTAGAGAGAGAGAGAGAGAAAGAGAGAGAGGGAGAGTGTTTGTATATGTGTGTGTGTGAATGTGTGTGTGTGTGTGTGTGTGTGTGGTGTGTGTGTGTGTAGTGTGTGTGTGTGTGTGTGTGTTTGTGCGTGTTTTTCGCGATAAGTACAATCTATCAATAAAATAAGTGTTAAAACTCGTCTTAATAATGACTAAAGTATGGGTTTATGCAATAATTATGACAACATTCTTCAAAGCAGTAGGATAATAAGGATATTCAAAGAATAGATAATGGCACGTGAATTTAATATAGGCACCTTTAATATATCACATACCTTTCATTATATTCTTGTTATAAAAAGACCCCGTTCATATTAATATTTGCTAAGCACCATTAAAACATTTGCAGCGTGATTATGCAATTTTATGGATAATTATTCTAGTTGAATTACGGAAGGTTTTCACTTCTAAGATCACTAGACGATGGTGTCAGGTTTTAAAAATCGGACAATGCGATCTTGTTAAAATGTCAACAACTGTTGAAAAAGAAACGTGTTTTCCTTTTATCTGTAAAGATTAAAACATGTGTCGAGTGTCTGAATGAGTTAAACGGAATTTGTAACAAAAGCTTTCAAGTTGTTGAAAAATCTACTGAATCTTAAAATTGCAACGTGAACAAAAGGCGGACTTAATTGTCGGGATAATGTTAAGGGTGTCACCGTATAGAAAATGTAGCTGCTGGATTGCGCTGGCCTTGTAATTATTTTCTCACAATGCGTGTAATTATTATGGTTGGTTGTTATCCGTTAATTACTCGCTGAGTATATTACAGTGATAAAGTATCATTAGATCAAGAATTGGCGGCATGTAGCAAATTAAATGCGGTATCTGGTCTTTTTTTGACTGAAGTTAAAGGTAATATCCGACATTTTGCCCCATAGATAATTTTTCTCAAATAACAAGAAAAAAGGTCATTGTTATCTGACAAGGTTCTGCAATTTTTTATATTTTAATTTAATGATCTACGGCAAACAAGTCGGACGGAGATAATGAAAGTACAACATAGGCGTAAAAAACAAGAGACAGAAATCTTTTTACTACAGTTTGTAAACGCTCACTGAAATTTGCACATGGGGAAAGTTTGTTTTACGGAATTCCATAAACCTGGTAAAATACGGGTCATAATTCGGTACATGGAGTTCTATGTTTTATTTTGTTTTGTTTTATTTTATTTTATTTATCTACATGTATTTGAATTAAGAAAACTGTAGGATACAACCTTTAATTAAGTTTAACAAATGTGTGTCACATTTTTTAAATTTAAATATGTTTTAATCCTTCGCCTCGCCTTTGATGCTTCGCATCAACGGTTTTCTTGTATTGTTTACTTGGATACTGCTGCTAACGTCTGCTTGTTGTTCTGGACATAATAACACGCCACAGTGTCCATTATTATCTGGTGTGTTCAAATACATGTAGATAAATAAATAAAAATAATAAATAAATAAAAAAATATAAAAAGAACTCCATGTACCGAATTATGACCCGTAGTTTACCAGGTTATGGAAGTCCGCAAAACAAACTTTCCCCTATGTGCACTTCGTATAAATATATTGAGCATTTAAAAAGAATATATAATATGCGGATCAGCAAACGACATTTAAGTATACGTCAATGGTTACAAACATCACTAATATGTCGAACGTATAAATATTGCGAAGGAAATATAAAGCTTTAAGATTTCTTTTGAAGAGATATAAGTCTACGTAAATGTCATAAATATGACAAACATAGGCTATAAATATGACGAACGAAAAATTAAAAACACAAGTTTGACAAAAAGCTACACGTGCCATAAATTTGTCATACAACTAATAAAAAACATGTATTAAGAATAAAATATAGAATAAGAATAAATGACACAGTCTTATGAGCATTGCAACATGTACCAAACTCCGAAAAGGCACAGTACAAAGGTATATCACATGCAAACACAAGCAAAAAGTAAGAACAAATTTGTGATGAGTCATTTAACGAACAGAGCAAAGCCGACAGTTACAGCCTTGGAACGGTCAGTCGGCAATATGCACCGACTGGGGTGCTTAAACGGTTTTACAGAGCTCTAAGTAGAAATATTATTCGTTATTAAAAAGAGGCATCCGGCAGTTTCCTTATGTCAGATGCGTGTAACAATATGTTTTCTTTGTTTTTTGGGGGAAATTCGACATTATTTCTGCATAAACTCATACATTAGATAGACGATTTTTAACGATACTTTTATTTTTAGACAGTACAAATCGCGAAGAAAACATCACACTAAATATTCATTTTTCCCAAATCTATAAATAAGCACCATAGTGATCTCTGCTTAAAATAGATGCTGACGTCAGCGCAGACTACCCGGATGAAGATATAACATACAATCCGATTTGATTGACATCATAACATACCAAGAAATGATCGAATATGTCAAAATTGTAACATGAATGTAGTAGAAACAGAGTACCACTTTTTGTTAGTTTGTCCAAAATACAATAACCTACGAAGAATGTTTTTACCTAGATATTACTGTAACTGGCCTACCCTGACGAAATTCAAAACCATAATGTCATCATGTAATACAAACTGTCTAAACAATTTAGCAACATTTATCAATTACGCATATAAACTGACTGAGAAATTCGATTGTATAAATACCCAAAAGTTTAGTATATCTAACTTGTCTTATAAAGAAAATAACACTTTACGTAAACTCAACAGCTTACTTCTCTTGTTAGTCATATTTTATGAACCACACTCTTCATGCACTTATATTGTGTTTACTGTTTGTGGCTATGAACATGTAAGTTCTATGCTAATAAACTTTGTTCTGTTCTGTTCTGTTCTGAAAACGCATCAATGCATGACTTAGCACGCTGAATAACACCCAGATATAATTGAAGATTTACATCTACAATGGATATTTGCTTCAAACTATTTGCTTGCATTTTTAGAATACTTTAACACGTTAATGACATGTTAAAGTTAGTAACCTACAGTTTGCCTATATCTAATGCATTGAACAATATTTTCACACTGTTTTGGGGGTAATTTTGGCATAATTTCTGCAAACTTTCCATACGTTTGTCTAATTAAAGACTAATTTTAACAATACCTATATTGTTAGACGTACAAATTGCGAAAATAAACACTCTAAACAATCATTATTTACCAATCTATAAATAAGCACGATAGGGATTTTTGCTAAAATAGATATCGACGTCACAGCTGACTATAAACGTGATATCAAAAGTAAGTTGTCACACGTGTTTTCTTAGTTTAAAAATAGCTATCTCTGCAGCGTGGCTCAGATGGGAAATGCCTGATTGCAATGACGATTGCGGAGTTGTGCTTCAATGTTCACACAGATCTAGGGCATCAATGAACAACATTTTGAAGGACCTTATCAGGTAACAATGACCTTTCTTGGTTATTTGAGAATTTTTATTAGTCCAAATTGTCCTATACTACATCTAAGTCCACGTTAATGGGTACACATTTCATTAAAATGACCATGTTCAATATATGTTTATCATATTGATTGTATTAAACATATTTTTCTTTCTATAACTTACGTGTACTTAATTTCAATCATGTTCGATTTTTTCCCCGGATGGATGTGATTGATATCAGCTTAGTAGAAAAACAACCCGTATCACAGAACAGAACAGAACCAATTTTATTTAGACGTGTAAGAACATAAATTGTCTAATAACAAATTTAAATCAACATTTTTGTCACGTGGTATACATACACGTGTCTACTAACATAGCTGTTTTGGAAAGTAATAATTTTTTAAATATTTACTTAAGTTCAGAACATTTACTAACTTAAAATATTTAAGTAATTATTTCTAACCTGTAGAGCATTTTTTTCGATAAATTGCGCTATATTCAGAGGTTACTTCTTTTTTGATGTGGCCATCAGTAAGATAAACTTACGGACCGATGGTCTATGGTAAAACGAAGGTTCTATATATGTTGTGCGTAAATCTTAAAATAACTAACCAATTGACCTACCAACACAGCCAACTTTTAGCCAAAAACACGCATTTAACACAAATGCGTATCTTTCATTAACGAATCTGTAATTCTAAACCTTTACGCCCTAATATTTACGACTTTTTAATTTATTGTACCTTTTAACATACTTTAAGAACAAATTCCCTTGTTTAAACAAATTAACGAGTACGCCAAGCCGTTCAAAAAGGTCCCGGGATGCATTCAACTTTTTCTACCTAACAGACGCCATTGTTTCTGTAGATGGATTTTATAACCCTATCGAATGTATTTATTTAGTTACCACCACAGCAAATAATGAAACCAAACGCGTGTTTTTGGGTGTAAAACAAGTGAATTTGATTACAAAGATTGGCAACAAGGCACGCTTTTGTTTTCATTTGATTATTAATCTTCCGTTGCCATGGTAACCATTGTGAACGTATTGGCGCGTAAAGAGTTCGATGTAATTAGATGAAAACAATAAAAATTGGTCACAGTCTGGATACAAAAAGGCATTGTTTGTGAAAATTGTGGACGTTTGAGTAGAGAAAACAGAAATAGAGCAGCACAAACACCATATCATATATGAAAGGTATGCACTAAACAAAAACAGACAACATCATTGATTTATACAACATAAACATCATCATCATCAACAACCGCACCAGTAGCATCAAGAGTTGCCCACAGAAACCATAATTATAATAATATAGAAGAGAAGAAGATGAGAAGGAAGAAGGATGAAAACTAGAAGATAATAAGAGGTAGAAGGAAAAAAATAAGAAAAAAATAGAGAAGTGGGAGAAGAAAAAGAAAAAGAAGGAAGGGAGGAGAGGAATGACTATTCTATAAACAACAGCAACAACAGCAGTCCAAACGACTAAACTGCAGAATCCACGAATCGACCCGAAAATGCGGATAAGACTCTATAGAAAGTCCCTTTTGTAAAAAATATATTCTATTCGCCGTCGCATGAACTAAGAATGACAGAATTTTTTTCATTTTGTGTTTATTAAATCATTATTTAATATAAAAATATAATGGCTATGTTTGTCATCTTTTTTTAGCTCCAATCTATTCCAAAATCCCGTTAATAAAGGTCAACCATCATCCAATCAAATTTCAATTTTGCTCTCTAATCTCCCAAGTAAAAGGGCCATTGAATATAAAAGTCTTGATAAAAATGATACGAATTCTTCTCACTTATCTCTATTACCCTCGGTCTCTCCCTGAAACACGCATCTTTTCGATATTTAATCGAAAATTAAAGACATCTCTAATCAAAATACTGATTAGAAACTAGCCGATCCTCTAATCTCGCGAATAGCGGGATTATGCGAGATTTTTCGAGATTTTCGGGATTTAGAATACCCTTGGTGCCAGATAGGAGGTACATGATGAAATTAGATTACCAGCAACGTTACAAGATAGTTAAAATATGCGATGAGAGATAGAGAAATTTGCCCAGGTGGTAAAGCTCAATAAATCAGTACAGCGAGCAAGGATTGATTTATTTTTTGGGTCCGCGATATGCTGTGACAGTGAAATCCGGGTCATGCTAGATTCAATTTAAAAAACTATGTGTTAATAAACGAAAATATAAGTATATTCAATGACTTGGAAAGATATGTTGTTGTGTTGTTGTTGTTTTCTGCGTGGTCGTCTTACTTTACTTTTTAAAAAAAATGGTGACTCAAGATCAACCCGAATGAATATCAACGCGAATCTAATTGGTAGACATTAACCATATACTGTATTGTTCCTCTTAACGTGCCCGGGCAGTAATATTTCTAAAAAGGGTGCATATTAAAATTATAAAAAAGACAAAATTAATTTCCAAGTTTATTGGCGAAAATGCATAAATCATCACTTGATCAATCAAGTGACTTTTAAGTGAGATGTTAAGTGAGAAATTAAGAGACTTTTTTTAAATGTATGTTCTTTCGGTTCCTCGGTTCTTTTAAGATGTTTTTCTGATATAATTATCAATTAATTCATGCATCACTAACGCCGCATAGCAGTTTAAAAACCGGCCGCAATAGCTCAGGTGGTAGAGCGTCGGCTTGCGGACTTTAAAGCTGGTAGTAGTGGCTTCCCTCCTAACGCTCGGGGCTAAGGGGACAGCATTACGCCTGACTCGTCGGTGTCAGTATAATGGACCGGCCGGGTTCAGTCCCTGAGCACCCCATAAGTACCCCTGTGCTATAATGATAGAAATGTCGCTGCACAGTATCGGCAAAAATGCCGGCAAATCCCAATCCCATCCCACTGTTTTAAAAATGATATTTCTTGTTTATTTTGCCTTGAGTGTGCATGCTGTATTTTCATTGTGAAGGCAGCACGTTATCAAGTTTATGAGGCCTATGGGAACCGCTCTCTGACAGAACGGCAACACAATGAGAGTAATTAATTAATAGTCTCCCCCAATCGGAACACCTCGGATAATTCACGAATCATCTCTCGGATGTATGTAGGTAGCCTGATTACCTCGGCCATTTCCCTAAATGGGACTTCTTTTGTGACAGACGTCAAAACAAAGATGGCAGCTCGGATGACAGCTCACTATAGTACGATGCCTGTAAAACTTCACTTTGTGGCTGCTTCAAATTTAAATCATCAAAGTTTAATTTACCCAACACACCAAACACACAACTGTCAAACGACTCCATTGCATATGTTTTGTGCGAACTACATTTTAAGCATATTCTTCCGGGGAACAAAACGATCGTGATTTCTGTACGTATTATTGCACCAGATACATCCGAGGGATGATTGTCCCGAGGTCGAAATTACCCGAGGAGTTCCGATTGAGTCTCCCATAAATAATCCCTAAACGCAAGTATGTCCTTTCATTTGTTTTACTCGGTTTTTATGCTTGTGCTCTATGGAGTGTAGGTTGACTTTTCTGCCATTCTTGTGATACCCAGCTTAACCATCATCAACAAACACATCATTTTCTTTTTTAAATAATATATCTCTATAAGTATTTAAATGAATTTTAAGCTTATGTTTCTGCAAAAGTAAGAAGTTTCATGGATTGTAATTGCAATATATAAAAAAAGAACAGACGATAAAGTCCAAGAATTCCAACTATATTCTTCAATTGAAAACGAGGTGTAATTAAACTAGTTTTAGCGGAGAGATTTATTACGCATTTTTTTCCCCAGAAATTACCCTTTAAAGTAAGTATGTCAAGACGAAAGTTAATCTCACTAAAATCTAGAATGTGTCTTATTTTATGCCATTTGCAATGGTAAAATATACGAGTAATAAAAGAGAAACGTCAATCAAAGCTCAAGTTTTCTAGGAGAAAGTCGTGCTTGTGAATGATTTAGATGAAATCGCCAGCGGCGTTTCCGTTCCATGCAGTTCGATGTCTGAGAAACCCATTGGGGTATATATGGTTCGGCTTAAATTTCAATTTGTTTTAAAGTGTATGCCATTGAATATGCTCTGTTTATTTGAACTGGAGACGTATATAGTGAGCCTGTCTTCCCTTGTCCTCGGGTCGTGTCGAAATTTCTTACATCAATCGGTAAGATTAGGTTGCTAGGCTGCCAACTTCAGGCTGCTAGACTGCTAGGCTGCCAACTTCAGGCTGCTTGGCTGCCAACTTCAGACTGCTGTTGCTGGGCTTCCAACTTCAGGCTGCTAGACTGCTAGGCTGCCAACTTCAGATTGCTAGACTGCTAGGCTACCAACTTCAGGCTGCTAGGCTGCCATCTTCAGACTGCTGTTGATGGGCTGCCAACTTCAGACTGCTGTTGCTAGGTTGGCAACTTTAGACTGCTGTTGCTGGGCTGCCAACTTCAGACTGCTGTTGCTGGGCTGCCATCTTCAGGCTGCTAGACTGCTGGGCTGCATACTTCAGGCTGCTGGGCTGCCAACTCCACTCTGCTAGACTGCTAGGCTACCAACTTCAGGCTGCTAGGCTGCCAACTTCAGACTGCTGTTGATGGGCTGCCAACTTCAGACTGCTGTTGCTAGGTTGGCAATTTCAGACTGCTGTTGCTGGGCTGCCAACTTCAGACTGCTGTTACTGGGCTGCCATCTTCAGGCTACTAGACTGCTGGGCTGCATACTTCAGGCTGCTGGGTTGCCAACTCCACTCTGCTAGACTGCTAGGCTGCCAACTTCAGGCTGCTAGGCTGCCAACTTCAGACTGCTAGGCTGCCAACTTGAGGCTGCTAGGCTACCAACTTCAGACTGCTAGGCTGCGACGTCAAACTGCTAGGCTACAAACTTCAAACTGCTAGGCTGCCAACTTCAGGCTGCTAGGCTGCCAACTCCAGTCTGATAGGCTGCTAGACTGCCAACTTCAATCTGCTAGGCAGCCAACACCAGGCTGCTAGGCTGCCAACGTCATGCTGCTAGGCTGCCAACTTCGAACTGCTAGGCTGCCAACTCCAGGCTGCTTGGCTGCCAACTTCAAACTGCTAGGCTGCCAACTCCAGGCTGCTAGGCTGCAAACTTTAGACTGCTAGGCTGCCAACTTCAGGCTGCTAGGCTGCCGACTTCATACTTCTAGGCTGCCAACTTCAGGCTGATAGGCTGCCAACTTCACGGACATTGTTTTGTCAGTCTTCTATGATTATATGTATGTTTATAAATTCCCGGGCGGTATAATTTTGTTAGGTAATAAAACGGATATGGAAGTCAAGTGGATTCAAGACTGAAATACTGTTAACTTCATTGTATTTGGCGCCGTAACACATGTCCAAAATCCAAAATATTAAAACGAGCAAACAACAAATAAACCTGCGGTGCGCCTGTGGTTTTACCGAGACAACATGTCGGGAAACCATCCTCTCCCCTGACTGTTTGATCCTGTTATCGTCTACATGTATTTCTATGTTGTTGTTTTTTTCTGTTGTTTTTGGTTTCTTTATTTTTGTTTTCCGTGTAAACATAAAATAAATTTACTGTAATCTTTTTTTATGATTCGATTTTTTTTCTTCTTCTTTTTCTGCTTATGAAGTTAAAATAAATCTCCTGAAATCTTTTATTTACATGTTCGCGTTTTTTTTCTGTCGTACTTTTTTGTATAAATTTAAATTGAAACTCATGTAATCTTTTATTTATATCCTTAGCTTCATTCTTTAAGTTTTTTGTCTTCGCATGAACCAAAGAACCACTCTTCTATGATAATAAACGGTTCCAGGTGGCGCATAGGTTAATTTTGCCAATTTTGCCAATATCCCCTTTTCTAATATTTTACGTCATCTCTATTCTGACTGTTATTTATTTATTATTTTATTTATTTATTCTTTTCAATAAGTGCAATTTTAGAACAGTTTTTAGAGATTTACACATCAGTATCTAATAAAATTGGGTGCAAGTCTATCCGGCCACAAAATGTCAATCCGGCCACACTGCTCTCTGAAAGCGGTCGAACCAGCCACATTTTTATATACTGAACAATTATTTATGCTTTGATTTTATGTTATATGTGTGTGGTGTGTGTGTGTGTGTGTGTGTGGTGTGTGTGTGTGTGTGTGTATGTGTGTGTGTATGTGAATTTTATGCTGTTTTGTTTGTTTAATAAATAATTCATTGTATCGTTATAAAAAGATTGAATGTTGTTTTTGTAATGCTGTTTATTTCCATTGCCATTTTAAACTGTCGGCATATTTGTAATGTGATTTTAGAGCATTACTTTAATTTTCAAATAATTTTTAACCTATTAATTTATCCTCCATTGTATTTCTAATTTTTGACAAAAATCTTGTCAACATTTGCAGCTAATCCCTTATTTGCCCCTAGACAATGTTCACCTTTGTCCCTTTGATAAATGACATACGTTACAATCCGAATCGACATTTCTGTCCTGACGTTTATCGGAAAAACTTAACTTTACTCAAAACTTAATCCGGAACAATTCTGATCTTATCAGGAAAATGTTAACTTTACTCCGAGTTAATCTGCGATAGTCAATAACATCTAATCGTAGGCTTTATTTGGACAAGTTTTTACAGTTGAGCGACATCACGCATAATCTCGCCGAATCTCGCGTCAGATCTCGTAAATCTTCGTCATTTCTTGCAGACAATTTAGACGAAAGATCAATCATGTTTGCCGACAAGTTTTGGAGATATTGCGACCGTTATTGTGAGAAAGAGAACGACATAGTATACATGTTCTATATGAAATACATTTATCATCATCATCGTCATCATCATCAGTCATCATCACCATTACTATTCATCACCATCATCATCTCATCATCATCATCATCACATCATCATCTTATTATCATCATCTTATCATCGTCAGCAGCAGCACATCATCATTTTATCATCACCATCATCATCATCATCATCATCATCATCATCATCATCATTACATCATCATCCCATCGTTATCATCACCATCATCATCATCATCATCATCATCATCATTACATCATCATCCCATCGTTATCATCACCATCATCATCATCGGCATAATCATTATAATCATCTTATCATCATCATCATTACCATCACTATTATCATCATCAGCAGCAGTAGAAACATTAACAACAACAGCAGCAGCTGTTGCAGAAGCAGCAGCAGAAAAAGCTACTAATGATTTTGCTTCAATCCTAAAATCAACGCAACGACAGTAATAGCGACGACAGCAACACAATCACCAAAAGAAGAACAGTGATATAAACAATCTACCAAATACTGCCCCATTTCTTTATGCAAAAACTAATACATATTTACAATAAATCCCTATTTATTTATATAAAAAAATACTCATTTATCCGAAGGACGTCTCTAATTCACAACTTCTAAAGGTTTGATAACATGAATGCGTATCCCGCTATGAAAGACCGTTATTTTTGAAATCTAACACCTCAGCATGTTTTCACATTAAAATGAACCGCTGGTTAAACCCGTATTTAGTGGCGGTTAAGCGCAGCGATTATCACATTGTTGCCAGGCAACCATGCGTATCGATGCACCCGTTAAAGGCATCTCAAGAGCCTTATATAAGTGACCCCCCCCATTTATTGCCCAACCCAGCATGTGAGGGCATCTGTTTTCTGATAAGCCAGGCTGCCACAGTCTGTAACGATGTGTCTGTCACACAGGTATTGTTCAAGATCCAAGTGTATGTATGCTATATCTGGGGGTTGAACATAGTCATTCACAGTTTGTAAAAGAAACAGTTGTGAATATACCAATTACGCAATCCAATATATATATAGAGTATAGATAGAGAGATATATATATATAGAGAGATAGATAGAGAGATATATATATAGAGATAGATATATAGTAGATATACACACACATAGAGATATACACATATATATAGATATATATATATATATATATAGAGAGAGATATATATATATATATATATATATATATTTATATATATATATATATATATATATATATATATATATATATATATATATATATATATATATATATATATAAATCTTTATTTGTTTTCTTTCTTACTTTGTTGGTTGATTTTGTTATTTCTTATACATTTTGTTATTTCTTTCATTCTTTTAGTTCTCATATATATTTAAAGTTATATTTTATTTTGATTTGTAAAATGTAACGAAACGTTTCTAACAAAAGCAATTTAAAAAGTCATTCATTGTCAGAATAATGTCCTTCAGAGTCATTTGAATACTAAACTTGTATCTCTCATGTATTTTCAAAATTAAATATTTAGCTATGAAATAAATACATAATCTTGCAGTTACAAAATTGACACCTAGTAATTAATGCAATTAAGAATTTGTAAGGGATCATATAGTAAACAACCCACATTATCACTAACAATAATGTTTGTGGCTTTGTGTAAAACTAGCCTACTGTCTCACATCCATACTAGCAGGTAATTTAGTTTTGCATTAACCCATCAGAGGTATTACTGTGACAGATTAGTACTACGTTGGCTAAAGACTCCCTGCAGTGATGACCAGCAATTAGCAGGTCTGGTCATAGCATGTGGGGGCCTGGCTCAGTGGGATACCACATTCCTTTCGAGATGCCTTTAAGATATAGACTGTACGGGGTGATATAGTAGTGGGGTTCTTAATCTACCCGTATACGGTTGACAGAGTGATAAAACTTCTTAAAAACAAACACCACGAGACCCAAAATTGTATGTGTCTGGCTGGGGGTATAGCTTGCGCCGTTTTTCATTCACAGAGAAAACAGCCTTGTTAAGATAAAGTGCAGCATTTACCTTTAAAACATGTTGTAAGTTACGTGAACTGGTTGAGTGACGGGATGAGATTGTCGCCGTCACGTGACCTGAATGGATCGGACACTATCCTAATAAACTTCAGGATCCCACCTGCGTTTATAATTTTCAGTTAAACTCAAGCTAAAATAATTACTTCAAGAGAACTTCTACAAAAAATTACTATTTCTTATTTTCATATATCATCAACATGGAATAGGTTGTGGTAGAAAAGATATAATAAATAAATAATGTAAAAAAGCAACGTATCAGTGCATTAACTGACTGTAAGAATTTGGTAAATATTATTAACAACTTATCAATTTTAAGTTGCCCTATGTTCATCGTGTTAAAATGCAAGACTTCCATGTCTACGGATAATTCTTTGCAGACATTTGTCCGGATTATTCCTCCACGAGTAATGATTATTCTATTGGTAAACACCACTCAAACTAAGTTATCAAAGAAGAGAATTCAATTTGAGATATTTTTCTGTCGACGGAGCCTTGACCCCCTTGCGAAAGGATGCCTAATCTGAGTTGTTTTTTTATTTTGATGTTTGTTTTTGCTTTGTTTGTTTTTTGTTACATGACACTGACCGATTTATGATCATATTGGCGACATAAAGCTAATTACTGATGGAGGACCAACCCAGACTTATGTCTGGGTAGAACCACTGGCTCACCGCAGGCTGGCTGGAGAACCTTCCCACATGAAAGCTTTATTCCCGACTTGGACTCGAACCCACGCTGAGGAGTTTCAAGTCAGCGACTCGAACCGCTCGGCCACGGACTTCCCACTTTTTATTTCGACTTTTATACGACTAATACAGGGAGCCAATACTACATTTAATGGAGAATATTTTTATTTCACTATTTACATGTAAACGCGTTTACTTAAATATGTGACAAAAAACAAGAGACCGGACCTGGTAGCGCAATCTGTAGAGCGTCGGCTCCAGGTACGGGGAGCCCCGGGTTTGATCCCGGGCCGCGACACATCAAAGTCGTTAAAATGGTACTGGTATAGCTCCCTTGCTAAAGCTCAAGGAAATATCAAGGAAGTTCCACGACTGGTTGGCCCGGTGTCAGGATAATGTGACTGTGTGTGGTATCATGCCCGGTGTTCATGGCATGCTATACACAGTGAAGGCAGCAATATATCTGCTTAAAGTGGACACCGTGTCTAGATAACTGAAATACTGTTGGTGGGACGATAAACCAAACAAACAAACAAACAAACAAACAAACGTCAAGAAAAACATCTACTGGGAAATCTTAAGTTTAGCCCATGCGAATAAATCTATTCGGCTAAGAAGGTTTTAATGGACGTAAGCACGTATCAACGTCCGCGACTGACACTTTTCAAACAATGTCTTAACGTGCGGTAATAAAATTAGCATCTTTGTTCATCAATGGACTTTTCAAAGAGCATATAATCATATAATGTTGTCTAAGTGTGATTTTTACAAACATTTCTGTCATATAATTGGTTTTAATATGACGCAATTAATAATAAAACACGGCGGTTTTAAAGCATTTTCTTTGATCATAAAATAGTTAATGCATACGACGATTTTTGTGGACAATGTTTTATTTATTCATAACAACCATTTCGTGTTAGTTTATTTTTTTTTAATCTTCGAACATTAGGCATAATTTTTCGTTCAAGCAACACCATATCATAATAAAACCGACGACAATTCTCCTTTTTTTATGAATGAAGGCAAAAACTTATCTTTCGTCTGTTTTGTGAATACTTGAAAAATCTCAACGAAACTAAACTATATCTCCGTCAGCCCTAAGGTTATTGAGTTAAATGTGTCCGCCTCAATAGAAACTGATAAAAAACAAGCCGCATTTATAAAAAAATGCAAATATTTGAATATTACAACGACATACGTGTATAACGCGGAACCGACGCTAAGATATCCCGGGTCATATCGACATTCGGTTTATTTTGCGGGTCACAGATAAAAGTTCATTTTCGGGAAATGAACAAAACTGTCGTAAATCTTATGTATTTTATCAAACGAAACTGTACTTTGGAGAGTGGTTGACATGTCCAAAAATTGTTCAAACACTGGCGATATATTGGGACACTTATAATCGTCCAATAAATAAAGTTTTCGGTATTTTGGTTTATTTCGCGAGTAGATGTTATTTGTAAAGCACAGTTTTCGCCCGATATTTAAAGGGGACCTTTCTCTGATCGCCAAATGTTACATTTAAAACAGAAACAGATTTTAGACGAATGTTAGTGTAAAATAAAAAGCTGGGGATTTAAGTTTTAACAACATCGAAAGCAGTAAAGTATGTATAAATATTTAATTTTTATTCAGTTTATTTTCAATACACATGAACAAAATGTTAATGCTGGCATATGTATGTCACGGTCTATACATATATTATAACACCATTAATATTATATACATACGAACATATTTATGGTTCAAATAAAGTTTGCTAGATGTTTGAAATATGTTATAGTCTGTTGGGTTTATCGTCCCACAAACAGTATTTCAGTAGTTTTAGTACTGCCTTTTTGTGTATAATATGAACGAAAAACCTGGCATGTTATGAAAACATAATCACAATCCTGACATTGGGTGGACCAGTCGCGAAAATGTGCTACAGCGTTAGCAAAGGAGCTAAACAACAACGTTTTATAACGACTTGATATCATGCCAGGTGTTAACGGCATAAAAAGTGAAGGCAGCACTTCAAATGCTTCAAGTGGACACCGTCTCTATAACTGAAATGGTGTTTGTTTATTGGGTTTATCGTCCCACCAACAGTATTTCAGTTATCTGGAGACGGTGTTCACGTTAGCAGATTTAGTGCTGCCTTCACTGTGTATAGCATGCCGTGAACACCTGGCATGATACCACACCCAGTCACATTATCCATACACTGGGCCAACCAGTCTTGGAACTACCCTTATATTTGCTTGAGCGTTAGCAAGGGAGCTATACCACTACCATTTTTAACGACTTTGGTATGTTGCGGCCCGGGATAGAACCCGGGGCCTCCCGTACCTGGAACCGACGCTCTACCGATTGCGCTACCAGGTCCGGTGAAATGCTGTTAGTGGGACGATAACCCCCCAAAACATAAACATACACAATTTGTATTAACAAGGAACGAATTAGTATTCAGAGTTACTTATTTTTGTTTCTTTTACAATTGTAAATATGAAATAACTGAAATGCTGTTAGTGGGTCGATCAACCCAACCAACAAACGACCGATATGCCGTGTTACGCTTGTACCTTTAAATCAAGCACTGACACGGCAACTTAAAATAAATAAATTTGATAAAAACAGCGAAGTAAATCAAATTTTGACTCGATAAAATTATAAACCACACGTATATTTGACTGGGTTAATCTTATCAGCGAAAATTCAGCAAACATTGAACACGTGGTGTACATATAGTTTCTGCAAGAGTTGGAGTTGGTTGAGAGGTGGCGTTCTTAGATTTTGGACTTTTTGCATTTTTAAAAAAAAAATCTGAGGTGATGATGATGATGATAATGATGATGATGATGATGAGGTTTTGGTGTTGATTGAAAATACCAATTTTGCAATTTTGATTTAACAGTTGCATGTATTTCTTTCTTTCTTTCTTTCTTTTCTTTCTTTCTTTCTTTCTTTCTTTCTTTTTTCTTTCTTTCTTTCTTTCTTTCTTTCTCTTTCTTTCTTTCTTTCTTTCTTTCTTTCTCTTTCTTTCTTTCTTTCTTTTCTTTTCTTTCTTTCTTTCTTACTTTTCTTTCTTTCTTTCTTTTCTTTCTTTCTTTTCTT
Organism: Sinonovacula constricta; assembly: GCA_007844125.1. Taxonomy (NCBI): domain Eukaryota; kingdom Metazoa; phylum Mollusca; class Bivalvia; order Cardiida; family Solecurtidae; genus Sinonovacula; species Sinonovacula constricta. Next base: position 44,155,953 of record CM017570.1, read on the forward strand.
TCTTTCTTTTTTTTCTTTCTTTCTTTCTTTCTTTCTTTTGTCCGTTCTGTTCTTTAAAAGAACACATTTTTTTCTCGTATTAGTCTCCTCACGACGATCAGAAAAATTAAAATCACTCCCGAATAACATGGAATGTTTGTTTTTTTTCCTTTATATCCTAATGTCGTCCAATTTGCTTTCACACAGTTTCTCTTTACATGCACTTAATATGTATAGTGGGACGTTCTAACAAATACAGTTTTCACCTGACTTCACATTTTAAAAGATCAAGTATTTTTATTGAAGTTTCAAAAGTACTCGTTCAATCAATAAAATCGATCAACTTCATGAATATGCAAATTTAAATGACCTGTATTAGAATTTTATCGCTAATAAATGGATATTGCTTGTAAAAATCCCAGGCAAGTTTGGAGTTAACCTGGACTAAATTGGATTTTAATTGATGTCACAGACTTGAAAAAGTCGAAATTAAAGCATGATTTCTCCAAATGGAGATTTTTTATTTCCATTTAACAACATTAACCATTGACCACACTATTTAAGATGTAAATTGTATTCGTCCGAAATCGATGCCTTAAAAAGTTTTCATTATTATATCAATTAAATATAAATTAATTAATGGTAATTTAAATAATTGAAGTAATTGAGTCTTGTTTTGCTAACTCACAATCGCATTAAGATCGCAACTATGATTGTATATAGTGTCTTGTTCATACATAGGTCGGGGATGGGAGATGTCAAGAGACGATTCCACTAAAAAGTAACAATTCCCTACTCAAACTAAGAAATTAATAAGAAGAAATAAATTCTGAAGAATTTCCCGAGAAATAAGAAAATAGGAACTAACAAAACCAAATAAAACCCCGTTTATCTGAGGAAATCTCTTAAAATCTACGGAAGTTTCTATTTTTTGGTATTTCCTCCAAAATTTGAAGACTTCCACAACAAAACAAAATACGACGCCTTTATTTTCTTTGAAAAGTAAAGAAATTAACTACATGCAAAGACGTGTTCAAGTAATTAAAACACATGTAATCACCATAAAAGTTCAATGTAAAACAAGCCAAAGAAAAACTTTACATATTGTGCATTACATTTATCAGATATTTTCACTTTGGTGGTGCATCATCATCATCATCACCATCATCATAATTATCATCACCATCAATATCATCATCATGATCATGATCATCATCGTTATCATCATCATCAATATCATCATCATTATCATCATCATCATCATCATCATAATCATCATCATCATCATCATCATCGTTAACATCATCATCATCATCATGATCATCATCGTTATCATCATCATCAATATCATTATCATTATCATCATCGTCATCATCATCATCATCATTATCATAATCGTTATCATCATCCATCATTATCATCATCATCATCATCATCATCGTTATCATCATCAATATCATCATCATTATCATCATCGTCATCATCATCATCATCATCATTATCATCATCGTCATCATCATCCATCATTGTCATTGTCGTCGTCATCATCAGCATCATCAGCATCAGCATCATTGTCATCGACATCGTCATCGATATCGTTGTCGTCTTCATCATCATCATCGTTATCACCACCACCACCACCGCCATAAATGTGTAAGAACAATAAAACAAATATTGAATAAATGAAATCAATTTAAAAACTGAAAAAAAACCCAAACATTTCATTAACATCCATCAACAAACCCACCACAAACAAAACACAATGTAATAAACCAACCAAATAATGTTTGAAAATATGTACGTCCTTATTGCTTCGGAAATGGGGATTGCTAGATCAAATATAGAAGACAGTAATTTTCTAACACAAAACGGTAAATGTCTTTGAAGGAAAACTTGTTTTGTGTGTGACATTTCGTGCAAATTTAATTTCAAAATTCAAGGTTGGCTTGACGTGCATTATTTCAAAATGACACATTGAGCCTTTATTTTCTGTAATCACGAACTTTTTAAACGCCCCACTTAAAGACAGCGACCTAAAAACGGCTTTGTCGGATTTAACTATAATGTTTCATGAAGCCGTTTACTGGTTCTGAAATATGACAAAATGATCTGAACTGGTTTAATGTTAAAGATGGCATCCGACAATTTGCCTACATCTTACAGTTTAACACCATCTTACCCACCTTCTTTGTGAAATTGTGCATAATTCTGCATAAAACTATATTACAGTGTCAATACAGGCTGTTTACAACACTGCCTTGATTTTTTTGACACTACAGATCGTGAAATATATCGCTTTCAATGTCAATTCTTGCCAAATTCTATTAATAGGCACAAAGGGGATTTCAGCTAAAAATAGATATTGACGTCAGAGCTGATAACCCGTTTGATTATGTAACGTGATATCAAACGTAAAATGTCACGTGGCTTTATAAGTTTAAAAATAGCTAACCGTGCAACGTGGCTCGGATAGCAAATACCCTTCTTGTAATGACAAGCGGTATGCTTTACTTTTCAAATGAATGCAAGGCAACCAATTAACAACATTTTGCATGACTGTTCATTTAATAATAATTTATTTGGCTCCATGAGAGAAAAAATGGTATTAAGTGTCGAATACCACCTGTTACCACTTGTATAATACCAAACCGAGTCAAAGTATCCTGACCACGGTCCAACCAGACGTGGAACTACCCAAGGGAGATATACCAGTGCCATTTTTAACGACTGTAGTATGTCGCCAACCGGGTTCGAACCCAGGACCGCAAGTACCTAGAGCCAACGCTTTACCGATTGCGCTACAAAGTGTGGTATATACATTTGTACCAACACAGACAATAATACAAGCACTATGGGGTTCATAAACAGGGCGAACATTTTTTTTTCTAGGCAGTTCTACTATCAATGGATAGAAAACACATGTGTCTTATACAACCGCCAGTTAAATAATTCATTCTGACACATTTATTATTTTATTAATATTTAGGTCGAATCTTCCAACGTTTTTGAACAACTTTTAGTCAAAGTGTCTGCATTAATCAATATTATAGTTCTAAAACATAACTGAATTACCGCGAACAAAACCCGCTTCGTTCCGGAAAATATGGCAACAAAAACGACAGTAAGTTAATTCCAAGGGATTCTGACAAACGCACGGGACATTAATTAAAAAACACAACTCAATTAGACACATGCATTATTACAGTAATACTAGTATGTAGACTGAACCAACATATGCTCCCGGAAAATATTGCCGAGAAAATGGCTACCTTTTGAAATAGTAGTACCCGGGCATGATGCAAAAGTTATTTGCTTGTTCAACTGATAACATAGATGATGGTAAAGATTGGAAATAATGTTTTGTTCATTTGAGAAAATAATGTAAAAATAGTTGATAAGAAAACACACACACACACACACACACACACACACACACACACACACACACACACACACACACACACACACACACACACACACACACACACACACACACACACACACACACACACACACACACACACACACACACACAAACACACACACACACACTCTCACACACACACACGTACGCACGCACGCACACACACACATACTAGTACGCACGCGCGCGCACACACACACACACGTACGCACGCACGCACACACACACGTACGCACGCACGCACACACACACACACACACACACACACACACACAGAGAGCAAAACGAAATACGGTGACAAAACGTGCTATGCTATGCACATTTAATTGAAAAGAAATAGACAAACACATAAACACATTAACTAACCCTTACATTCATAGTACAAGTATATGATTTTGAAACGTTATCTATTTTTTTAATTATATTCTTTAAAACTGTTTGCAGTATTTCTAATACCTGTATGTTTCATCATTTAATAGAGAATCCAGGGTCTAACGAGTCAACAAATAAACCCTAAGTAGTGCAGATTCTACTAAAGATAAGACTGATAATTGTGATTGCTTCACAAAGGCATGAATTGGCCGATGCATGAGTGAAAGGATCAATTAAATGTTGCAGTTAAAAAAAAACGCAACAAATTCTGCTCTGTTCCAATCGTTTTGCCATCAGAAACAACCTCTATGACTTAATCTCCCTTGAGCCAGTTTTGTCAACTTTAACATCTGCCATTTTTTCCTGAACTTACAATAACAATAACTTATTTTCCACCATTGTTAGCCAGTAAATCTTCTACGCGATCCAGAACTTGTCGGTTATGGGTAAATTTGTCAATTTTCTGGCAATTATGTCATCTTTTATACCAGTTTTACATGACAAGTATCGCTAAACTTACTCTGAGAAAAGTAGTGCCGATTATACTTACCATTCTCACATCTGGCGTATGAATATATATTGAATACAAATTAGGTTTGACTTTTTGATAGTTATTGTTCCACGGTTATTGGAAGGTAATAAAACGACACACGGATGTAAGATAATGAAATAATTTAATTACTTGCAAATTATAATGCTTCTACGACAAATGATATTTGGTGTAAAATATAAGCAAAAATAAACTCATATTTAAGCTTTATTCACAAGTTTTTTTAATCAATTTATAAAACATTTTGATGATTATGTTTTAACAAGTACTGACTATTAACCCAAATATATACCCATATATGAAACGATGAAGATTAAACCGATTGTTATGAAAATAATAAATAATATTTTAAACGAAATATTTTAAACCTTTATACTTTAATAATATATTTCTTTTGTTTTTAGATTTAATTAAAAGATCAACTTACTTAATATTTCTGATATATACCTAATCTTTTCTAGATAAAAAATACGAAACATAACATGAAAATCTGAAAATAGGAATAAAATAAAGAACACCTATAACGAAAATATAAATTAAACGCAAGTAGATTTAACAGTTGTTAAATTAAAACATAATACAATATTTATATATTAGATATTGAATAGCACAAATAACCACAAAATGTTGAAAAGTTTAAATACATATAACTATACAAATAATACAATTGAAATGCAAACTGAACAACAGGAAGTACACATGCTTGTTTATAAATCAAACTTTTGCATAGAAAGAATCTGGAAGAAATTAAAACTTTATTGTTTGTTTGTTTTTTGTTGTTTTCATCGCACCGTCGCAGTTATGATTACAACCCTTTCAATGCCAGGCATTAAATTTCCAATATGTACCCATATTGCCAGGAACCGTCACTCTCAAAGCTTTTGAGTATACCATCCGATACGTTGCGTCAACACACGGTCAAAATGACATGGCTGTTATGAATACGGAAGTGATTGCTAAAATGAACAAAACAAGTACGAAGAGGTATACAACAGATTATTTTGGCATTTTTATACATTCTAATAGTTAAAATATGTTTCATGCAAACATTTTGAACTAAATTTTGTAAACGGTCCAGACTTTAACGTAGTGACGTCACGCGCTATGTATAGAATGGACATATTACTGTTTAACGAAAGCGAAAGAAGCAAAACTTGCTCATCGTATTTTTTCCATTTATCTACAAATATCAAGACTTTAAAAGTTTCTGGACATATAATAAGGCCTTAGAATATGGTTGTTTAGTCATTTATCCTAATTCAGTGAATATTATAATCGAACGTATTTTCTACGCGGAACTATTTTTTATGTAGGCACAAATCTCAAATTTTGGGTGAGTTATGAGTCGAAGTATTGAGATGACTTTAACGTAGTGACGTCACACGCTATGTATAGAATGCCATCCGATAAATAATTATCGAACATACAAAGAATGTCTTCAGTCGAGTGTATTTTACTTTTTCTGAACATTTTTCTTTTGACCGCTGCTCAACTCAACTCCACTTAACTCCCCTCCACTTAACTCCACTCAACTCAACTCCACTCCACTCAACTCAACTTTATTGAACTACCACTCGCGACATCGCCGTCCGCCATTTTAGAGAAAACAAAAAATGCGCATGGAAAATACGAACACCGTCGTTTCGAAATTTCAACACAGGACACATTTCAGTGATGTATTTTCTAATTTTAACCACGTATTTGCATAACGAAATATCAGTGATCCAATATATATATATGGGTTGTTTAACATATTCCCGAAACGGGTTTTACCCGTCTTGAGGGCAGTATACATAACATTTTTATGCGGACGTGTCAACCCGTTTAAATGGCAGTGAACGGGATAATGCTATTTATGGAGGAGAAAGACCCGGCCAACTCTAGACTTCATAAATCACATTTAATCCTATAAACAGGGTTATTCACACGAATGACTTGTCAATGTGGAATTCCGACATATAACTGCATTTTAAGGTAAAGCAAGTGTAATAGAAAATATATAGAATTTCGTAATTAGCAGTAATGATGAGTTGTATACTTTAATGTTGACGTTAATGCCAAATTTTAAGAACATTCTTCATCCGGTTTTGACTTTAGGCATATTTTTGTCTTTTTAAATGTGTCTCCTTTTCAGAAATAAGAAAACTCCAAATATTATGTTATATCCTCTTTAGGAGAAGGTTTGTGCTATTGCCTATCATTTGGAAACAGGATACAGCATTAGACAAACCAATCAAACATGTTACTTGATTGGTTTGACTCAAACTATCCCAAATATGCAAAAAAATCCAACCGTTTAAGACTTATTTTTCCATTTTATCTGCTAATTGTACTTTACTGCAAAAAATCACCGGGCTCTTGATAGCCACACGATTTATTTCAGAGCTGCCCAAAATGTTCTATAAGTATTTGCGTTGATGCTGCAAAATAAAATTAAAAATAATTTCACCACATGGTTTTGATTTTTTATACTTTGAATATACTAGGTAACAAATTTGTAATCAAATTTTATCAAATCATGCAATTAAAATTCATTTATAAAAATAAAATTAAAAACTATACATGTTTCCTTCTGAATCTGATAAAGTAAGGCAAAAATAATTGTAAAAGTGAAAAAGTTGAAAAAATGCTGACCATTCCTGCCCATACCAGGATTCGAACCCTCAACCCCCAGTTTTGAAGCATTTTAACCGTAATTTTGATACTCTTCAATTGGAGGTGCAGCATTACATTTGCTCTACCTAAAGACAATGACAGCCGATAAAGACAAACACCATACTGTGTTAGAAATACAGTTACATCTCAAATGATACAATTTCGCTTTCAATGTAGAAGACAGAAAGACTATGGCTAAAAATAAATAATGGCCGGCTGATCTACGTCATCGCAGGACAGTGGGTCACTATGGTCTTATGCTGGTTGCGCCACACGATTGTCTAGATACTGTATCATTGAGCGCACTGTCCGGGATAAGTCTTAATTCGAATTTTTCAGTGATCTGTTAAGGATATTTCTAAATTCGAATTCTAGAGCGCTTTGTGTGGGATATTTCTCAATTTGAATTCTAGAGCGCTATGTGTGGGATATTTCTAAATTCGAATTCTAGAGCGCTATGTGTGGGATATTTCTAAATTCGAATTCTAGAGCGCTATGTGTGGGATATTGCTAAATTCGAATTCTAGAGCGCTTTGTGTGGGATATTTCTAAATTGGAATTCTAGAGCGCTTTGTGTGGGATATTTCTAAATTCGAATTCTAGAGCGCTTTGTGTGGGATATTTCTAAATTCGAATTCTAGAGTGCTCTGTCCGGGATACTTCTAAATTCGAATTCATGAGCGCTATGTAAGAGAGTCACTTCTCCAATGATACAGATTCGCTTTGAATGTAGTGGACAGAAGTATAATGGTCGAAAACACAGGGCCGGTTGACCCAGTTAACCGGGAGACAGTAGGTCACTGCCTTATACTGGTTGCGTCACACGGTTGTCTAGATACTGTATCCTTGAGCGCTCTGTCCAGGATACGTCTAAATTCGAATTTTTGAGCGATCTGTAGGGGAATATTTCTAAATTCGAATTTTTGAGCGCTCTCTACGGATATGTCTAAATTCGAATTATTGAGCGATGTGTGGGGACATTTCTAAATTCAAATCGTTGAGCGCACTGTCCGGGGTACTTCTAAATTCGAATTCTTGAGCGCTCTGACCGATTTAAATTCATAAGCGCTCTGTGGGGAATATTTCTAAATTCGAATTTTTTAGCGCTCTGTCCGGGATACTTCTAAATTCGAATTTTTGAGCGCTCTGTTCAGAATACATCTAAATTCGAATTTTTGAGCGCTCTGTCCGGGATACTTCTAGATACGATTCGTGTACATTTAGTACTACAATTTATAATCACATTTGCCTTTATATTAATTGGACATATTGATACTTTAGTACCTTACGGGATTTTATCCTTATAAGTCGGCTTTTCGTTTCTCACAAAATCATAGCGGTACGATCTTCATTTTGTCGCGCTTTAAGACGATTCTTACATTTTTTTCCTTTCATATATTTTCCCCCCTTTTCTCTTACTCTATAGAAGAAAGTATGCTGAATTCAAATATGGAATGATTTATTTATTTATTTATTTATTTGGGTTTTACGGCACACCGACACTTAACAGGTCAAACGGCGCCGAATACAAAGTTAAATGTGAATAGAGCGTAATCAGGTGAAAACCAAACTACGCATGTAAAATATAGAAAAATATAAAAACTATCAGGTAACAAAATAAATTATAATTGAAAACAGGTCAACACATGAAACGGTTTAAAATATGGAATGAAAAAAAGGGTGTTAACCTTCTCGTTGTTCGTTGTTGACCATAGGATCACAGATTTTTCTGTGTATTTTTCAAGCACTTTTCAATGTTTACAAAGTATTTAAATACACAATAAAAGTATGACTTGAAATATTTTCTCAAAAGTCTCTTTCAATGTGTTGCATAAAATCGATCTAACAATAAAACATGATTAGATATCATATACACTGCATAAAAAGTACTTATGCGATTTCCAAATACAGTACGACAATTTGACCACAATTTATTATGCAAATAAAATAATTTATTTTTCTCAAGTTTGACAAATTTCTTGAAAACTGTTTCAGACCTTTTTTTTTTCATTTTGTCATATTTTGTAGTTCTGTGTATGCTAAACATATGAAAATAAAAAATGATATAGTTTACGTTTTAGTTCTTTTGTAAAATGGGTACAACTGGAGCATATACTTACAAAGAATTTGGCAAATACATCATTTTATAGCTGTACAAAATTAAAGTTAAAAACCACATTTATTTCTTCTAAATATGTTAGAGTGAAATATTTGTCGAAGTGAAAAAGTAGGAAGAAAAAAGGTTGTCCGCGAGGAACAGTTTTGTTATTGTTATTTTTAAACAAATTTTGAAATAAAACAAAAGGAAACTTCAGAACTTAATTATGATACAATATTTAACGATTCTAATAAAAGTTCTAACAAACCATGAAACGTATGATTGATTCCGTAGATTAATAAAAATGTTTATCATTATTGAATCAACCGATGACGTCACTTCCGATTTACGTAAATCTTGCAGCAACAGGAAGATCAAACGTCAAACATCAGAAATTTGGTTCCCGTCTCTCAGCGTGTCGTGGAAGTTTTTTTGTCGCAATGTTGGTGAACCAGTATGATCTACGTTCTCTTGCTCCAAGTGGGCATGCGCGTTTACTCCTGACACCTTCCGGCGTGGTGACGTCAGAGGTGAACTAGAATTGTCGTCAGAGAAGAAAACGTTGTCATGGAAACTTTTTCGTGATGGAGACTGGGGCAGTTTGGCATCTTTGCCGCCATTACTGTAAACACCGAATAAAATACAACGTTTGTTTATTTGCATTTAAGTACACTTTTTAATAAATCTACCTGAAACTGTGTTATAGTAAGATGTCTTCTGATAAAGGAGATGTGTTGCTGTGAACGTAAAAGAATATAACTAGGCTTGATAAGCGGATTAAATGAAAACTTTGTTTTTATTTTAATATAAATCTACAGCGAACGCAGTGCTAACTTCACGCACTCTCATTAGATACACTAAAGTGAAATGGAAGATTTTATTATTTGTCTTGTGTGGACAGAGCTATGGTTTAATAGGAACGCTGTAATCAGTCGAGTGTATCTGACTTTGAAACACCTCGGATAATTCACGAATTATCTCTCGTATGTAGTCGAAGAAATCGAAACATTCATGTTTTTCCTGCGATGGGCTATTTTGCTGACCCCGCACTAGCGGTGTTTAAGTCAGGCATGAGTCTGGCACCAGAAGCAAAAAATCAGAAAGCAGAAAATTGATAAGCGGTCTGGGGGATCGAAGCCTCGCAGCCGAAAAAGAAAAACAGCCATTCCCATGGTGACTAAATCCAACCTCCAGAGAGCTTTTTCTTACTATGGCTTACTCCTATTTATTCATACTGAACAAAACTACCAGCTTAAGAATGTCCATATTTCATGACTTTTTTTCCATTAAAATCACACTCACCTTAACAACATGGTATTTCACTTTCAGACTGGGTCTCAAACTGTTTCGCTCAATGATTTTCACAATGTTCTCTTTCACTACTAAAAACATTTCACAAACTGTTCCAATCTTGTTACTAATATATTCATCAAGTAAACATTGTCTCTAATCTTTAATCTCGAATATATGTTTAACTTCACATGATTGTTTCTGGGCGATTTATATGTACAATGAACTGCCCGAGCAACTGTCCATTCACTTCAAACTCCATCCAGTTCCATTTAAAAGCATTCTTTACACCCAAATCAATTGTTTTACGTCGTCTTTTCCATGCTCTGCATACCTGGAGTCCGCCATTTTGAAGAAAGAGCTCTCTGATTTGGAGGAAGATCTCTAGAGTTAAAAGCCGTGCGTAACGGTGTCCGGTCCCTGAGATCGTCGGTTCGTGAGCAGACCGACTATCCCCCCTCCCCCTCACACCCCACCACAATTTTCTCCCCGGAACGGTGCAAATCTCAGGACCCCTCTCTGGACCGTAAAAAAAGTCTGAAATCCACCGAAAATTGGAAAAATCTCATGCCTGTTATTTATGACAACACCTGACTCCTAATGGTATTTCTCGCAGGTAAATGGTTAATAAAACATTACTTACATCTCTTGAAACACACGCCTGGGTGACAGCTCTACTGACGAATCCGAACAGAACCGCTCTCTGAACGGGGATAACGACGACACTGCCGGATGCGACACCAAATTAGCCTGTTTGCTGACTGAAGCAGGCTCGGACCGGCTCCGCACGTGCACAATTCCGCCAGGCGACGCTTTACAGGCCGTGGAGGGAGAGGCCCGGATTTGAGTCTGCAGGCTTCTCTCTGATAAAATATATGTAGTTGTTGTTTTGCGTTGTTTTCTAATATGTAAGTTAATCTTACTACAACGCAGTTTCTGCTTCTGAGACTAGAAATATGCATTACTACGTTTTGTCTGCGAAATCGATGTAATTTCACGCAACTCTCTCCCTCCCTTTTTTTTCTCATTCCCTTGTCTCTCCCTGGTGTTCTCTCTCTTGCCTTTCTGTCACTTCTTTTTCTTTCTTATCTCCCTTTCTCCTCTCTCTCCCTTTCTCCTTCCAATTTTCTATCTGTGTCTCGTCTCTCTCACTCTCTATCACTTTCTCTCCTCTCTCTTTCTTTCGCTCTCTGATTATTTCTCTTTCCTTCTCTCCCGCCCCTCTCTCTCTTTTTCTTTTCTCCCTATCTTCTTTATCTCTTTTCTTTCTCTCTCATCTCTCTTCTGAATCTCCTCTCTCGATCTCTCTTCTCTCTCTCCCATCTCTTCTCTATCTTTTCCCTCATTCCTTTTCTTATCTATCCTCTCACTCTCTCTCTTCTCTCTCTCTCTCTCTCTCTCTCTCTCCCTGTCTCTCTCTAATGCCATTTTATCCTCTGTACTAGTATATGCATGTATCCATCTGTTAATTACTTAAGACGTTCAACACGCTTTAAACAGCTTCGCCGATAAATGGCGCATCTTTATGGAAGAAAAAGTCAGCAGAGTCTAGTAGTTTATTTCTTCTTGTCATGCAGAACACTGGGTTAAACATACCATAAATAGACAATAAACACATGTCAGAAATAGGATCCGGAAATAAGCACACTGGCAACTGTGTGCATACATCATTGAGGGTGCTTTTCCAACATTTTGCAAATTACTTTTCAAGAAAAGATAAAAGTGTACAAACATGCACATCAGGTGACTAATTAGTGGCGCCACGTAGCGCGCCATTTAAAATCCCCCCTCCAAATAGAGTAAATTAATTATATTTAATAATTTCAATTTAAACAAATTGAAAAAAAAAATTACCGGTGCTGATCCAAATATAGGTCAGAAAGCCGGTTGGGTATTCCCAGAATCATGTTATTTTTTAGGGGATCATGAACGCTTCACGGGCCCATGTAATGAAAGGTACACACGTGTTTAAGCCAGCATTGTTATCCGTCATTTCTGGTATCTAAGGGTTTATTGTCAACAGGGGCGGATTGAGAAAATTTTAGTGCGGGGGATAAATCAAGATCCATGCCTAACCTTTTACCCTAACAAGAGACCCTAACTTCGACATAAGCAGTCAACAGACAAAATCTACTTTAAAAGCTTAGTATTTTTTCAGCTTATATGTATGTGTTTTCCCAACTCTACTCTTTTACCTTGTCGGTGGGGCGGGGGTTGGAGTGGGGTGGGGTGGGGGATGCAACCCCATATCCGCAGGATACATCCCTGTTAACTGAATATATTTTTAGACGACAAATGACACGAACGGACCGGAAAATGCAACAACTATATATGTGATGTCTTTAAACATGTTGCTTCTGCATACCTATTTTTGAAAAAAAAAAAATTGACGCCCCTCCCCCTCCCTCCACAAAGTTAAAAATCCCGGATCCGCTCCTGGTCATTGCTAAGGTGTTACAGTGCAGACGGTATTATCTACCACACAATGATCCGACAACTTTAATGTTTATAATCAATCATTTAATTTATTTTTAAAATTCAAGACCATCTATTTCTACTCGTTGGTAATCATCCGTTAATTAAGACATTTCTTGTCTTTTAAGTATGGCAAATTTAATTAATGAAACAACTCTTCAAAATAACCGAGAAAATAAATTATGAGACATTCCTGGAAAAAAGCCACTTTAAAATACGCGAGAAAATAATACAGAAATTCTCGGAAAAAAATAAGTCAAACTACGCGAGAAAGTAAACGAGAATTACACAGAAAAGCAACAAACATTTCCTGACGATCGTAATTACGGCACTTTAAGTTCTTTTCTAGGAAATTAATTAAGTAATTAATTAGGATAATTATTTGTGTCACATTAATTGCGGACGCATCGAGGTGAACGTAAGTACTGAGAAATTAAGTTTGGACGCAATGTGGAACGAAAAGTAGAACTGAGTTTGTGCCTACTTTGTCATTAAAACACATTGTACAAAATTGTGGGGAAGAACCCTCACATTGTTTATTCGTAATACGTAAGTCGAAACAAAAAAAATGCAGCTTTTAAGGTAAGTTGGTCTCATATACTTTTAGTTTATTTTAAAGTTCAAACTATACTAGGGGAAAAAAAGAAACGCAACTTTTAAGTCGATACAAATAAAGCTAATTTTATTGTAACTGTGCAAAACCTCTGCTAAAATAGGAGTCACAATTCACCTTTCCGCGAGTCTAAAAATAGAGTTTAAGCTCCGCCCCCTTGCCCACCAACAACCTGGTTTAAAGTGACAGATCTTACAGATTATCTTACAGATCCGTGAAAATATTTTAATTTGATATCTCCCAAATGCAAAGAGCTTGTGATGGAGATGTTTATGATGAAGATTAAGACAGTTCCACCCAATGATGCATTCATGACACAAAATTAATGAAAGAAAGTTGTTGCTGGCTACAGCGAGATTTTACCTTTCGATGCAGAAATGACAAGCCTCATCCAATAAACTAAATTTAGATGCAAACAGAAAAGCGATTACAGAAACGTACGATTCCTTGCAAACCACAAACAACAAACAACCCTGTTGCTATTAAATTGAACCAAAGGCTCAAACAGATTTAAACTGATCGCTTGTCAAAATCATTGTTTGTGGGACAATGTGTAAGTGAGAATCAGCATAACGCAGGTAAAGTGTCAATCAACGCGATGTGATTGGCTAATTCCATACTAATACACAATGTGTAATATCTATTTTTAGATCTCGTGGAAAGGTGAATTGCTAGGGAATATGATACAGTTCACAATGTCCGAGAAAACCATACACAGAGCTATCAGAAATAAAATTTCGAAATGCACGTATTGCACACGCAGGGCTACTTATTTTATGAAATAATTGGGTATAGATTGTGTTTCTTTTACCCCCTAGTATACATAACTACATATAGAATCAAATACACAGGGCAAAGGGAATTGTGTTGAGATATTATGGATAATGGTTATTGCATAATTTATTAATTAAAGATATGGTTAATCACTGATATCATATATAATGATTATTGTATAATTTATGATTTTACGAATTTTTGACATTCTTTACATGAATAAATTGTATACACTTAACATATTTTTTAACCATTTGCACGAACCAAACAGATGCTTTTTTTAATAGTCGACAGCTTAAGAATAAAGCGAATAACACTAACTTAACTTGTAAAAGATACGAAAAAAGGTCGTTCAGGAATGGATCAAGGGGATCCGGATGCACCCCCACCCCCCACCACGACCAACCAGGTAAAAGAGTAGAGTTATGAAAACACACAGATGTAAGCGTAAAAATACTAAGCATTTAAAGTAGTCGTTGTCTTTTGAGTGATTAAGTCGAAGTAAGGGTCCTTTAGTGTGTATATATCTAGTATTTGCTGCGATAGAGTTGAATCAATCTTGATTCATACCCCTAAACCACCCCACCCCCAATGTTTTTTTTTGTCTGGATCCGCTGTTGAAGTCCTTCAGGGTATATATATCAAGCTTTTGCCAAGAATAAAGATACAGGTCTCACGGAATAAATAGTTTAGTTTTTGTAGAAGCATGACGCCTGCTGCAATTTCAGCGCTAAGTTATAATTGATTGAGGCAGCCGCGAGTACGACCACCGCAACAGCGCAGGTCAGTTGGACACACCCACAATAAACACAAACATTCCTATTCCAACCAGCACTTTCAACACCACTTCAACAAAATACACCCCATCCCTATCACCAACCACCATCACCACACCAACCACCATCACCACACCCACCACCATCACAATTACCACACCCATCACCATTGCCACACCCACCACCATCACCACACCCATCACCATTATCACACCCATCACCGCACCCATCACCATTACCACACCCATCACCACACCCATCACCACACCCACCACCATCACCACATCCACCACCATCACCACACCCGCCACCATCACCACACCCATCACCATTGCCACACCCACCACCATCACCACACCCACCACCATCACCACATCCACCACCATCACCACATCCACCACCATTACCACACCCACCAGCATCACCATTACCACACCCATCAGCACTCCCCACAACCACCCACGTCTACCACTTTTACCATAATTCCGACAACAATCACCAGTCGCTACACTCCTCCCCACTCCAATCACCATATAATTTCCCATTAAAAATCCCACCACGACCACAATTCCCACCATAACTCCCATCACATCTAACCACCACTCCACACCGACCACCATTACCAGTCCCATCAACACCCATTCTCAAAATCATTCCCACTACTACCATCAAGCCAATCACAATCCCCACCCTTTACCACCATTCCCGTCTCCTCCCCCACCACCATCCAAAATCCCATCTCCAGTCCCACCAGCATCCTCCACCACCCGAAATCCCATCTCCAGTCACATCAGCATCCACCCTCCCCCACCACCATCCAAAATCCCATCTCCAGTCACATCAGCATCCTCCACCCCCACCGCCATCCAAAATCCCATCTCTAGTCCCTTCAGCATCCTCCATCCCCACCGCCATCCGAAATCCCATTTCCAGTCACACCAGCATCCTCCACCCCCACCACCATCCATAATCCCATCTCCAGTCACATCAGCATCCACCCTCCCCCGCCACCATCCAAAATCCCATCTCTAGTCCCTTCAGCATCCTCCACCCCCACCACCATCCAAAATCCCATCTCTAGTCCCTTCAGCATCCACCCTCCCCCACCACCATCCAAAATCCCATCTCTAGTCCCTTCAGCATCCACCCTCCCCCACCGCCATCCAAAATCCCATCTCTAGTCCCTTCAGCATCCTCCACCCCCACCACCATCTAAAATCCCATCTCTAGTCCCTTCAGCATCCACCCTCCCCCACCACCATCCAAAATCCCATCTCTAGTCACATCAGCATCCACCACCCCCACCATCCAAAATCCCATCTCCAGTCACATCAGCATCCACCCTCCCCCACCACCATCCAAAATCCCATCTCCAGTCACATCAGCATCCACCCTCCCCCACCACCATCTAAAATCCCATCTCCAGTCCCACCAGCATCCACCCTCCCCCACCACCATCCAAAATCCCATCTCCAGTCCCACCAGCATCCACCCTCCCCCACCACCATCCAAAATCCCATCTCCAGTCCCACAAGCATCCACCACCACCATCACCATCCAAAATCCCATCTCTAGTCCCACCAGCATCCACCACCACCACCACCTATTACAATCCCATCACTTTTCCCACCACCTGTCCATCCACCACCCCAACGCTATTACTGCTCCCACTATCATCACCATATTAACACTACCACAATCATCACCGCCACAACCACCAGCCACAACCATCACTATATACACCACTCCAACCATCATCACGGCAACAACCACAACATCCAAAAACATAAATACCATTACAAATTCCCTCTTCACTTAGAACACATAGTTCAAACATCTTAAAAAAACTTACCCAGCTCACGTTTACAAATACTGTATTCGTCCCAGTCAATTTCGACCTTTAGCGATATGGAGTCACAACCGAACTTGCGTAAGAGGTCTTCAGTAATAAAGGCGTCTTGTAATTGTTTCTGAAGATTAAAAAAACAAAACAATACATAACATTCAGCATTGTTAACATCGGCATACTCTGTTTCTTTCGTTAAACAACACATGGCCAAACAGCTGCGAATTCCTATTAATGTCGGCTAACTTTTTTATAATTGCAAGCTATCCTTCATTGTACTGCTACACTATCGTCCCCATGAACAAATGCCTTCCATAAGAAGCACGGCTCTCCAGAACGGCGACAACAATTATCCAATTAAAAAGCTAAAATTATATAAAAATACGAAGTTTTACACGAGGTACTTATCATAAAAGAACAAAGAAAGATGGACCAGCATTAATTTCGAAAACAACAACAACAACAACACAATTACAACAAACATACACACAAAAAACAGACGCACATACAAATAAACAAATCAGCGACAAAAGTGTGTTGTCTTCTGCCACAATAACAGAAACACTTTTCAGATAAGAACTTTCGCAAACTTCATTTTAAAAAATTATTTACTATCGTAAAACAATGTAATCGGTACAACGCAATTTAAAACGAAGAAGTGAACGGCAGTAAAGACTGGCTAAAAACAATACCGACAGATCCATAAATAATAATATCTTCTTTCTTATTTAAACAAAGAAATTCTTTTGTTATTGCTAATACATGTAAATCTCTTAGATTAAATTGGTTTTAAGGTCGTTTTTTTACCTGTAGTTGACCGGAAGTAAAACATCTCCACAGATCCAGAAGTGCATCGATGTTCGGACAATTCAACCGGAACACTATACTTCCCGGAAATATATCTTCCAACGTGCGGCCATATTTGCACATGCATTTAATTCCGCACAGAACTCTCATGGAATTATACACATTCGTGTTCGTTTCGTTTATTTCATTTTGAAATTGATTAAACGATGCTACGCTGGAATCTGAACGTCTAATTTTTCTATAAGCGTCCATTGCCATAAAGCGAATTTCCTCTTCAATTCGGTTGCATTTTCCATCTTTACACTCGTGCTCGAGTTCTCGTAGAATCTCGTCAGTACTTCTCGCGCCGTGCGAGACGTTGTCGCACGTTACTCGCACGTGAATATCACCTGGAAATATACATAAGTATTGCTAAAAAGGTTTTATGTATAAATTCTACAAAATTGTAGTGAAGTGGACCATTGCAAACAACTGTTTTCATCCATCTTGAATGCGACAGCAGTACCGTATTTACACATTTTGAAAGCGCTCAATATCGAATGAAAGTCACTTTCAATGTAACATCTAGAGTAAATACAAATTTTGATTCTCAAGGTACTTGACCAAACAGTTCTGCACTATTAAAATAAACGATAATATCATAAAACATAACGCAACAGTTGTCCACAATAGTTATTGGCTTGAGTAGATCTACTTTTATTTCGATAGACTACGCGTTTATAGACAGTCTCTGACGGGGTTGTAATCCTGTATTTTGGAATTAAGTTGAAATGTAGCTTCTGAGAGATCAGCAACGGTAAATATAGACGTTGATCATTGAAACTATATAGCATAATTAATAAAAACAACACGAGTTATGTTAATTGCATCTTTTTTATCCGGGAAATAGTAGTTTAATTCAGAATTTATAACTTATATGATTTTAAGTTTCTCTGTCTATCGCAAAATCTAGCTTTGCTAATAGAGCTCTATGTGCCATTCGCAGCTATAAAAATCGAGTGAAAACAAATGTTATCATAATTTTAAAACAAGTTTACCGAAATCAAACAAAACACTTAACATGTTAAGATCTACCATTGTGAAAAATTAGAATTTTACAGTAAAACAGCTTACCAGCATGCCTGTCTCTGAATGGAGCACTTGATCTCCCCTCCATTCCTTGTTCCGGAAATCTTTCCGGCAGATTTCTACGCCTAAAATCCACATCATCATGCCTAAGATACGGATCAACCCCTTTTGGCGCGTCGTAATGCGACGATGACCTTGCGAATCGTGACGTCACATGTTCACTCGATGACGTCACCGGTGATGTCATTGTTGACGCCATACCTCCTGCAAGATAACTCTCACGGTAATCTTTTAGGTTATCCAGTTCTTCAGGATAGAAATGGCGAGAATGTAGGAAATGTAGAAGTTCTTCCGGAATGTAGGGGGAACCGGATGCGTTGACGTCGTCATCTTGCTCGAATAAAGAGCGCCTCTGGACGCCTAAGAACAAGAATATGATATTTTCAAACCATTTACAACAATCTTTATCTCGTATCTGAACATAGTTGACCTAAACAACTGAAGACCTGAAAGCGCAATCCGCTCCGGGTACGGGAGGCTGTTTGCGACTGTTTGGCCCGATGTCAGGATAATGTGAGCGGGTGTGGTAACATGACAGGGGTTCAAGACATGATATACACAGCTAGTACTATTTCTGCTACTATATAACTGAAATACCGTTAGTGGAACAATTTACCAAACAACAAACAAGCAAGCAAAAAGAACAACCAAAAAAAAACCACACAAACAAACAAAAACCTCCAAAAAACAAACAAACATACCAACTTTGTGAACATTTTTATTATGAAATTAACTTTGGCAGATTTTTTTTTCAATAGAAATGTCATAATCCATCTTTGGAATTACTTGTATGTTATTGAAAATGTAGGGACACCTTGTAAATGATTTAAGCTAACATTTTAAACAGAATATTGCACGACGTTATAATCTCACCTCTTGAATAGCTAAATGGGTCACTTTTCATAAATAACCTCCTTCTGACGTCATGCATCATCCGGTCACGTGATCTGTCAGGTGACTGCTTGAAATAAAACATAAAATTTTATTTGCGGGAAATTTGATTTATGTCAATTCTGGTATCGTCTGTATGCAAAATACGACCTAAGTAATAAGAATCCGTGTTTAAACAAGCCACGGTGCAGAGTTGTATCTATTTTTAAACTTAGAAGACCACGTGACCCCTTACTTTTGAGATCACGTTATATAATCATTCGAGTAAATCGCTATGACGTCGAAATCTGTTTTAGCAGAAATCCCAGAGTTCTAATTTATAGATTTGAAGGAATCGTATTTTGGGCGAGTTTTCACAATTTGTACTGCCCAACACTTGAAGCAGTGTTTAAAATCTAAGTTTAAGTGTTTGTAAACGCTGCCCATATTTTCCCGAACAAGTATACTATATTGTTACATGTGATTGATATATGAAAGCTGTCGGATCCCACCTACAAACACTATGTGTGGGCGTCTGTTGTCTAGTGCTTAAGACGTTAGACTACGGATTGGTGGGTCCATGGTTCGAACCTCGAAAATTACCTCATGATGTTTGGCTACGAGTTAGACTATTTACTGTACATTGCTCCAGGTGCACAGTACCTGAGTACTGTACTCCCTGGTTCTATCCCGGAAGTGGGCAGTCGAGAGGGATTAATATAAGTTGAAAGAACTTGTTTCCCAATCGTTTTTAAAATAAATAAAATGTTGTAACTGGTTCATTGTGGGTAACTGTTTTAATTATATTTGTACTAAAAATACTCTCACTTAAATTTTCGGCAAATTGCCTTTTTTCAAGAGTTACACATAAACAAATTCTACCTCTACATATTTGTTTGTTTGTTTGCAAATATTTAGAGACAGAAATTGTTTATATCTAACACTTGAAAATGGCAATTTGCCGAAAATTTGAGTGATAGTGTTTTTAGGAAACAAAAGATTTATTATATATTATTCAGTATCAAAGTACATGAAAATCTTATTTTCGGTTAATGTAGATAAGGCAAGCCAATTACCCATTTCTTTCATCTTATAAACAAATTCAATTTGCAACAACCGTATCAATTGGCTTAATAAAGTGAATTAACCAAGTCCGTTTTTTTTTCATGAAACGTTCCTAGGCCTGTGTGTTTCCTTTCTTAGAGCGCCATCTTTATTTCTGTTGAATACCTCTATATGTAATTCAGGGATGTATCTGTCACACAGGTTTAATTAGATAGAATGATATACATGCATCTTCTTCCTGTTTTCTTTATTTTTGAGATTTTTTTTTGTTTTTCAAAACGTAGTTTAAGAAGATACAAAATGTATTATGGTGAAGATAGGCAGGGGTGGATCCAGGTGGGGGGCGGTAATGGGGGCATGCATATCCACCCCCATAATTACCCCCCAACCACCACCACCACCAACCAGGTAAAATAGTAGAGGTGTAAAAACACAAACATGTAAGCTTAAAAAATACTAAGCTTTTAAAGTAAATTTTGTCTGTTGACTGCTTAGGTTGAAGTTAGGGTCCCTTACTTTGAATATATATCTAGTATTTACTGTGATAAAGTTGAATGGATCTTGATTCATACCCAACCACCAAAATCCGTATTAATTGGCCTAAAAAGTGAATTAACCAAGTCCGTTTTTGTTTCATGAAACATTTCTAGGCCAGTGTGTTGTCTTTCTACGAGTGCCATTTTTATTTTGTGTCTCTATACCGGGACATATAATCATGATTGTATTTGAGTGTCATTGTTTTACCATTATGTTTAAAATCTTAGCACTTGACGAGCTTATTGACATTTCAATTAACACTTAACGTAGCTATATAGTCACAGATCTAGGTCAGAGATATAGCGATAAGGAGAAATGTTGAAAGTTGTTCTGAATTATTATTAGTGAAAAACCCGCCTAGGTAGAATGGCACTTTGCTTAAAGACGTAAATTCATTCTCTTGTGTTTTACTTAACTTAACCTTGATATTACTTTTTGTTTAAAAACAACAGTACATGTATTTTTCTATATATTCTATGTACCGCACTAATTATTCAGGTGCTAATGTTAATATTTCTACATGTTGTATAGATTATGTACCCTGTACAAGTCTGTAATTAAATATCCAGTGCTCCAGATAGTTTTTTTGGTCAATTAGTTTTCTCTACAAGATTTTTTTGACAAACAGTTTTTTTAAATATGCGACCAGTTTTCTAAAAGCAGCCATTGCACTAATCATACAGGGTGATTTTTACCCTAGAAAATCACGTGGCAAACCTCTGATTTGACTGCTAAATTCATATGTAATCCATTAAATGGTGCACCCGTATCTTTTATCCTGTAATTTTTACCCTAACCGGTGTTTTTATACATTTCTGCCTTGATAATTATTACTGTAAACAAAACGATGAGAAAATCGATTGTCAATCATAGCGGTTTAGTACGATAAGATTTTAATTTCAATTCGTTTTACATCAAAATCAATTCGAAAAAACGATAAAACGATGCTTATCTGCAGCACTGAAATATGTTCTGTTCTTAATATTAATCGAACATCAATTAGTGACGCTGTAAGTTCGTTACAATAGAGTCCAGGCCTGCCTTGATTCATCGGTCATAACTAGATCTACATGTATACGTGCAGAAATAAAAAAAATACACAATCCCCGCGGCATTTCATAGAAACGTAACGGTTGGTAGAAATTGTATTTATAATTAAGGTCAATTACTGTCCTGTTTCAATTAGCAGTCTGTTGGCTTCAATTAGAATATTCTGGGAGATGTCAGCAACCTTTTAGCTGTGAGTGTATTGGGGTCATCGTATTGTTCTAGTTGTCATGGGCAAGAATGTTTCTGATTATATAAAAATATAACTTTTAGACGAAATAATTTTCAGCAATAACACCGAAGCCAAGATTTTTTTTAACTGTATTAAAGTACAGATTTCCCTGTCAGCGTTCTAAGGCGTTTGAAATAACTGTTTACTCTTTTTATGTATTTTCTCGTCTCGGTATTTTGTCACCTTCTCACGTAAATTGCGCATGCGTTTTCTAGTGCTTTCGTGCCATTTTAAATATAGATATACATGTATTGTAAAACTCATAGGATGTTGTCTTTTTTTCATATTTAGGAGTCTTAAAGTAAACTATGCACGAATATTGTCTCCGCATTCCATGTTTAGGAACAATAATAATATTGAAATGAACAGCACGAAGAGAAGGAAAGAGAGAGAGAGAGAGAGAGAGAGAGAGAGAGAGACAGAGAGAGAGAGAGAGAGACAGAGAGACAGAGAGAGACAGAGACAGAGACAGAGAGACACACACAACAAATACCAAAAATACGTATTTTAAAATTTAAAGAAATAAAAGACACCAGACGACATTATTTACTTGGCGGTGCTGTTTAAACATGACTGGCGTCAAGAAGTGCAGCGCCCTTTGTGGACTGCGTTTACACTTTATCACTGGGATGATGTTGTAGTAATAATGTCTTTCTATAACTCTTTGGCGCCATCCTGAACTTGTCTATTTCGTATGACCCCCTCATCGTCGGACACCCACGACCGATCCATTCTGTTACTCTCAATTAATCGCCCGTGGGATATTTACTTCACTTTTCGCCGTTTCTGGTAATGATATTTCATTGGTCGCTTCATTATGCGATGAAGATTTCAGTCCAATGATAAAGCTCGTACTATGTAGCTTTCGGCTTTCCTTCCGAACATGACGTCATGAATGCAAAGAGAATTCAAGTTTCCAGATAATTAGCTACCTTCACACGTACTTGTAGCGGAAATGTAAGCGTTGTTTTGATTGGATAATATCTATTTTAGTTTAACTCTCCGTACGGCGATAAGGTAGACACAAATCCCACGGTGCCTGAATGGAGTGAAACACATTCAGTAGCCGTGGGCTCCCACGATGACGACCCCTTTGACTATTTGTTGTTACATACTTCGGACCATTTCCACTCCGCATCACGTATTTAAAGATTGCATCCGACAGTTTGGACCAAAAATATTTTCATTAACCATCATAGTGAACCATTGAACATTATCCGAACAGATCTCGCAAAAACAAACTGTTTTTATGTCCTGCACCTGTCTGAAAAGTGAACCATACTGCCACAATTGTAATTACAAACATGTATTTTCTTTCTGAGCCACGCTGCTCAGTTAGCTATTTTTAAACCAAGAAAAGCCATATGACCACTGATGTTTTAGTTCATCCACGTCATCCGCTGTGACGTCGATGTCTATTTTTAGCAGAAATCCCAGTCGTTCTTATTTACAGATAATGTTACATATGTAAGATATCGGATAACACCTTTAAGATACCACATTAGCAATTTCCAACCACGTGGGTTAAGTTTTTTATTGTTAAGGAGTGCTGTAATGAGGTTCTAAATGACTAATCACAGATTAGTTCTTACATTTACGTTTGGCTTGCATGTGGATTGCCTTGTCTAGTGCTTTTCAAACTTTGCTAGATGTTGCAATGCTCATAGGACTTTGTCATATATTCTTATTCATGATTACAGCAATGTGACTTATGCAGTGTGGTGGTCGTAAAAATAATCTCCCCGTGCATGTAATCTATGTTGTCATTTAATTCATCCTGTAAGGATTGTTACGTGTATTTCCTTTGATGGACATTGGACTTTGGTGCCGCAATTCCTTATTCAAATTTTGGCATATGTTGCAATGCTCATATGACTTTGTCATATATTCTTATTAACATTATTATTCGTTCAATTTTCCTTGCATGGATTTCACAAAAAAGTTTTTTATTGCAATTTTAAACAAGAATTCATTGATTTAAAGCATCGAAGGTCGCCGCCGAGGTCGTGCTCAACAAGAAAACAGCAAAACCTTGTTGTTATTAAAAGATTTATAACGCTGTCAAATTTTCAAGTTGTATAATCAAATGCAAATTTCTTTGGACCCATGGGAAAACCTCAGTATATATACACCACAAATGAGTATAAAATTTGACTTGAACATATCATATCGCCGTGACAGACGAACTTAAAATTAAACAAATCTAGCATAAATATATTGAACATAAACAAGTTCAAGTGAATGCAATGATGTAGCAACATTTTAACTACAATATAATTTATTTCTGATTACACCAAAGTTGAACAGTAACCGAAATTCATTTCTAAAGCCGCCGCACTTCACTTGTTTATAGAACAACTATTGTCACCCATGGGACTTTTCCAGGAACGATTACATACCGCGCTCACTCAAATTAAATGTTTATTTTGATGGTATGCAATAAGATGTGAGGGACGATTGTTCGAGCACTTTTCAGCTCACTCATTGTTGTAGTGCGTCAAATAACATGGAGCTGGAACACGACGCCTATATATGGAATGCTCACTGAAATTTGAACATTGGAAAAGTTTGTTTTGCGGACCTGACCAGAAAAAATACGGGTCCGAATTCGGTAAACAGCGTCCTTATTATTTTATTAATTTATTTTTATATTTTTGTGTGTCTGTACCATAACTATTTGAACAATAATTACTTGTATACAGTAAGGCTGCTGCACATGTGCAATTTCTGCTTGTACACTTTAGTTTTTATAGTTGATATAATAACTGTGCAACTTTTTTTCTACATATGTTACATCTTGAAAAACCTATTAAATGGTGTCGTGTTTTGCTTTTGTTTTGTTTTAAACCAATCCATGGTCTCAGGAATATGCGTTATACATACTTTTTTTCTCCAGATTTATAGTATACTGAAAACTTAAAAAAACAACAACAACAACATTACTTTACAAATATGTCTGCTTACCTCTTCCACTTTTTGCGTCGCATTTGATACTTTGCACCTTTGTTTTTTTTTATACATCACTGAGACGAAACTTCAGACGACATTCGAGAAACCCCCACAATTACAGCCTTTCAGTCGGAGTAATGATTGTACAATAATCCATCACGATACATAAAGCAAAACTATGATATAATATCCGTATTAGAATTGTAATATAAAAATCAATAAATTAACATAATGAAAATAAATAAATAAATAAAAATAAATAATAATAATACAAAATAAATAACAAATATAAATAAATAAATGAGTATATAAGTAAAAATAATCAACTTATAAAACAACCAATAAAAAACACATAAAAAACTAATATAAATAGACACAAAATTATTATTAAAAGCAAAAATAGTTAAAGAAAAGCAACAACAACAACAACAGAAACAACAACAAAATAAACAAATAAAAAGTCAACAACAAACAGCAACAACAAACAAACAAACAAAAAAGGAGAAAAACTTACCGGTGGCTCATGGCTCATCTCTGCTTGTGTGCGAACCCTGTCTCTTTCTCTGTCCATCTCCCTTTCCCTCGCCGCTTGTCCCAAGGGCCCACTAGGGTCAACATGGTGGAGTATACCCCACATCTGACGTGCACTGCTGAAAGGTTCACTGATCGATCGCTCATACTGATTTCTTACGTCATCGGCCGTCTGTTTAATCTCCTTCTCATTCGGCGAACGTTCGACATCACTTATGCTACGTAAAGTCTCTCGACGTAAAATGTCGTTCCTATACAGCTTTTCCCGTGCACGATACGCCGCGCGGTTGGCGTCGTTTTCATTGCGCGGAGAAATTCCAAAATATTGCTTTGCACGAGCACTCTCTTGTTCAAGCATGCGCAAAAGGCTTAACTGTTCCTCGTAGGATTCATAACGTCCAATCCCTACGTGACTTGATGACGTTGATGACGTCGTTTTCTGCGGTGACGTTGATGGAAATCTGGGTTTTGCTTCAGTTGCAACAACTCGCGGGCTGAACACAGGGGGGTCGCTTAACGTTACGTTGGTCGGCCATTCAAAACCTTTTGACGTGACGTAAGAAGGAAACGCTTTCTCTGGGTGTCGATTTTCATCCGTTCGAAGAGGAAGTCTAGACCGTCCTTCGCTAAAGGTTTGTCGGTCGGCTTCTTGCATTGTTTTCTGGTATCTAGAAGGCGAAGACGTGTGAACATCTCGCATGGTTTGCTGTGAAATGCTTCCATCACGGGAGATTGGAATGTTAAAATCGGAGCCATGTCTAGTATCATCTTGTCTTCCAATTTCAAAAGTAGGCCCCTCATTTCTTACACGGCTTTCTCGGCTAACTTCCCTTGTACCTATTTCTGGTGACTTCATTTCCGGTCTAATAGGCTCTTGAACATCTACTTCCGATCGAAACAATTGCGGAACATTCAAATTAGATTCATGTCTTTGGGCATCGGACCAAGCAGCATTAACATCTTCAAGCCTTTGTCGATATGGAGAGACGCGCCGAGGCGATTGCGTAATTTGCTCGGGGAATGTAAAGATGTCACTATCTTGTGACGTCATAGACCTTGGATTTTTGCTAAGAAATGGTGACGTCAGACATATATCATTCATGTTAAAACGATTTGGGCTCGGCGGTACATTCATCTGCTCCACGGTAAGTGAGTCTATACGCTGTGTTCGAATTCCTGTAGTTCCTTGTGCATTGGAATTTTCTTTAGCCGAACCGTGTAGCGTTCGTATACCAACCGCTACTTCAGCAACATTAAGGACGTCATTTGATGACGTCCTAGGTGATTTTTCAAGTCGTTCGGCAGATTCACTTTCATGACGTGTTTCTTTAGCATGTCGACTTGTCATGGCCTCTTTTAACTTCGAATCATCGTCGCTTTGGAGTGTTATCAATATTGCTTCTGCTTCGTTCGAAAGAATCGTTCTCTTTGGGCTTGCCGAGGTTCTGTCGAGAATGCTTGCTTTTGTGAGCGTTATTGGTTCTATGCGTTCGTCCGATTTAAAATTCATATTTGGAATTTTTCTGGAATATTGCGATTCATTATCTGTCTCCAAGAGTTCACCACCTTTAGCGGTCACAGTTTCGCCGAAAACGGTGTTCGAGTCGCCATCAACTTCATCAGTTTTTCGCGCACCCATTAATGAAGTCATCTGATACGTCACTTCCGGTTCTGTATGTACTTTCTTGGTTATTCGTAGCCTTTCAGTATTTTCCGCTGTATCGATTGAAAGTTGTCGCTTCAATTTTGACTTTGGAGGATCTCGCAGAGCGATGGGTTTTAAATCTGAAAAATGTTTACAGCCACTTTGTGAATCCTATATTTATTTTTTTAAACTTAATTTAACAACGTATTCTAAAAGCTTTTAAGAGATGTTGACAACTAAAAGAGGCTTTGTATTTAAGTGAATAAATTGACAGTTTAAGATTTCAGTATTTCAGGACGTGCGTCATCTGAATTACTATCAATAAGCAATTTCTATTTTCCACTTTAAGTAAGATTTTAAAAATCTTGGAGATGTTATGATTTTTAAAAGTGTCAGTGTAACACAGACTTATCCAGTAAATAAAACGTCATATCCATTAGGGGCGATCCTCAAACAACAATGTTGACCTATTTTCGTCATCTGCTTAATCTAAAACATGTGTAGTTAAAAGAATTCGATTTCACTTGAATATATTTGTATGCGCTATGCGTTGTTTTCAATCGCAGCGACCAATTATTGGCATATTAGCGACTTCCAGCTATTTTGGTCTAAGAAGACCCCAAACCACATACACATATCCGCAGAACCACCGGCGCATCACACGCAGTTTAAGACCCTACCACATTCGTCCAGACCGGGACTCGAGACCACGTGGTGAGAGGTTATGCAGACAGACAAGTAACAGGTTAGCGCCCCCCCCCCCCCAGCGCCCCCCTCCATCATAATGTATATATAAACACCACCATTAGCACTTCCGCCACAGCCAAACTATAGGGGCGCGTGTTGCTGAGCGGCTAGATTCGTCGACTTTACATGCAACTCCTCAGCCGCTCCCCGTGTGGGTTCGAGACCTGGTCCCACTAGAAGAACTTTTCTTTTTGAAGATTTTGCTCAAGCTCGAATTTACAATATTCACATAATTTACTTTTTGTATGTTTATTTTTTTTTCATTTTAATATCTTTCTATCATATGCTTGCCTATTTGGTATAGGAAAATAAAAAAAAATGTAACATTATGTCTGTAATCAGTTTAAATAAGAGTCTATATGTGAGATCGAGCAAGATCTCAAGTGAGAAAGGTTTCTGCAAGTGGGGCACCTTGGGTTCTTTCAAGACCGTTTCCTGGGGTCCTTCTCTCTCTCTCTCTCTCTCTTTTTCTCTCTCTCTCTCTCTCTCTCTCTCTCTCTCTGTCTGTGTGTCTGTCTCTCTCTCTCTTAATATCTCTCTCTCTTTTTCTCTCTCTCTCTCTCTCTCTCTTTCTTTCTTTCTTTTTTTTCTTTTTTTCTTTCTCTCTCTCTCTTTCTCTCTCTCTCTCTCTCTCTCTCTCTCTCTCTCTCTCTCTCTCTCTCTCTCTCTCTCTCCCCCCATTATGTTTTGAACGTCTCAAATATCATATGGTTGCGATCTATCTAAAAGCCATAAAATACATCATAAATAACAAAAAAACACAACAAAATAATTATATTGACAGATAAAAGAGCAGGCTAAAATTATATGACAAATCATATTCAACCCCAAACTTTATGGCGCTGGTCACGTGCCTTTCAGATCATAGTAACATCTACCTTAACACAACGGACTTTGCGAACGATATTTTTAATTGAAAAAAAAAATCTAATATAGTTTAAAAATTACTACACCGTTAAGTTTTGTTTGAACGATAAATTATACGGAATGTTTACGTTGTAAGAAACAAATTGGTTACATTAAAATCGTACGAACCTTTTTTTCACAATGACACTTGCTATTTAAGAGGGTATGATAATTGTTGCACAGCGAAAAGTAACCGTTGTGAGTAGTGAGATTGGGATTTGCCGGCATTATTGCCGATACTGTGCAGCGACATTTCTATCATTATAGCACAGGGGCACTTATGAGGTGCCCAGGGACTGAACCCGGCCGGTCCATTATACTGACACCGACGAATCAGGCCCCCGAGCGTTAGGAGGGAAGCCACTACTACCAACTTAAAAGTCTTTTGTTCGACCCGGCCGGGGGTTAGAACCTGCGACCTCCCGATCCTCAAGCCGACGCTCTACCACCTGAGCTATTGCGGCCGGTCGTGAGTAGTGGGATTCAACTTACCGGTATTCTCCATTTCGTCAGGTGCTCGGTTGCCCAGCAACGACTTGTTTCTTTCCTCACCGGAAGTGAAAGTGGGAACCACTGGTGCAGTAGCAGGACACCTCGGTATGTTCCGGGACCTGTGAGGCGGAACTTCGTCTAAGAGACTGTTAAAAAATGGGAACTGAAAATTTAAAGAAAACAAATGTTGCTGTATCAAAAATAGGTACAAAAACCGTATTTTTGTTTTTTTTGGGTGAAATTACGATTATTTAGTCATTATTAACTGTCGGGGCGATTATTTCAATACAACAACAACAACATAAAACAGCAACAATAGCGGCAACTATAACAACAGCAACAACAACATCAGCAACAACAAAACCACAAACGAATAATACAACTACAATGTATATTATATGTCTACTAAAGAATGGTAAAAATGAAAAGTTAACAGAAAATGGCAATTCATCAGGAATATGAAATTTTAAATCTATGAATATTGATTAAACATAAATGTTGCCGATGCTTAACACAACGGAAACTAACACTGTAAATTAAAATGTTTATCAAATGACTGTTACTCAATTATGGTTAATTATGTAACAACCGCAGTAGTAGAAATAGTGCTTCAAACCAGCCTCAGAGCTACGGGAGGCCCTGGGTTCGATCCCGGGCCGCGACATACCAAAGTCGTTTAAAATGGTAGTGGTATAGCTACCTTGCTAACGCTTAAGCAAATATAAGGGTAGTTCCATGACTGGTTGGCCCGGTGTCAGGATTATGTTACTGGGTGTGGTAACATGTCAGGTGTTCACGGCATGTTATACACAGTGAAGGTAGCACTATATCTGCTTCAAATGGACACCGTCTCTAGTTAACTGAAATATTGTTGGTCGGATGATAAACCTTATGTATATAACTATTTCTTACCTCTGCTCGAGGACATTTGGGCATAATTTTTGCATAATTTCATACTTTAGAACAAAAACTATTTTGAACAGGTACCTGGCATTTAACTTGTTTGCTGTTAATGCGTCTATCCTAATTATTATTTAACATTTTGTTATTGGCGGGTCTAACATAGCTAGAATTGAACATGTTTGTTGTTGATGGATCTATCATACTGGTTATTTAACATTTTGTTGGTGGTGGGTCTAACGTAGCTGGCTTTTAACGTGTTTGTTGTTGGCGGGTCTAACGTAGCAAGAATTGAACATGTTTGTTGTCGGTGCGTCTAACGTGGTTATTTAAAATGTTTGGTGTTAGCGTGTCAAATACAAGTGGCATCTAACATTGTTCGCGTATTTTGTCTACTGGTTCCCAACTTACCGCCGGGTTGCGTCCATATAGTGGAGAATGTGGGGGAGTCACCATAGATGTGATTTTAACCTGATATACCTGGAAAAATAGAACGGAGGATGCATGTTGAAGTTTAAAATATTTCCAGAATAACAGCAATAAAGTGACGAGAACGATTTTTACTTCAACAAAAATTATTTTTGTAATAAAACATGCAGGTTGGCAGGCAGGTAGATTGGCAGGAGTGCAGATTAGCAGGCAGGCAGGCAGGTACCTGTAGGTAGAAAACACACGCGCGCTCACTGGCACGCATGCAGTCTCACACACACCAGTGAAGCAGGCGGTCTTATGAAATAACTCATGCAGAACCCAAATAAAGGACGGAGATGTAATTTTTATTTCATATTCATAAATAAATGACATTCGGAGTATATGTTTCAAACACGCAAGCTATAAACTAAGGACCAACGGAAATGTCAAAGAGAAGGTTCGAAATGCTCGAACATCGGCCAATAAACCAGTTACCCGAATGTTGTTGACCATCAAAGCATACACACGCAATGAATCTGAGAACCCTTCAGAGTAAGTCAGGGATAGCTCCAGGGGTGGGGATGCATCCCCCCCCCCCCCACCAACCAGGTTAAAGAGGAGAGATGTGAAAACACTGACATGTAAGATTAAAAAATACTAAGCTTTTAAAGTAAATTTATCTGTCCACTTCTTAGGTCAAAGTTAGGGTCCCTAACGGTTTCTATATACCTACTATTTACTGCGATAAAGTTGAATGGATCTTGATTCATATCTCCCCCCCAACCCCACCAAAATTTTCTGGATCCACCAATGCAGTAAGTGTGTATCAATTTGAAAAAGCAGACTGATGAAGGAAGAGGGTGTGTTCTGTTTCCGGCCACACTGACAATAAGCCAGGAATTACTAAGCCAGGAATTACTACGATTAAACTCTCTCCTGATGACCAGATGCC
Organism: Sinonovacula constricta; assembly: GCA_007844125.1. NCBI lineage: Eukaryota > Metazoa > Mollusca > Bivalvia > Cardiida > Solecurtidae > Sinonovacula > Sinonovacula constricta. The sequence continues at coordinate 44,188,024 of CM017570.1, forward strand.
TGGTCGTGTATCCCTCCGCCGGTCATTACAACCCATTTTATTGATACTTTTACTTTCTATGCCCCTCAGTGACGATAATTTTAAGGTGCATCGCCATTAAAGGTGCTGATTAATATGATTTTGCAATTCTCACAGAACACCGTCGAGGACTTTTTTTGTCGCGTATAGAGGTTAAAGATAGATGAAAGGCGTCTGGAATGCAGGTTTTAGACAATTAAGTGTAGACAACACATGATCATAGATATAAAGTAGCTAGACAGACTTGTGCTAATGGCGTTGTCTAATGTCTTAACTCAGCAAGGACTAATGTCTTACGTCAAATGTTTAGTTAGGGGCCAAGTTCTCAATGTGTCGCAACATTCATACAGACGACCGTCATTGAACTGCATGAAAGAATTGTACAACTTCAATTTTACCAAAATAGACGAACAGACAGGAGCATATTTGTCAAATAAACCATAAACTTACAACAGAAAACAAATAACAGCGATTTTATTAGGGTCAATGTTATAGTGCCTTTATGGTTATTTGCTTTAAATGACGATTGAATGAACATACTTGCATAAGATCGGACAAGTATAAAATCTTTCTCACAAATATAACAATTTAAAAAGCAAGGAAACATGTTACAACTTCAACAACGACGGCAACAATAACAAACAAAAAAATAGCAATAATAGCAAAAGCAGCAGCAGCAACAACAACGATAAAAACAACATAATAATATAACTACAACAACAACTACAACAACAAGACACTACATGACAATACATACGCCTTCCTTCTGATTAGCAATTGCAGTAAGGGGACGGCTAATTGGATTGACTATTCAAGTGATCACCGGAAAAAGGTGTGCTGCCCTTCGTGCCTCATTGACATAATTCTACCATAGATTTTGATTAACCTATCTCTGATGGCCATCTACAAGATCGTGTATCCCTCCGCCATTCATTAAGATCTTTTTTGGACTCTAGTTTTGTTTCTAGTTCTCGTTTGATGATTTAAATATTTTACTAAACTCTTGACCATTACTTACCATCTTTTATACGCCCGTGTAATTCTTACAGATCACCACCGAGGACTATAGTTCTAACAGAATGGACATTAACAAGTATTATTAAATAACTATACGTTATTAGTCCTATAAAAAGCATCTGCCATGTTCAAAAACACGACGGCCTGCTTTGAAACAGTATCAGTATCTATGTCATTTTTTCTGGTTAAAAATGGCAAGGACTAATGTTTAACATCGAACGTCTAAAAATGACGATCGCCTAATAAGTGACGGTGTCATCATTTAGTCAAAATATTTTCAATGGCTGCAGGTCACGGGTTATAATTTTAGTTGAGAAATCAACTGTCAGCTCTTGATTTGTTTAATTGATAATATTAAGCTAATAACAGCAGCAGCAGCAGCAACAAAAACAAGCAACAAAAAAACAAATAGGAAGGACTGAAAAAAGTACGACCATGTAATTCTAATGCATTAAAGGTATAGGTAGTTGTTCCATTTGTTGTGAAAAGTTCTAAAGGGCGATTGAATGAACATATACACATATTTGCTGACGATCGGATGAACAGAAAACAAATCAAAATAAAAAAATAAATAAATTAACAGAAACAACAGCCGAAGATCACAAAGCACTGCATAATATGTCAAATTGGCACTGGAGAAGGCGCACGTTCACCGTCTTTCTGATTACCGAAAGAGGGCGTGTTGTATTCTTTGACACATTGACAAAATCTACCAATTATTTCGATGAAAAACAAAAACAAAAACAAAACACTCTTCTCTTATGATCAAGATCTTGTATCCATCCGCTGCGACACACAGTCAAACCCCGTTCGCTCGAACATCCACGGGGAGGACCCTCAAGTTCGAGCGTTCGAGGGAAAGATAAACTCATTTCCAAACCAGTTCGTCAACTTTTTTCAAGAATAAATCGCAATCTATAAACTAATGTGTTATCAGCATTATCAAGTTTTGGTACCTTTTATATAAATTCCTTTGATTATTTGATTATTGAACAGACTGGTTTTGTTTAAGTTTTTGAAATGACGATTTGAATAGATATTAAATCAGAACTTTGCATCTCTTTGTTTTCTTTTGTGATTGCACGTCATTTATTGTTTGTTAATAAAAACAACAGCACATGTGTACGTGTTTCTAAACCATATCAATCAATTAATTTGAAATAATTACAAACGTGGGTGTTCGAGCGACCATGGTTTTCTGTATGTTGTCGACCAATGCAACTTCCTTATATAATATATTTAACGCCTTTTTTTAATTTTAAACTTGCCGCGTGGTCATTAATTATTACCAGTGATGTGGCTAATTAATTTTTAAAAAGACCGATTGGGAACTATATTTTGTGGCGGAGTGATATGGAAAGCTAACCAAAGGGTGTCTGAAAAACAGCATTCAGAGAAATAAACGTAGAAATACATGGTCGAAGCTATACTGACCTAACTTGTCCTTGTGGTAAAACCTGATCTTTCTTAAAACGTGCCTGATATCTAATTACAATCAACAAGTCGCAGAGATTTTTATCAATGCATTTTATTGACTCAACCCTTATATACACCGTGACCATCGTCCCCTACATTTTTTTCCATTGTTGGCATTTTTAAAATTTTGATTTTTGAGAAAAATGTGTAGGCACGTGCCTACAGTGCCTAAAGGAAGCTACGCCAGTGTCAGAAATTGCTTTCAGCAATTTGCGCTCGTATGAACAAAGTGAATGGTATTAAACAGACAAGTTCTGTCAGTAAGCACCACCTAAAATCACACGAGTCCTTCGTTGTAATAAAACCTAGCACTTAACCCAAAAAACAAAATAACTCATTATTTCATTAAAAGATCCTGGAAATTGTTGTTCATTGATGCCACAGATCTGTTTGAAGCATAAATCCTCACTCGTCATTGCAAACAGGTATTATCTATCTGAGCTACGCTGCTGAAATAGCTATTTTTAACCTACGAAAACTACGTGACAACTTACTTTTGAGACCAACCGGGTAATCCGCACTGATATCTATTTCAAGTAGAGGTCTTTTTTACGCAGAGATCACTGTCGTGCTTGTATATTTACATGTATACATTTGGAAAGAACATTTAGAGTGATTAGTTTCGCGATTTGCTCATTCTAACAATATAGATAATGGTCACAATCGTTATGCCCGTATTCGACAACCATTCTTAAGCCTAAGTCGTGACTAAATCTTAACTTAGGCCCGTATTCGACAACCATTCTTAAGCCTAAGTTTTGCCTTAAACTTAACTTAGGCCCGTAGTCGACAACCATTCTTAAGCCTAAGTTATGACTTAAACTTAACTTACTCCCGTATTCGACAACCATTCTTAAGCCTAAGTCATGACTTAAACTTAACTTAGGCCCGTATTCGACAACCATTCTTAAGCCTAAGTTATGACTTAAACTTAACTTAGGCCCGTATTCGACAACCATTCTTAAGCCTTAGTCATGACCTAAATTAATTTAGGCCCGTATTCGACAACCATTCTTAAGCCTAAGTTATGACTTTAACTTAGGCCCGTATTCGACAACCATTCTTAAGCCTAAGTCATGGCTTAAACTTTACTTAGGCCTGTATTCAACAACCATTCTTAGGCCTAGGTCATAACTTAAACTTAACTTAGGCCCGTATTCGACAACCATTCTTAAGCCTAAGTCATGACTTAAACTTAACTTGGGCCCGTATTCGACAACCATTCTTAAGCCTAAGTTCTGACTTAAACTTTACTTAGACCCGTCAATTGGTTTTAAGCTGAAGGTAGCAAAATTAATGTGCCATGCAAAAATTCAGACACGTAGCTAAATACATAATGTAGATATTGTGGATTTAATTCCATGGCTTGAGCACTTCTTACTTAAGAATAGTTGGGGAATACGGACATTAGACTAAAGTATGACTTCATGAAGAAATTATGGCCAAATTTCCCAATGCAGTGGTAAAACGTGATGTAGGCAAACTGTCGTATACAAATTTTAAGCTGTTGCCTAATGCCTAAAGTCAGGAGCTACTTGGGACATATTGGACTAAATGTGATGTAAATTACAATTTAAATCATTGATATGTAAAACATTCTTAAAAAAATCACCGATTTCCCGTGTTTTTATGAGAATTTTATTTTTATTGGAAGTGTATGTTGTTTATTATGTATATTTGTATATAACGTTCGCTGAACTGAAAAAGAGCGGTAATGGGTTTAATAAATGTAGTGGAGTTGAGTTGTACCGCAATTAAAAAGACAAACCCTCAACAACAACAACAATAACAACAGTTATAGCAAGACCAAACTCACGCCCTTTTAATTCTTTAATGAAAACCTAATTAGAAATGAAAAACAAATAAACAAAATATGAAACAAAAACTAACATGCAAATAAAATATATCTACTTACAGCGTTTAATCCACCCAGCCTGTTACATCCTCACAGTAAACTGAATTTTATTGTATAACAAAAAACAATGAAATCAAACAAACTTTGAAGTTCGTTAAAAAGAGCCATACTACAACAAAGAAATATTTCAACAAAGGAATACGTACAGAAACTCGCGACAATTTCACGAAACAAAAGCAACAACAACAACGCAAAATCTCAGAGTCACGTTTCTATAGCAACCTAACAAGAACAGGTATTTTAAAAAATCCGTGGGGGTCATTTAACGATTAGCAATAACGTTTTGGGGTGGTTTGTGTGTTATTTAACGGTATATCGTATCAACATCATTAACGTTCTGAATAAAACCCTCACTCACCGTTTTACATAAAAGAAGTACCAACCTTTGCATAATGACGACGTAATTGGATCCCCCAGGTGTAAATATAAACCCTTTAAAGATGTGTAAGAAATGCCGACAAATACAAAAAAAACAAACTCATACCTTCTGTATTGAGTTAAAGTTAAATAGCCGATTCAAATTTCGGTTGATGCATTCATCTGGGGGGGGGGGGGGGGGGGGGGAGTATGAAAATGCAGCTGAAGAATCGAAACAGTGAATGCTTGTTAACGTGGTGGCAAAATATGGGATATTTTTAATACGTTGAAATTTAAATTAGGTTGAACATGGTGCCTATTGGTATGCTTTCATACAGCACGAAAACTCCAGCCCCACACGCGCGTTCGCGCCCGCACATGAACAAACACAAAAACACTCATCATTTTACACACCTATTCTCCCCGTAAATATACAACCACTACACGCCACACGAACACGCGCGTACGCTTACACACTAGCGCGCGCACATGATACCTCGCTCTCTCGCACGGACGCGCCCACGCATCCACGCACCCACGCACCCACACACACTTATTAATAAAACACACATTATCACACATACGCGCATAATTTGCAAAGCCCACAAAACAACAACAACAACCCCCCCCCCCTAAACACACACACACACACACACACACACACACACACACACACACACACACACACACACACACACACACAAAAACAACAACAACAACACAAAAACAGACAAAACAACAACAAAACAACAACAACATAAACCACAAACAACAACAACAACAAACAAAACAAAATACGCTTTCCACAATACATTTAAAAGTCATATCTAACAGATGGGAACACTTATTTTCCTCCTTAAAATACCAGGCAAATTAGTGTTATCCGAAATAATGCGAAATATTGTTTATTTGTGTCCTGCATCTATGTGAAAAGAGATGCAAATCAAACATAACACCCTAATCGTCCTTATAATCATATATATTCTATCTCAGCAACGCTGCATAGTTAGCTATTTTTAAACTAAGAGAAACCACGTGACTAATTACTTTTGAGATTACGTTTAATCGTCATCAATGTAGTTCGTTTTGACGTCTTTGTCTATTTTAAGCAGAAAAGGCCATCGTACTTATTTATAGATTTGGAAAGATGGACCATTTAGAGTGTTTTTTACTAGCTCTACTGTTTTTTAATAGGGACAGTGTTTAAAGTAATATTTACTTAGACTAAGTATGTTTGTTTGTTTGTTTATTGGGTTTAGTATTTCAGTTATCTGGAGACGGTGTCCACTTGAAGCCGATATAGTGCTGCCTTCACTGTGTATAGCATGCCGTGAACACCTGGCATGATACCACACCCAGTCACATAATCCTGACTACCCTTATATTTGCTTGAGCGTTAGCAAGGGAGCTATACCACTACCATTTTAACGACTTTGTTATGTCGCGGCCCGGGATCGAACCAGGGGCATCCCGTACATGGAGCCGACGCTCTAACGATTGCGCTACCAGGTCCGGTAGACTAAGTATGTGTTTCTGCAGAAACTATGTACAAATTCACCAAACAATGGTCAGATATCGTTACACGTTTTTAATATTTAGCAAACTGTCGGGCTGCGCCTTTAATTCGTACGTGCGCACGCACACATATACGCGTGCCAAGTAAACGCACTTATAAATATTCAACATTTTCAGTCTTGAAAATAGTTTATTTACATGATTGTCGAAGTGGTTTATATTTCCGCACCTGCGGCCTGATTATGGTGTTTATTGAAGAGATAAACGGGGCACTACCGTTATAAAGGTGTAAATTACGGCTGAACGGTTGTCATAGTAACCGTATATCATTAACGCGAAAAAGGGACAAATAACCCCAAAAGGAGGGCGACGGCTTTACTGTATTTCAAGCTGGTGCATTTCTGATGCTAAATTTTTAAGTTTATAAACACAAGTTGAATGATCTTTGTAAACGTATTCCATGTCACGTGGTGGGGTTGCCGACTTGAAACTACCCGGTCCTTTCGAAAACAACAAAAGCACAATTTTAACTTTATTCAATTAAAAAACTATACATATCTCACTTGATACTATTACAAAATATTAAAATGTATTAACATGTGCTATTATACAAATAAACACTAATGTTGAGGCCGATATGTAGTTTTGCGGACCTGGGTAATGTGATATCGACCTCAACATTAACATTTACTTGCTATATTATATACCCTTTGAATTTGAAGCAATCTGATGGTTTGATAATACTGACCTTAACTAAACATATAATCATTTTTATGTAGTATGTTACCAAAATGAAGACTTCCTATTAAATAACAACACAGATCTAGAACACAAACCCATTTTTAACATTTAATTTTCTGTTTTGATACAATATTTTTTTCAAGGCTTCCAAATCGTTCGAAGACACGGTTTGAAACATTCTCGCCTGCTTGCTACGTGACGCCATGTTTGTTTACAATGCGCACGAAACATTAACACGTCGAGTGAATAGCAAAGGTCAATATTAATTCCCGGAGTAGTTATCCCTTTTTGCGGACTCGCGCGGACGAGACTTTTGAGCCAATCAAAATGCTTCAAATTCATAGGATATGATATTATTAATAACTCATATAGCGACCACCTTTGTTTTATAATTTATCAAACAGAAGTGGTCATTTCCAGGTTTTAATCCATGCCAACATTCTGTCCCCAAATATAAAAAAAAGTAATTAAGAGGTTTACATATGCCCGCTTTTCAACTTCTGTGAAAATGTTAACATTGAAAAATTTACTTCAACCTGTGTTGGCTTAGATAAATCACACCAGTCGCTATTTGTTTTCATCATTCGTTTATGGTTTAGCGAATTTTAATTGACTGAATGTCATTTCCCTTCAGGTCTACATTTAAAGTTGGTATCCGAAAATTTGCCCATATCAAATACATTTAAAAACACCTTACCATTGTTTAGGGGAGTCTAGTCATAATTTCCGCATAAACTCTTACTTTAACTTAAGTAAAGACGATTTCGAACACTGTCGACATTGTTAAACAATAAACATCGCAATAAAAACACTCTAGAAGTTCAATCATACCAAATCTATAAATAAGCACGATATCGATCTCTGCTAAAAACAGACACCAAAGTCAGAGCGGATTACCCGGATGGCGATATAACGTACTCTCAAAAGGGAGTTGTCACGTGGTTTTCCTAGTTAAAAATAGCTATCTGTGCAGCGTGGCTCAGATAAAAAATACCCGTTTGCAATGAGGAATGGGGATTTATGTTTCACTGTTCACACCGATCTAGGGCATCAATGAGCAGCATTTTGCAAGATCTTTTCAGGTGACAATGACTTATTTGGTTATTTGAAAAAAAAATTGGGCCAAACTGTCGGTTATCACCTGTAAATCCCTATCGTATAATAAACACTTAAGAATACAAAACATCTCTCTTATCTATTTAGATACAGTTTCCAAATCAATCCGCAATCAAAATGAGAACAATTTTATCAACGTTTCAAGCAGAGTTGAAGAGCGTTTTGTTTGTCTTCCCACGCATCTAAAAACGTATGAATTAAGTCACGTGATCTTACTTTCATGTGACGTCATGTACCACGTGACAGTCATGTGATATCAATCGGCTCTTCAATATATTCGCAAATACAAGGTGGATAATTAAGTATGGTAAAATTCTATTCAGATGAACTGTGTTCAGCATACAATTAACAGTTAATTACGACTTCCGATCAGAGATGTTTTACAAGCAACGTTTAATTATTTGCGATAAAATGTGTAAGAGAATTATCTTCAATGCAATCAAATTGTTGTCAAGCATTTATATTTGCATATTTATACATAAAGAGGGACTATTTACAATCTGAGCGTGCTAATGTTCATTACATTAAGATATTAATGCATTTAATACCACTGTTAACTACTGAAAGCTTGATAAACAATAATTTGTTTCCATTAAATACGCAATTTAAATTTAAAAAGATGTTTACCGGATTAATTATTATTCCTTAGATAAAATACAATTTAAGTATTCTTTGAATATAATAGAAATAATATATTATGTTATACCAATGTTTGGCAATGTTAAGTTAAAATAACGTAATATGTATTCATAGTTTACCTTTGATCCACAAACAACGAAGAACCAATGAGTTGATAACAATTTTATTTCTCTGTGTTTTATTTCCCTTCCGGCTTCTTTAGTTTAGATGCACCGTGTTGTTGTCATTGTTTCATTTTTAACTCACAAAACGGGATTTTATGTCTGCACAAACCTAACAAAAATTTTGCACTTCTTTAAAGAAAGGACCATTAACAACATTAGCAACATATAACATATTCTAAAGCATAAAAAACACAGTCGTTTCCCAATTTTGCTTTGATTTAAAGTAACTGTACACATACAATACACATTCCAGCAATTTAAAAATACGAATTTATTGTACTAATTTTTACACCAAAGAACAAACGACTATACGCGCTAGCAAAATCCATTCTGTTCTGTTGTATGCATTACACTTGACTGTTGAAGAAATTAATAACAGCCAGCAAATAAAATCCGAGCATCATTTTAACACCGCCGAAAATAATTAATAAATAATAATAATAAACTCCATATTTTCTTATTTATCCACATATACACTCAGAAAATCTCCAAAAATTGTCACCAACTCGCATCCATTTATTGTGTTCTCATCCAAACCGATCACAAAGTATTTACGAAGTCTTTATGTCAAAGCGAAATTTTTGTTTGCCCAAACTACTTTAGACAGACGACAAATTTGAAATTACCGGTAAAATTTTAAATCGCACAACCCTTCGATAGGGTAACATCCGGTCGTGATAATACAGCCCCCCACCCCCATTTCAATGTAATACATGTAGCCAGTGAATGAAAACATTAAGGGATTTAGTATCAGGTAAGATTTACTGCACATCAAGAAATGCGCACAGATAACAGAAGGGAACAATTTCTATTTATTTTACTATTTGCGACCTCTTTTGTATGGTCTGCGCTCTCTTTTTAGGGAAATAAATGCTAAATATATATATATACATATATATAAACAAATAAATCTGAAAACAAATCAATAATCGTAGTAACCCCCCAAAAGTATGAATATATTTAAACGGGGAACCAAACTTTATCAAATTTATTCATGACTGCATGACTGGTACCCGAGCTCACAGTTATCTAATATTTAATACTCAAATTTATATTAGAAATCGTGAACCAATACAGAAAATCCCTGTTTTGGTAGAGTAAGGTTGGGGCTGGTTCCCATTTTCTTTGCAAAGTGAGTTTTGACTCAAAATTTGGGTACCAGTTTGCTCACTGTAATAAAGCTTACTGTGACCTTTCTTATCACCCGATCCTACACTTGCATAATAGGAGCCCCTCTGTCATTATTCATGGAGTGAAAAGCGACTGTCACAAGCGTGTAATTTCTACGGTTAACCGTTAAAACCTATCGCTGTATAAATTAGGGACATGCGTTTGAATGCCAGATCTTTCGCTGAGGATATTTTTTATTTCTTCTTTGATTAATATAGTTTCGGTTTCGGTAAAGGTTATAGGCATGGTTCGTGATTCTTTTTTTCTTCTTTTTTTGTCTCGAAATGTCGTCAATAAACGATGAAGGACATTTGGTGCGGTCAATGTTTGCTAGTGCTGCAAATACACTGTAGGTACGATATTCTACTCAGGAAATATCAAATCTTAGCAACATGCACAAATACACACGCGCGCGCGCGCACACACACACACAAACGCACGCACGCACGCACGCACGCACACACGCACGCACACATCAATAACAAGCAAACAAAATAAAGAAAAACCAAATAAACAATAACAACAACAACAAACAGCGAAAATCGATAATTTTGATCATAAACATGGAAACAGCAGAGCCAGGCATTCCTTGGTCTCGTTATGTATTTTTTCTTTTCTGTAGCCTAATTTTTACAAACATACACTTTTTAGAAAAAGTGAATGGTGATGATGATGGTGATGATGATGGTGATGATGGTGATGGCGATAATGGTGGTGATGATGGTGATGATGATAATGGTGGTGATGATAATGGTGGGTGGTGGTGGTGATGATGATGATGGTGATGATGATGATGGTGATGATGATGATGAAGATGATGATGATGATGGTGGTGGTGGTGATGATGCTGATGATGATGATAGAAATGGAGGTGGTGCTGGTAGAGATAATGATCATTATGTAGATAGCGATAACGGCGTTGCTGTTTTTGCTGCTGAAGTTGTAGTTCTTGATGATGATGATGATGATGATGATGATGATGATGATGATGATGATGGTGATGATAGAAATGGAGGTGGTGCTGGTAGAGATAATGATCATTATGTAGATAGCGATAACGGCGTTGCTGTTTTTGCTGCTGAAGTTGTAGTTCTTGATGATGATGATGATGATGATGATGATGATGATGATGATGATGATGATGATGAGGATGATGATGATGAGGATGATGAAGATGATAGAAATGGAGGTGGTGCTGGTAGAGATAATGATCATTATGTAGATAGCGATAACAGCGTTGCTGTTTTTGCTGCTGAAGTTGTAGTTCTTGATGATGATCATGATGATGATGATGTTGTTGATGATAATGAAGATGATGTAATGGTGATAAGGATGTTGATGATGGTGATATTGATGGTGGTGATGTTGATGATGATGATGATAATGATGATGATGATGGTAATGTTGTTGTTGTTGTTGTTGTTGTTGCTGCTGCTGCTTATGTCTTTTAAATCATAATTCTTTGTGAAAATATTTTAATACCGTTAACTTTAAAGAACACTCAATTTACATAAAGAAAGAGGTCGCCTTTCATCATAGCCTTTTTTGGCTCTTCTTTCTTACGCGCAATGTAGTTCAGTGCGTAGGCGGTTTCTTTATATTTGCTTCGTCATGTAGGGATCGTTTAAACGATTAACAAGCATTACAAATACGTGTTATTACAATTCATTTTTAATGCACTTCGATCAACTGTAATGAAAGATTTAAGAAAGATGCTTGTAGTAATTGATGTGTTTTATTATATTTATTCTCAACAAAACCATGGATACATGGGGCGTGGGGGTGTCGTGGATGGGGGATGCCCCCCCCCCCCCCCCGACCACCACCACCACCAACAACCAGGTAAAAGAGTAGATGTGTAAAAAAAAAACATACATGTAAGCTTAAAAATACTAAGCTTTAAAGCAAATTTTGTCTGTTGACTGCTTAGTAAGTGTCCCTTACTGTTACTGTGTATATATATATATATATATATATATATATATATATATATATATATATATATATATATATATATATATATATATATATATATATATATATATATATATATATATATATATATATATATATATATATATATATATATACATGTATGTATATCTAGTATTTACTGCGATAAAGTTGAATGGATCTTGATTCATACCCGCCCACACCAAAACTTTCTGGATCCGCGCCTGGAAATAACACCCTAGGAAGTCATCTGACGGATGATTGAATTATTTGTGTCATGACCCCCTCCCCCGTAACCAAAATTATCTGGATCCGCCCCTGCATAAGAGGGCTTTAAAATTTTCTAAAAATGTATCAAAACCTTTATTCAGGGCGCTGTTCTTGTGCGTAAGAAAGTCTAGGTTAGGACAGATATATAATATCGCGAGAATCTAGGTAAAAATAATATTTACCGTGTTTAAATTCGTGCGAAAGTCTGTGTTAAAGATGTTCAAAATTGTTGTACATTTTGAAAGTCTACGTACAATATGATTTACAATATCGAGATTCATGCGAAAGTCTATGTAAAAATAGCAGATGTTCAAAATGGCTGTACCTTCAAAAGCCTATGCAAAATAAGATTTACAGTAATGAGATTCATGCGAAAGTCTATGTAAAAATACATTGACGTACATACGAGAGTAAATATAAAAAAGTTTACAATATTGATATTTGTCCGAAAATGTTTTGTTTTTTAAACACATTGCAGCCAACATTTATGACCATTATAGCAACGTCCACCTTTTGTTCGAGGAAGACCTCAGACACATGTCTGAGTAGAACCACCGGCGCACCGCAAATCAGCTGGAAGACCTTCTCACATTAAGTCCTTCGAGCCGAACGGGACTCGAACCCACTCAGTGAGAGGTTAAGCAGTCAAAGAAGTTACAAATCGGTGACTCTACCACTACGCCATGGGCGCCCCTTATTAAAAAAATATACAATATTGATGCTTGTTCAAAATTGTCTGTTAAAAAGAAGATATGCAACATTTAAGTTATAAGCTACAATATTGTTGTTTGTACAAATGTCCCGGCAAAAGGATACAATCGGAACACCTCGGATAATTCACGAATCATTTCTTGAATGTATATAGGTAGTCGGTTGACCTCGGTCATTTCCCTATATGGGACATCTGTTGTTACAGACGTAAAAACAAAGATGGCAGCTCGGATGACAGCTCAGTATAGTACGATGCCTGTAAAACGTCACATTGTTGCTGCTTAAAATTTAAATCATCCAAGTTTAATTTACATAGCGCAGCAAAGACACAGCTGTCAAACGACGCCATTGTTTACATTTTGTGCGAACTACATTTAAGCATATTCTTCCGACCTTCGGTGAACAAAACGATCGTGATTTCTGTAAGTATCATCTCATCAGATACACCCGAGTGATAATTGTTCGGAGGACGCAATTACCCGAGGAGTTCCGATTGTAAAAGGATAGTGGGCGTCTGTGGTCGAGTAGCAGAGTCGCGGGCATGTAACCCCTCTTATTGATCGCCTATCATCGTCGGGGTTCGAGTCCCGGTGGGGGATGAAAGACCTGTTTTTGCATGGCGACGTTTTATTCATAGGCCTTCAGAAAACTACTGACAAAACAGTTAGAATGTATTTAAGTGCATTTAAATACAGTAAGCACTCTGCCACAAAAATGTTTATACTTCGGATTTACTGTTCTGTTTACCTTTCAGACATTTGCCCTCAAACGGGTGATTTTTGCCAGAGAAGTCACGTTTTGTATGATAGATCAATATTTGTATGCGGATTAAAATATTAAAAATGGGACTACTTCATCCTCGGGTGAAGATGTTGTGATAGTCGCATTAAGCAGTTCGAGTGGTGTTAAGGGATAAAAAATTTCAACAAATCTCGCACAGTCTCGTAGTCACGTGACCTATTGCCATGGTAACGAAGAATTTGTTATGACACGGACTTTCGAAGGTTTTTTTTTTTGTATGAAAAGAAGTCAAAAATTGAATGCATTTACCTGACTTTTAATATGTTGCTCGGCTCGGCTTAATTCATCCAATTGTAAAACATCTCGTTTTCTAACATAACTTAATTGAAACAGACTTAGATATACAGTAGAAACTCACAATGCGGGCAACTCGATAATACGGCCATTTTTATATTACGGCCAATTTTCTCGGTCCCGAACAGTTTACTATTTGATTCTATATACTTGAAACTCAAAAATGCGGGCAACTGGCTATTGCGAATTACGGCCATGAGTTTCGGTCCCGAACTGGCGTCTAAGCGATAAACGAAACTGACTAATGCGGCCAAGGGAAATTACTCTTATCGTCTGTTGCCAGACTAGGTGCGTGAATTTTACTACCATGCACCGCAGCCCATTCATAGACATCCATCAGCATATCGTACACCAGTCTGTGTTTACTTAGAGGCGGCCGACATTTTGACACTTTCTATTGTTTAGACGATAATGCCGAAATCAAACTGTTTTAAGTTGATTGGGTAATTTTAATGGTCGTTAATATTGATACGAATGGTTAATTGACAATCGTTAGGTGTGAAAAACGCAACGTCCTTATATACTTGAAGCAGATCAAAGTGATGGCAGCTGCCAAACAGAGCACAATCACTCAGTTTTTTAAGTAAACACTAACACAAACCTCTGTGTAAATAAGGACATTGTTTTTTTATTTTTATTGATTTACAGGTTAATAGAGTGTAGTTTAAAAGTGTACAAAATCAACTAAAATAAATAATACGGAAAAAAAAATGAAAGTGTTCTACATTTTATGAATCATAATGCATATTTTATTATTGATTTAAACTACTACTATTATACTAACAAAACAAAATATGATATTGGTTTTAAACACAAATATAAAGTATACAACACGTATATAAAAAGAATATAAACACACATGTAGTTCATTATGTCAAAGGGGCATAACTTGTTACAGCTTATATCAAAACTCGCTATTAAGGCCAAACTTTAAATTAAGGCCACTTCTTGCCGGTCCCAAAAGTGGCCTTAATAGCGAGTTTCTACTGTAACTAATAAACATTTTAGTGACCATATTGACCGCTTCATTTACATTAGTAAACGCTTGTGTATCACTTGAAACCTATATTATTAGTAAATCAAACAAATGCTTTGCTGCCTTAATAGCAAGCAATCGGAACTCATTGGGTAATTCCATCCTCGGGACAATAATCCATCGGATGCAATCGAAACACCTCGAATAATTCCCGAATCATCTCTCGGATGTATGTAGGTAGTCGGATCACCTCGGCCATTTCCCTATATGGGACTACTTTTGTGACCGAAGTCAAAAAAAGATGGCAGCTCGGATGACAGCTCACTACAGTACGACGTCTGTAAAACTTTATTTGTGGCGGCTTCAAAATTAAAGCATCCAATTTTAATTTACCCAGCGCAACAGACACGCAGCTTTCAAACGATGGCATTGTTTATGTTTTGCGCAAACTACACTTTAGGCATATTCTTCTTCCGACTTCCGGCGAACAAAACGATCGTGATTTCAGTAAGTATCATTGCACAAGATGATTGTCCCGAGGACGGAATAACCCGAGGAGTTCCGATTGCCATCGAATGTAGCTGGTGCAATTATACTTACTGCATCCCGATCGTTCTGTTAACCGGAAGAAGAATACGCCGAATTCAAAAAATCTTGAAAACGTGTAGGTGTAGTATATAGGATTATTTTATCCAATAGACTTTCATTTATCAATTTAACTGTTCACATCTCGTTAGATCTACAATCGTTACTGCATTTTCAGTAGAGATAGCAAAATGTTCATCTTTGTTGTTGTGATGACGTCACAGGCACCGGCATTTTATTTTCGCGGAGTTTTCCCGTCGTACATCCGTGAAATGATTTGTGAATTATCCGAGGCATTCCGATTGTATTATCCACGTGTCATGTTTGTGTAATTTTCTTACGGCAACTTTTGTCTTTTAAGGTGGTATCCGACAGTTTGGCAAAAAAAAAATCCCTCATATAACCAAATAAGTCCTTTTTATCTGAAAAGGTCCTGCAAAATGCTGCTCATTGATGCCCTAAATAACGTGAACAGTAAAACATATAACCCCATTTCCTCATTGCAAACAGGATTTCCTATCTGAGACACGCTGCAGAGATAGCTATTTTTAACTAGGAAAACCACGTGACAACTCACTTTTGAGGTTACAATATATCGTCATCTGGGTAATCTGCTCTGACGTCGATATCTATTTTTAGCAGAGATCAGTATCGTGCTTATGTATAGATTTGGAATGAACGAACTTTTATAGTGTTTTTATCGCAAATTGTATTTTCTAACAATAAAGGTAGTGTTCAAAACGGTTTTTACTTATACTTAACCATGAGGTTTTGCAGAAATTATGCCCAAATTGCCCAAAGCAGTGGTAAGGTATTGCTTCTTGAATTTAATTTAGTTAAATTGTCGGATAACACCTTAAACTACTACAATGAATCCCCAAATGTCGGAGAGAACTTAAAATATCAGCCTGCGTAGTTTTATGTAATTTTTAAGTCTCAGCTACCCATTTTTTTTATCTTATTTAAATTTAAAATATCTGTTTGCGTTTAAAACATTTCAAAGAATCTGATTGTTTATAATTTGACCAATCGGAAAAAAGGAAATGACTTAAGGAAGTGATTTTTAAAATCTAAATAACATGTAAACACAAAACGAGGATAGGTATATTTAAACTTGATGCAATGAAATAATTCATTTTATATTCAAGTTACGCCCATCCTTTTTGTGTTCTTAAAAAAGCGAGATCTTCATTTTTTCCTTACATTCTTTTTGTGTTCTAAAATAGCGAGATCTTCATTTTTTCCTTACATTTATATTATTCAATAACACGTACTATCAGTCAAATATCCCGACTTGCTATTGAATAACTGTATAATAGATAGATTAGATTGCAAGATAGATTATACAGCTATCAGCCCACAAATAATAGCTCACCAGTCCGTATAACCGCTTTTATCTACCGTTATTCAAGCGGGATTATTTTTTTGTACTCCTGTTAGCCCGCGTAGTAATACGATACTCAGCATCTTTTATTTCTATTGTTATGTTTACAACGACGCACGTCAAGGGGAGTGATTATTCTCGGGAGCGTATTTAAATGGTTGCAGTAAACTTTTAATTAAAAGATATTTAATATATACTGTCGCGTGCGTTGTCGTCTTAAGCGCAGAGTTGTCTTAATTTTTGACGCAAATCATCGACTATGCTTTGTGCAACTGTGCAGTTGAATATACATCACCTCATTGTAGGGTAAGAGTTTAAAACGGAGTTAAAGCTATCCTGACCTATTTCTTACAAAGGTATATCCGAGACGTAGCACCGGCTGCAATAACTCAGGTGGTAGAGCGTCGACTTGCGGATCGGGAGGTCGTGGGTCAAACCCCGGCTGGGTTCAGTCCCTGGGCACCTCATATGTGTCCCTGTACTATAATGATAGAAATGTCGCTGCACGGTATCGGCAAAAATGCCGCTTAATCCGTCCGAGACGTAGCAGTCAGTCGCCGGCGTTTAACTTTTCAGCCACTTACCGCGTGAGTTCGAGACCCGGTCGAGGCGAGGCGGGTGTTTCCCCGAGGCAGTAGGGGTCGGGAGGGGTCGGGAGCGGCTATTGGTCTTCCAACTGACCCGCGGAAGGCTGTTGACTGTAAGAAGTCTGGTAGTATTCCCTTTGCGATTTATCAAAATTAAATAAATAAAATGAAGTAAAATAAATAGATAAATAAATAAATAAATAAATAAATAAATAAATAAATAAATAAATAAATAAATAAATAAATAAAATAAATAAATAAATAAATAAATAAATAAATTAAAAGCAAAGGCCAAACAAACATATACACTATGTTCTTGTATAAAACTAATAATTCCGCCACTTTAGTACCATAACAGTTACAAAGGATGTATGAATATCACAGGGGCTGTATGGAAAATACCCCATGGTCACGTGACCGGCGTTGACCAATCAAAAAGCAGTTATACTTCTGCCGATAAGATATATGTATATATTTTCGCAGTTGTATTAGACACTGCGCATTCACAACACACATGCATTTAACAAGTTCATAAATAATTTTTTTTTCTCTTTTTGTCTAATTTTGACGAAGAATTTAACTTTTTTAAAATACACATAAGTGATCGACCTCTTCAATGAAGCCACGTTTTTCGACAATTTATTAAAATAATATCGGTGTAAGAATTTATTATCGTGCACTCTGAATATATGCACTTGCAGCCAGGGATAGATTCGGGGCGGGTGGGTAGGGATGGGTTGAGGGCGGGGGTGGAGAGGATGTGTGGATGCATCCCCCCCCCCCCCCCCCCGCCACCACCCAGTTCAAAGAGTATAGTTGTGAAAACATATACACGTAAGCATAAATAAAACTAAGCTTTTAAAGTAAATTTTGTCTGTTGACTGCTTAGGTCAAAGTTGAGGCCAGTTACTGTATACATAAAGTTGATCGTATTATGTTTCATACCCCCGCCTCCCCCCCCCCCCCCTTCACCCCCAACACACACTTTCTGTATCCGCCTCTGATTGCAGCTTAAGGTAGACAAATTAAAGTAACTTTTTTAAGAATATGACCAATCTGTATGGAGTTCCACTTTTCGGCTTGCATGTGCTTCTTTTTTTATACAGCCGAAAGACTGACAAATCCGGCATGTGGCTTTATTTTATCTTAGAAAACGAAACCCGACGATCTTTGCGATTAATGAAATTCCGGCGTTAGTTTTGACTGTTCGAATAAGGGGAAAGCCCAAAGGATTATATTATTGTACATAAAGTTAATTTAATAACTGAATTTATGTTAACGGAAGTCATAGATATGATATTTCTGTTTATAATTTAACAACTTTTGTTATGTTATATATGTAAGTCCACAGATATGATATTTCTGTTTATAATTTAACAACTTTTGTTATGTTATATATGTAAGTCCACAGATATGATATTTCTGTTTATAATTTAACAACTTTTGTTATGTTATATATGTTAGTCCACAGATATGATATTTCTGTTTATAAGTTAACAACTTTTGTTATGTTATATATGTTAGTCCACAGATATGATATTTCTGTTTATAAGTTAACAACTTTTGTTATGTTATATATGTTAGTCTACAGATATGATATTTCTGTTTATAAGTTAACAACTTTTGTTATGTTATATATGTTAGTCTACAGATATGATATTTCTGTTTATAAGTTAACAACTTTTGTTATGTTATATATGTTAGTCCACAGATATGATATTTCTGTTTATAAGTTAACAACTTTTGTTATGTTATATATGTTAGTCTACAGATATGATATTTCTGTTTATAAGTTAACAACTTTTGTTATGTTATATATGTTAGTCTACAGATATGATATTTCTGTTTATAAGTTAACAACTTTTGTTATGTTATATATGTTAGTCCACAGATATGATATTTCTGTAATAAATGCCAGTTTTGTCTGTTATGTGTCTGTTATGTTATTATGTAAATCCACAGATATGGTATTCTGTAATAAATGCCAGTTTTGTCTGTTATGTGTCTGTTATGTTATTATGTAAATCCACAGATATGGTATTCTGTAATAAATGCCAGTTTTGTCTGTTATGTGTCTGTTATGTTATATGTGTAAGTCCACTTATATGATATTTCTGTAATTAATGCCAGTTTGTCTGTTATGTGTCTGTTATGTTATTATGTAAATCCACAGATATGGTATTCTGTAATAAATGCCAGTTTTGTCTGTTATGTGTCTGTTATGTTATTATGTAAATCCACAGATATGGTATTCTGTAATAAATGCCAGTTTTGTCTGTTATGTGTCTGTTATGTTATATGTGTAAGTCCACTTATATGATATTTCTGTAATTAATGCCAGTTTTGTCTGTTATATGTCTGTTATGTTATATGTGTAAGTCCACTTATATGATATTTCTGTAATTAATGCCAGTTTTGTCTGTTATATGTCTGTTATGTTATATGTGTAAGTCCACTTATATGATATTTCTGTAATAAATGCCCGTTTTGTCTGTTATATGTCTGTTATGTTACATGTGTAAGTCCACTTATATGATATTTCTGTAATTAATGCCAGTTTTGTCTGTTATATGTCTGTTATGTTATATGTGTAAGTCCACTTATATGATATTTCTGTAATTAATGCCAGTTTTGTCTGTCATATGTCTGTTATGTTATATGTGTAAGTCCACTTATATGATATTTCTGTAATAAATGCCAGTTTTGTCTGTTATATGTCTGTTATGTTATATGTGTAAGTCCACTTATATGATATTTCTGTAATTAATGCCAGTTTTGTCTGTCATATGTCTGTTATGTTATATGTGTAAGTCCACTTATATGATATTTCTGTAATAAATGCCAGTTTTGTCTGTTATATGTCTGTTATGTTATATGTGTAAGTCCACTTATATGATATTTCTGTAATTAATGCCCGTTTTGTCTGTTATATGTCTGTTATGTTATATGTGTAAGTCCACTTATATGATATTTCTGTAATAAATGCCAGTTTTGTCTGTTGCGTGTCTGTTATGTTATATGTGTAAGTCCACTTATATGATATTTCTGTAATTAATGCCAGTTTTGTCTGTTGCGTGTCTGTTATGTTATATGTGTAAGTCCACTTATATGATATTTCTGTAATTAATGTCAGTTTTGTCTGTTATATGTCTGTTATGTTATATGTGTAAGTCCACTTATATGATATTTCTGTAATTAATGCCAGTTTTGTCTGTTGCGTGTCTGTTATGTTATATGTGTAAGTCCACTTATATGATATTTCTGTAATAAATGCCAGTTTTGTCTGTCATATGTCTGTTATGTTACATGTGTAAGTCCACTTATATGATATTTCTGTAATAAATGCCAGTTTTGTCTGTCATATGTCTGTTATGTTATATGTGTAAGTCCACTTATATGATATTTCTGTAATTAATGCCAGTTTTGTCTGTTATATGTCTGTTATGTTATATGTGTAAGTCCACTTATATGATATTTCTGTAATAAATGTCAGTTTTGTCTGTCATATGTCTGTTATGTTACATGTGTAAGTCCACTTATATAATATTTCTGTAATAAATGCCAGTTTTGTCTGTTATATGTCTGTTATGTTATATGTGTAAGTCCACTTATATGATATTTCTGTAATAAATGTCAGTTTTGTCTGTTATATGTCTGTTATGTTATATGTGTAAGTCCACTTATATGATATTTCTGTAATAAATGTCAGTTTTGTCTGTTGCGTGTCTGTTATGTTATATGTGTAAGTCCACTTATATGATATTTCTGTAATTAATGCCAGTTTTGTCTGTTATATGTCTGTTATGTTATAAGTGTAAGTCCACTTATATGATATTTCTGTAATTAATGCCAGTTTTGTCTGTTATATGTCTGTTATGTTATATGTGTAAGTCCACTTATATGATATTTCTGTAATTAATGCCAGTTTTGTCTGTTATATGTCTGTTATGTTATAAGTGTAAGTCCACTTATATGATATTTCTGTAATTAATGCTCGTTTTGTCTGTTATAAGTCTGTTAGGTTATATGTCAATCCCAGATATGATATTTCTGTAATTTATGTCTATCTATCTATCTATCTATCTATCTATCTATCTATCTATCTATCTATCTATCTATCTATCTATCTATCTATCTATCTATCTATCTATCTATCTATCTATCTGTCTGTCTGTCTGTCTGTCTGTCTGTCTGTCTGTCTGTCTGTCTGTCTGTCTGTCTGTCTGTCTGTCTGTCTGTCTGTCTGTCTGTCTGTCTGTCTGTCTGTCTGTCTGTCTGTCTGTCTGTCTGTCTGTCTGTCTGTCTGTCTGTCTGTCTGTCTGTCTGTCTGTCTGTCTGTCTGTCTGTCTGTCTGTCTGTCTGTCTGTCTGTCTGTCTGTCTGTCTGTCTGTCTGTCTGTCTGTCTGTCTGTCTGTCTGTCTGTCTGTCTTTCTGTCTGTCTGTCTGTCTGTCTGTCTGCCTGCCTGCCTGCCTGCCTGTCTGTCTGTCTGTCCGTCCGTCCGTCCGTCTGTCTGTCTGTCTGTCTGTCTTATATATGTGACTGTATATAATATATTCATAGTAATAACTATGTAATTATATATTTATGCTAGCTATATATACTTATTTATAACTGTAGATTGAATTTTTAGAGCTGTTATTTTTTGTTAAAATGCCCATTTAACAAAACTTTTATTGTCTTAAATCAATTTACGGTGATAGATTTTTTCATAACATTTATAATCCGTCACTCGACCCGTTTGCTTATCTTTCTTTTGATAACGTATGTACATAAATTGAAACAAATTTGACAATGAAGTTTAACCTTAACTATAAAATGAAAAATACTATTTCTTGTCCCCAACGCCCCGTAACACGAGTCGACCCAATTTCTTCATTACTACGTGTATATCTAGTCTATTCGAAAGAACATGTTTTCCATAAATAAGACATGCGTAAGTCGACCTGAATTGTCAATATGTTTGCACTTTACCACAAATATTCATAAAAACACGAATATTAATCTTTTGCAAACACAACCCATGTTCATTAAGTGCACTTAAATGGTCGCAGTCGCCTAAATGTACCTTAGCAATAGACCTAAACTCGTGCTATTTTTAGAGTAACCATGGTGTCGCGAGACGAACGTTAGAGCGCGTGAGGTTTCGTGATATCTCGTATAAACGAGATTTGAATTTGAGAAAAAATCGAAGGAGCATGTTTTTTTATTTTCATAAAATAAATTGTTGAAGAGAATCGTTGAAGTACGTTTGACCGAATAGAGATATAAAGCAGACCAAAGCGAAAAGACGGTCGCATTGCAAGTTAGACTAAAACATGTGTATGGTATTGTAAAATCGGGTTGAACGTGACATAGACCTCAAATTGGTTTTACAATGCGATTTAGTTTAAGCGCATAACAAGCGATGTTTCGGGAATGTATGTCCATTTGACCTAGAAAACGTGCTTCTTTCACTGAGATAAAATGTCATGATACAAAACAATCCACATAATTAATGACGTTAGGTGGACTAGACTACGGTTATGAAATATTTGCGTTTCAATGTGTTTTTTGCCTGTTTCTGTGTTGTTCCGTTTGTAAACTTTATTAAGAATAAAACATAATATGCGTCAGTATAAAAAATATATACGTTAATATATTAAGGGTAAAGTGTCAAGATAATTTTTATACAAAAAACATTATGCAAATATTATGTGTTTGCTTTCACCGATGAAAGTCACTAAACATTTGTTTACTATGTGAAAACATGTATGTCTGTACGGGTATATCAGAACAAAAGAAAAGAAAATTAACATACATTTTTAAGTAAGTGTTGTACATATTCCCTCCCTCGATGCTTGAAATGGTTAACACAGAATTTAAAGCGTCGGAAACAGGAGTTTAATAGTTTAGTTATTTTCTCTATATTGATTTGCAACATGAAAGAGGATACCAAACCAAACAACCACCCCCCTTTGGAGGCGCCCGTGGCCGCGCGGTTACTTGACTTGGCCGACTTGTCCCTCTTCCGCCCCTCTGGGTTCGGGCCCCGGTCGGGGCGAGAACTTATATACTGGGATGTTATTCAGCTAACCTGGACTTAAGTCTGGGGTCTTGCTCCATAAATAAATAGTTGACCATAATTGTATCGGCATGATGTTACAAAAGAAAAAAAACAACAAAAAAACAAACAAACAACAACAACAATACACACAAACAAACAGCAAACAACAACAAAAACAACAACAACACAAAAACAACAACAGAAAATAAAGCGGACCTGGTAGCGCAAACGGTAGAGCGTCGGCTCCAGGTACGGGAACCCCGGGTTCGATCCCAGGCCGCGACATACCAAAGTCGTTAAAATGGTAGTGGTATATCTCCCTTGCTAACGCTCAAGCATATATAAGCTTTCTTCCACGACAGGTTGACCTGGTGTCAGGATAATGTAACTGGGTGTGGTTTCTTGCCAGCTGTTCATGGTATTTTATACACAGTTAAGGCAGCACTATATCTGCTGCAAGTAGACACCGTCACCAGATAACTGAAATACTGTTGGTGGGACGATAAACCCAATAAACAAACAAACAAACAACAGAAAAAGCAACAACACCCCCCAAAACAACAACAATCAAACACACACCAGCAACAAACAACCCCCAAAACAACAACAACAACAACAACAACAACAACAACAACAACAGCAACAACAACAACAACAACAACAAAACAAAACAAAAAAACACACAAAACAGCAACAACAACAACAAACAAACAATGATCACATTTTGTATGTCGTGGCCTGGTTTGAACCCGACCGTTTCCGTTTTTGGAGCTATGCCTCATCCGGTACAATGTTACCGACTAAGGTTTATCTTTAATAAAAGATAACATAAAGATAACAGCGTTTTCTGCGTAACACTTTGGCTAGCTGAGGGATCTGGAGAAAACCATGTCATTTACTTTCATAACAGTCACAAATGTTAGTTCTTTTTGTCACATTTCACTGATATACATGTACGTATGGCCATACTGGCGATGTTCAGCAAATTATTGGTGGAGGATGAGCCAAATCAGATCTCTGGGTAGAACCTCTTTCAGGTGATTGTAAGCAAGAAAGAGACTACCATTTAAGGAGGCCTTGTTAAATTGCTGCCTAGGATTAAAACCGAGAGGGGGCACCCGTGGCCGAGCGGTTAGAATCGCTGACTTGTAACTCCTCAGCCGCGTTGGTTCGAGTCCCGGTCGGGGTGAATCTTTCATGTGAGGACCTTCGGTGTTACCCAGACAAAAGTCTGGAGGTATTTCTCCATAAAGTTTTAGCTAGGCCACGCCAATGTGACTATAAGTGTATGCGTATGATGCAAAAAAAAAAAAAAAATAAATAAAAAAGAAGTAAAAAAAAACAACAACAAATATTAAGACGACTACCGCTAGGAGCGGGAGAGTCCAGCGGTTAAACTCGCGACTCCGGGTCCATTGTTCGAATCTAGGTCGTGTCGCAGCTTATTTCCTTGAGCAAAAAGAAATAAAAAAACAAACAAACAAACAAACAAACAAACACACAAACAAAAAACAACAAAAAAAAATGAAAGAAAAGAATAGAAGAAGATAGCGTCGAATAGTTCCACTATATATGGCTACCTGCAAAATACCCCTAGTGCTTAAACTATTACCTTTGATATAAAAACATTTCTTAAGTCTCATTTACAAAAGACATTTTACTTAAGAACCCCCAACCCTTAAATTATTAGATCATTGCAAAGGATATTTCTTAATTTAAGTGAAAAACAACAACAACAACAACAACAACACAGAAACAAGATTTTTGTTGATATGACCACTATAACCTTAAAATTTATCTGTACATATTGATATCGTATTTAAATAAAGAAGCATTAACCCCAAAAGTACGCTGCTATTAAAACATTTTTCTCAGTTATTTTAAAATAAATGAACATCTGTGCACTGGTTCTACGCATGAAGGGAATATTTGGGAAGGGGTAATACAAGTTATCTAAGTAACTAAAATAATTCGGTTTAAATTTACAATCAAGCAAGTGTGTGCATATTACTCACGTAATTCACATATTTAACATTCCATATGAATAGTCTTTTTTTAATAATTTCATAAACTGCATGAGTCAGCATAACGAAAATAGAGCCGTTGACCAATTTACTAACGTCAACATAGTTGCAGACGAAATGAGTAAGAGAGAGAGAGAGAGAAAAATGCAATAAATATCAAGTTTTACCCCAGTTACAAATGTTTGTCTGAGTCAGGCTTTGTTTACATTTTGTTCCATACACATCATACAACGAAGTCTACAATTTCGTTATTTAAGACTTTAGATTCTTAAAGCATATTCTTCTATTGTTATTTAGAAAAGACAATTACATATCAATACACAGATGTACAAATACAAAGACAGGCCAATTATCGTCGTGAGAATAACCATTTCGTGTGTTTCCACAAAAAATAGCCTTTTGTTTACATATCTTCAATTAAAATCAACTAACAAAAGATATCTTTTGGGGAAAATTACAAAAAAGAACAATTCGACTGGAATTTTAATTGTTTTAAGGTGTCTCCAACTTGCTACAGTTACCGTGGTATTATCTCCTTTTATCGTAAAAATCTCGTTCCGCGGCGTAATCTCGCGTGATATCGGCACGTGAACAATCGGAATACCTCAGCGCGTTTCGCACGAGTGACCTTATTTCTGCAAGCGATTGAATTAGTCAATAAATTTCCCATGTGACTTTGGAATTACCGTTACGGCAACGGTTTAATAACTACTATTGAGACAATGTGGACATTTTTTATAGCATTATTCGTCGGAAAAGACAAATGGATAAATTAAGATATCTTTATCAGATGTCTTCTATAATATCTCCTTTGTTTATTGAGCTACTGTTTATAAGATAGATTGACAGGGAGGTAATTTTCTCAAACGATAAAAAAATGACAAAGAAAAAATAAACAACCTTAGACGCATACATAGTCTAAGGAAAATGCAGCCTCATATGTTCCCAGGTTCTCAGATATTAAAAAAAGATACTAGTGGAGGTGGTGGTGATGATGACGATGATGATGGTGTTGTTATAATGATGATGTTGTTGCTATGGAGCTTCTGATGCTGCTTACGATGATAATGATGAAGGTGTTCTCAAGATGACGATGATGATGCTGTTCTTGATGTTGTTGATGATACTATTGATGGCGATATGATTATGATACTGATGCTGCTGCTGCTGCTACTGATTATGATAATGACTATGATGATGATGATGATGATGGTGGTGGTGGTGGTGGTGAGGATGTGATGATGGAGCTACAACTGTGATGATGGAGGTGATGATGATGATGATGATGATGATGATGATGATGACGACGACGACGATGATGATGATGATGATGATGATGATGATGATGATGATGATGATGAGGCTGATGTAATGATAGGGGTACAACTGTAATGATGGTGGTATAGATATATACAAGAAAACCGTTGATGCGAAGCATCAAAGGACAAGCAACAATTAAATCAAATTTAAAAGAAATTGTGACATACATTTTAAAACTCAATTAAATATGGTATCAGGTCGTTTTCTTTATTCAAGTGCATGTAAATAAATAATAGAAAACTAGAACTCCACGAACCGAACTGTGACCCGTATAAGGGTTATGAAAATCCGCAAAACAGACTTCTCCATGTGCAAATTTCAGTGAGCATTCCATATATAGGCGTCGCGCTACAGCCAATAAGCCCTTTATGTTGCTCTAGCAAAACGACAATAAACTGTCAACGAAATGCTCTATTCGATCCTAGTTTAACTACGCATGCTGTCAGTAATAAATCACCCGAATGGGAAGCCCAAAAATGTGGAGAAATGCGAAGCCTTTTAAGGTAAGGGAGACAACCGGATAATGATCCGAATTCTGACTCAGGTATTAAAAGTGGGATTCGACCGCTGGGACGATTTCTTTTCTCTCTTGAAAGTAGGTAAGTATTTTATTACCTCAAAAGATCTGTTAATCACAAGAAATGTTGTTAATTGGTGCCCTACATCCATTTTAAAAGTAAAGCACAACACCTCAACTGTGTTGAACTACAAAATCTATCCGAACTATACAAAATCCTATACGAGCCACGCTGCACAGTTAGCTATTCTAAATAAGAAAATCACGTGACAACTTACTTTTGATAACCCGTTAATGACCGCAAGGGTAATCAGCTTGGATGTCGATATCTATTTTTAGACGAAATCCCCATCGTGCTTATTTATATATTTGAAAAGAATGAATATTTAAAAAGTTTTAATTCACAATTTGTTTTTCTGACATTAGCTTGTGCTATAAAACGTCTTTACTTAGGCCATAAAAATTGATTTTCTGTTTCTCAGGCACCGGCGCATTCGTTTTTTCACCCCCGCTTCATTTTTTTTTATTCAAAGAATCAAGCCCATATTTTTGTCAAACTAAATTTTGTTTTCGATACCACTGAGTCATTTTTAAAAGTAGCGTGTAACCTTCAAGCGCAGGGAGAGCAAATACGTTTCTCTAAAGAGGAAACGAAATGTGTGGGCAGAAAAACCAAATAACAAAAAAACAAAAAAGTAATGACTGCATGTAACTTATGACTGTTTGATCATGAATAATGTTTTGGCGTAAAAAAGTTGTTTGTTCCCACTAATCCCATCAACCCTATTTCTTGTGCTGACATTGTCACAATTTTGGGGGTGCTTGTTGACGATTTGAGAGCAAAAATAGGATTTTTTGGTATTAGAAACTTTTGTTTCATATCAAATTTGAATACAGAAATCAGAATGTGGTTTTATCATTTATGTGTAAAGTTGCATATTGCAGTATGCATGTGTTTGACATCTAAAAAAAAGGAATCAGACATCTTTGCAGTTAACATTGTGTTTGATGTTGCTTACTGTGATGCTTTTAATACATGAATTTTGATAATGATTAATATGTGGACCTGGTAAGTGATTGTATTAATGTTTTTGAGAGCATTAAATGCAATGAGTACAGCTCTTGTTATGTTATAAGACATATTAGCTGAACTGTAAAACTGTATTTTAATTTGCTGTTCAAATATTTTTTTATTATTAAAGGCAATATAGATAAAATCCTCACTATAAACATTGCTATTTACTGGGAAACGAGAAATAAAAAAAATCTGACGCAAAAAAAATAAATAAAATTTCGCCCCCTCGCATTCGTTTTTTCAAAAAAGTGCCTGAGAAACAGAAAATCAACTTTTTATGGCCTTAACATGAAGAAGTAGGTAATGCAGTTGGTATAGGCAAAGTCCCCACAAACAGGGTTAAGGTGTTGTTACATATATTAGATATAGGCAAACTGCCGGATTCCGCTTCCAAGGTCATGTGATGAAATTCAAGTAAAAACAGCAGCAGTTGCATCATCATCAACAGCAGTGGTAGTAGTAGTAGTACTAGCAGCAGCAGTAAAAATTCGACTCACCCCATCATCATCATCATCACCAAGAGCATATTTAAAACAACGACAACAAAAATACGCCCAAATAATACCAACTATTTTTAGATTTTGCAATCACAGAAACAACGCAAGACCCCCTCCCCCACTCCCCCAAACAAAAAGATGATAAAAATAAACAAACTTTTCAAAGGTTTAATTTCAAGGGACGTTGATTTGTCGCCGGATTTAAGTTCTAATAAAGGGACATTCTTGAGATGTCACCGAAAGTAGCCGTGGCTGCCGTGCGTTTAATAGCCATTTAATAAAATGGAAATCTGTCTTAAATTGGAAAGCTGTCTTAGATAGAAACTTGCTGTCTAAGATGGGAAAGCTGTCTTAGTTGGAAAGGTGCCTTTGATGGAAATCTTTCTTTGATGGAAAGCTGTCTAAGATGGAAAGCTGTCTTAGATTGGGAAGCTGTCTTAGACAGAAAGCTGTCTCAGATAGGAAGCTGTCTAAGATGGGAAAGCTGTCTTAGTTGGAAAGGTGTCTTTGATGGAAAGCTGTCTAAGATGGAAAGCTGTCTTAGATTGGGAAGCTGTCTTAGACAGAAAGCTGTCTCAGATAGGAAGCTGTCTACGATAAAAAACTGTCTTAGATGGGAAGCTGTCTTAGACAGAAAGCTGTCTTAGATAGAAAGCTGTCTTAGATGGGAAGTTATCGTCCCACCAACAGTATTTCAGTTATCTGGAGACGGTGTCCACTTGAAGCAGATACAGTGCTGCCTTCACTGTGTATAGTATACTGTGAACACCTGGCATGATACCACACCAAGTCACATTATCCTGACACCGGACCAACCAGTCGTGGAACTACCCTTATATTTGCTTGAGCGTTAGCAAGGGAGGTATAACACTACGAGTTTTAACGACTTTGGTATGCCGTTGTCCGGGATCGAACCCGGAGACTGAGGCAATTCATATATATATATATGTTATACCTCATTGGCATACGCCCTTCTATATTTCTCCAAGGAAGTAGTAAGATATTGTTACATGTATTTAATATAGGCAAACTGTGGAATGCCACTTTTAATAAGTCTTAAGCTAAGTATAATTGCCTCTGCCTTTTAAAACCACGTTCCCATCTAGCAGATAAACTGTGTATATTTCAACAGCCTAATAAACTAACATGAACCAAAATGAACATAACATATTCGTCTAAAAATCAAGTTCCTATCTCGCCTCGACAAACACACAGGTTCTATTGATATTACTAGCATAATACCAAGACATTATTAAGATGGTAAAAGAAACATGTTTATATCAATTTCAATCAATTTCAATTAAATCTCAATCTCTAAGTGCAAACTTCGTCAATTATGTTTTTTTTTTGTTCAAACTTGCCTTCTTGACATTCTCTTGGCGCGTCAACGCCCCCTATCAATTCACTTTAAATAAATATTTGTAGAATTCTTTACAAATCTCCGCAATTTCTTCAGAAAAGTTAAATAAATACAAATGCACCAGCCGGGCTTTAAATCTTATACTCACCACATTCCTTCCACTTGACTTTTGGTCACTGTTTATTGAAGCCTGTTTCTGAGTAGAGGTTTTACCTATGCATAAACACGAGACACAATTCAACCCTTTCAAAAGAACCAAGACAATCAATGTTATGTTTGCTACAAACAACAAAAAGACGCTTTTTGAACAACGTCAATTGCTGCAGATACAACAGGTGTGTTGATGAGGCTTCAATACTCGAATAGATTGTCAACCTGACATGTACCGTTTCTTACTCCTCGGCATTTCCCCGCGAAAAAACTATTTATTACAAATTACACGTAATTAAACCTAAAGTCGGTGCCGATATCTTTAATTGCAGAGAAAGTAGGCGGGAAGACGTAGTTCTTACCCGCTGTCGCATTAGACATGCATAAATTAACTTATTCATGTCTTTTAAATAGAGAAGTTCAAGCTGAATGCGTTCCTTGCCAGGAACCTCTTACAG
The DNA here is from genome assembly GCA_007844125.1 of Sinonovacula constricta. Lineage (NCBI taxonomy): Eukaryota > Metazoa > Mollusca > Bivalvia > Cardiida > Solecurtidae > Sinonovacula > Sinonovacula constricta. Next base: position 44,219,158 of record CM017570.1, read on the forward strand.
TTAATCATAATTTATTACATTGTATTGACACAGACCATATTCGGTCTAAGTATTTTAATGTCATTAACATTTACGATTTTTTTAAACAGTGTCCTGAACGAGATTGGTATTCTTAATAAGTTATAAACCGTTTATTATATTTTACGTTATACATTTTAAACTATTTAATAAGTAACCTATTTAAAAAAAAAATAATTTACATTATTTCAACATGATAGATTTTTATATTTCTATTCACATATTTTAGTATTAACCTGGTTATAGTCTGTTCTCGTCAAACTTCAATATATTCGGCACCGTTTGACCTATCAAGTGTCAGTGTGCCATAAAACTCAAAATACAAAATACAAATACTTCTCAGCGTGAGTTTCGATACAGGCGAACTCTTTCATGTGCTCAGGATTTTCAGCTAACCTGTCGTGCGCCGGTTTGTTCGTCTCTTCCTCCGCCAATAATATAGGTCGGGATTGCTATAATGAGCATAATTGTGTCGTTGCGATGAGTCAAAAAGCAGCAGGCGCAATACAACAGATGTATTTTTATCACTTAAAATTATTTCATTCCGACTGTTTGTTAATTATATTGCAAGAATATATGATTAAGTCTTATGAGCATTACAACATAATACCAAAATTTGAAAAGGCACAGGACAAAGGTATTGACATGCAAGCCAAATGTTAAAGTAAGAACAAATCTGTGATGAGTCATTTTTACAAAAAGAAGAAAACTAACTTTAAATATTTATTCTTAAATTCATAAAAATATTTTCATAAACAAGGTCTGTATTCTAGCAATGATACCCTGACAATATGTAAGATTTTGTACTCGTTAATTTTACATAACCATTTCTAAATGCTAGAAAAGTCGTTTGATGACATTTAATTCAACATGCACAATATTTGGAGCAGTATTGTACCGTCGGTAATTTCACGTAGTCTGTAATCGGAAGTTCGTAAGTAACTAAATCAAACAAAATGCACTAAATCTTCTTCAAGGTATTTTCATGTATTTCGATTTATCCTTTTAATATAAACCTCTTATAGACTACATAAAAAGAGTTAGAATAAATATATGTTTATAAGGCAGCAAGGCTGGTTTATTCATTACTGGTATAAAAATAGGTGATTTTACAATTTCCATTAGAGGGATTTATACCAGCAAGACTAACATAAAATATATAGTAAGCAGAGGCATAAAAACATTAGTGTGGTTTTATTTTAATGGATAAACGAATGTGTGTCGGAGGAAGGATTTTATAACATCTGGACTACAGTTGATATTATCTTAGGATTATATATATATATATTTAGGCTATAAATTTTATAATTTCTTTTGGACTTGAAGGCCTAAGATATCGGAACGCGGCCTTATCTGACTTCAGACTGTGAGCACTATGGCAGATTAATCGGCTTGGGTTGGGTCAGCGACATTTTTTTGACATAGATGAGATATTGCTCTGTTTGTTAAATATAATTATTCATTGTTGTAACTTGAAAAAACAACAACAGCAACACGTTGGGACAAAGGTAGTCGAATTTCTGTCAAACTGTTAAATTTTATCCTAAAAGAAACAAAATAAACAAAACAGCCAAAATTAGAAAAAAAGAAAGAAAAATCAACCCCCCAAAAAAAACAAACAACAACAACAAAACAAACAACAACAAACAACAACAACAACAACACACTACTTTAACATGTTTCCGATTTCAGAGATTTTATCTATTTTTAAATCAATTGACAGACCTCGATTTATTAATAATAAGAAATGCACGATTTGACTTTACCAAAGCCAAGATAATTAATAGCACTATGAAGAATAGTTATCGTTTTCTTCTTTTTTTTCATACCTTATTTGAAAATTGACAGCTGTTTTTTCGAACCTTCGTCCAAATTTCAAATTTTTTTTCTTAACTTATGAATAACCAAGTCACCATTTTGCAGAACAGAAAGCAGAGACAACTTCTTCCATTAAACATGGTCTTAATATGCACTCTGTCCCCCAACAACAAAAAAAAAAAAAAAAAAAAAAAAAAAAAAAAAAAAAAAAAAAAAAAAAAAAAAAAAAAACGACCAAAGGGAGACTACTGTGTTAAAAGTTATATCGATTATTTCTATATCTAATACTTGTCTCCCCTTTATCGATTTTGGGTCGATGCATTTCCACAATTTTATGCCCAGCATTTATATGGCGCACATTTATCTGCTGTCGATTAATTCATTATCATTTGACTTCTTTTGAAGTCTGCATTTAACTACTTCTGATGTTAGACTTAATCACTTCTATAAAATAACCCTTTATTTGTTGGAAACACCTTAAAGTTGTTTTTGAGGGTAAAAATTTTATGTCACAAACAGCTATGTACATGTTGATTTTCCAGCTTCCTGCTAATCTAGATTCATTTTAGTAACAGTACTAAGCTTAAACCTATAACATCAATCGTTTTAGAAATCAAACATATGTTTAAATGATTTTTTTCGAGTCTCTTAAAACATTTTGTTCATACATCAGCTATTATTGTAGGAGGGACGGCCCCAAACAACAGGAAGATCCCCGCACGTGAACGTGCTCGACACGACCGGGACTCGACACCAGTGAAGTGCCAAGAAGTAAGCAATTTTACAAGTCGGGGACAACCCACTCGTCCATGGTTGCCTCATCAATACAGCTGTTGCGTCTTTAGCCAATTTTTAATTTATTTGACGTTGTTTAGAAAGTGTATGTTTGTAGTGCTAGCATACATAACATTGAGAGTCTAGGTTCTTTTGAAAGCGTTGAAATGTGGCTGGTGGGTATGCATAAAGCCACTTCTCAAAAAGTGGCTTCATTAGAAAGAGGCCAAAGATCAAGTGTGTTATGTCTCGAACCTGTTTTTGTTGTCACTTTTTTATTTACCCTGTTTGTCTAGAGGTTATTTAGATTTAAATATCGGTGGTAATTCTTATAGGACCATTTCTTATTTATCTATTCATTGGAAAGATCAAGTGGCAGGATTGTTGGGAGCATAAGAGTTAAAACATGTTCCCTCTGGAACAGTTTATAACAACTGTATAAGTGTTTTGTATGAATATGATAAAATAACTGCTATTCTAACTTTGTAAACATTTATTGACTGCTTAGGTCAATGTTAGGGTCCCTAACTGTATATATATATATATATATATATATATATATATATATATATATATCTAGTATTTACTACGATAAAGATGAATGGATCTTGATTCATACCCCCCACCCCACCCACCCACACACACAAACAAATGTTCTAGATTCGCCCCTTACAAATCAGTTATACACTACATGTAATCTCAAGGACATAAATTGCATTGTCTGCAGTTCTAATTCCGACAGCCCCTGAACTTATACCTGAAGTATTTTATTTGGCGAATATTTGTCTAACATCACTTCAATGATTTCCGAAACAACCGAGACAACAACATCCCTTTATTCAAAGAAATGTAGTAACATTCTTTGTCAATGTCAGTTATTATCCGATTTCAAAAGCGAATATATCGCCAAAATTGTTTCAAAGGTACATTTGATCGTTCTCTTCACGGGCAAATTCCAAACGAATATATCGCTAAAGAAAAATTGTTTCCAAAGTGCATTTTCCTTTCACATATAAACGCCTCTGTCAGTACACTTAAAATAAATGTTTTCTTTAATCTTCTCAATCGCCTTGAAAGGTTTTACATAAATATTATTACAACACCCTTCTACTTTATGGTGCCATAAACTCACAAGAATTTCACCACTTGACTGTGTGCTCTTTATTTTTTCAGCGACTCCTTTTTGTGTTGTATTTTTTAAAACCCGCCTTCATCGAGATTTATTCACTTCAAAAAATTTTAAACAATCAAAACCGTCAAGTTTATGTGTGCTACTGGGCAACATAATAGACACTTAAATGGCTTTTGAAATCTCAAAAATTGCTGAATTTGTAACAGGTGCCCCATTAAATTTACATTCTTTTAACCATCTTATCTTTTAGCCTTGGCATTTTATTTCTTTCTATATTGACAGACTTAAAAACATTTCATGATTATTTGATGGATTGAACAAACCTCACTTTTATTTACTTTAAGTCATTGAATATTAAGATATCAAAACATCTTTCAACTCAAAAACTAGTTCTTACACAAGATACATTATATATATATATATATATATATATATATATATATATATATATATATATATATATATATATATATATATATATATATATATATATATATATATATATATATATATATATATATATATATATATATATATATAAAGCCCAATATCACCAAGAAACAACATATTTAAAATATATTAGATACATACATCTACATTTATTTTAATGACAGTGGTTGTACAGGAAACATAGCGGAAATATTATATTTATATTATGATAAATATTTAAAATTTGTCCAAGTTTCAGCAATTTATTCACAGAAAGCACAGTATCATTAAAGCTCTGGTTAATTTATTTCCCGGAAATATGGTGCCTATCCTTTTAGTAAATTGATTTTTTTTCAGTCCATTATAATGTTCTTTTTCATAAATTGAATGAAATCTTTCCTTTTCTCAACTTTGAAATAACAACAGAAAACAGTATGTATCTCGTTATAGTCTAATATGAATGTAACTCAAACATTTCCCCTCTTAGTTAAAGTTTTTACTGTGAATTCAAACATAATTGTGAGTTATAGTTCTTTTTTTTAACAATCGAAAAAGTGAAATCTTACAAAGAGATGTTGGTAGAGCTTTAGTTTACACAAATTTTTGAGAGATAATCTTAAGATCTAAAACTCCAAAATACATTTTCTGACACTGATACTATTTTGCCCTGTTCGAACATTTTGATGTATAACATCCGACGACTTATGTATATATTAACTTGACCTTACATTGTTGAGAAGCTTGGTTAAAAGTAGTCTCCCCTGAAGAGTCCTCAAGTGCAAGTAGGTCCTTTCATTTATTTTACCCGGTTTTTATGCTTGTGCTCTCTGGAGTGTATGTTGACATTTTTTGCGTTTTTGTGATACCCAGGTTAACCATCATCAACACACAGTTCCATTTTCTTTTTTAAATAACATATTTAAGTATTTAATTGCATTTTAATCTTACAAATATGCGAACGTAAGAAATTTCACTGTTTGTTATTGCAATATCTACAAAAGAACAGTCGATAAAGTCCAAGAATTCCAACTAAAAGGACTGACCTACTGTTTGGAATAAGGTATAAAATGGCGTATAATTGTGAATGGTTTGTAAAGGTGTAAAATGGCGTTGAATTGTGAATGGTTTGTAAAGGTGTAAAATGGCGTACACATGCAGGAAAGGGAAGTAATAAGGAAGATAATTTCCATCTCATCAATGTACCCGATAAGACAGATATGTTGTGAACCTTGTTGTATTTTATAAGAATTTATGTTAAGGTGGAGGGTACATGTAGGATAATGGTATTCTTAGTATACGTCAGCGCTTGGGCTGTTTTATTTATAACTACTCTCTCATTTGGAGTTTATAGATTGCCGAGGCTTTTATCTACTGTACATACAATACATATGCGGATAGTTTATTTTATTCATAGCTATTTTGTCTGTATATAAGTTCATTATATCTGTTTTAACTCTCGATGCAGGTGCTTACTATTAGTTGTTTCACTTTGACGGGATATTTTTATTTACACTGTTTGTTTGATAGAAGAACTTTCAGGAAGTGCGAGATTGGAGCGCTCCACAAAAAAAGGTTTAAGCACCACACTCGGTCCTTTTGCCGACTGATCGTTCTAAGGCGGTAATTGATGTTTTTTTGTGTGTGTTATGTCTCGTCTCTGTGTTTTTGTCACATTTACATTGACCCTGTTTGCCTAACTCTATAGGTAGATTAGATTTAAATCTGTGAAAATTTTGATAGGA
>CM017570.1:44225170-44637670 GCA_007844125.1 Sinonovacula constricta
ATCTGAACACACTTTATATTCGATCTGGTATTCACGCCTTACTTTGTACAGTTACCAATCTACCCTTGAAATCACTAGTTATTTTGGACAATGAGGCAGATAAAATATATTTACGTACTCATCCTTTATATGAGGTGGCTTCCATCATTCAAAAGTATACTACCCATGCTTTAAGACCTCATATAGATAAACAGTCTCAACATAAACGACATTTCATGAAAATCAAGTACATTAATAAAGGGATTGATTTTATCGACTTACCTAGTATCTTTCGGGACAAAAATATCATCAATAAAATCCCGTGTTACTTCGAAAACAAAGAAAACCCAATGATTTGTTATAAGTACAAAAGACCCATTAGAGGTCTTATTTTTAATTACAACCAAACAGTAGCAGACCTTAATCTAAATGACCCTTCTCAAGATTCTTGTAACTGTTCCACTTCACCTTTCTGTTATTTACCTTCTGGCCATATCATTACTGGGGATTTAAACATCATCGATGACTACAAATTGAGAAAATTACTCTTTAAGGGCCCGAAATATCGCCTGTCAGATGACATAGATTTTGACCTTTGTTGCAAAGAAATTGCTGATGCAATTAATCTGTTTGCCGATCGCTGGTGTAAGAGAGAAAACACGGATACAGTAGCACTTAATACTTGGAAGAAAGCCATTTTTAAGATAATAAAACATCGCGTTAAATTCTACCGCTCCCATCCTTCTAGTTTACCTAAGAAACCTTTTTATCACTTAAAACATCTAAAACAGTCCTTTCAGAATATTCACGATAAATTTGTACTTGTACCTGCAGACAAAGCTTCAAACAACATAATTTTTGTCTGACGACTTTATTACAAAAATATACTGAGTGCTGAGTTATCCACCACCAGTTCTTACTCTTGCACCAACCTTGACTTTCAGACAGTCATTGACAAACATAAACAGATATTGCATAATTTCAATATCAAAATAGAAACAAAGCAAGAAAAACTTCCTTCCTTGTACTGGATTCCTAAGCTTCACAAAACACCATACAAGTCACGATTCATAGCTAATGCCAGCTCTAGCACCACCACTCACATATCTAAACTACTTACGTCTTGCCTTACAGCCGTTCGCAATCACGTTGTTAAATATTGTGAAAAAGTGTATGAAAATTCAGGAATTAACATTTTTTGGTCTATTAAAAATTCTTCAGAAGTCTTAGACAAGTTTCGTACTTTAAACTTTCATTGCTCTGCAGTTAATACTTACGATTTCTCTACGCTGTACACTTCTTTACCTCATGATTTAATTAAGACCAAATTGATTGCTCTTATTGAGAAAACATTTGCTCGAGAGCAACGTCTATATATTGCATGTCATGAAAGTAATGCTTTTTTTACCAACACATTCTTAGAAAAGTTTACTATGTGGACTTGCACGGATGTTTGTGAAGCTTTACGTTTTCTATTAGACAATATTTACATAAAATGCGGTGACACTTTATTTAGACAAGTAATTGGTATCCCTATGGGAACCAACTGTGCACCATTAATTGCAGATTTGTTTTTATACTGCTTTGAACGTGATTTCATGTTAACTTTATCCCCTTCAAACCAAAGCCACATTATAGAGGCTTTCAATTTAACGTCACGCTATCTTGACGATATTCTAACTATAGATAATCCTTTCTTTTCTCAAATGATCCATCTGATTTACCCTCCAGAACTTACCCTTAATAAAGCAAATAACTGACATTTAAATGCAGCATTTCTAGACATTGAGATCAATATTTCCAATGACAACGTCTCTACTAAAATCTATGACAAGAGAGATGATTTCAACTTTAGTATTGTGAATTATCCATACCTTGATGGTGATTCACCTCGTGCTACCTCCTATGGTATTTACATATCACAACTTACAAGGTTTGCACGAGTTTGTACTAAAGTAGAAGATTTCAATGCTAGAAACCTGTTTATTTCTTCTAAACTGTTACAGCAAGGCTTTCGTTTTCATAAATTAAGAAAGGCGTTTTCAAAATTCTTTCACCGCAATGATTTTATTGCTTCTAAGTATAATAGCAGTATGAAAACACTTATGCAGAAAGGCATAAGCCATCCTGCATTTTATGGAAATGTTTTATACAAGTTAAAGAAGATCAAGGGTCTCAATAACTTTTCTGACCACTTTACAAAACTTATCAGAAAATGTATTGCAGACGGTTACAACCCGGGAATACTTCGATGTACTGCATTGCTTGCAATTGACCCTTTTACAGTCAAGAACTTGCATTGCTTTTAAATTACACGATGACCGGACAGGTCGTTGAGACTATATGAAAACAGTGACTTAAAGCCATAATTGGACAGTCACTGTTGGATTTCTTGTCTCTTCATCTCTCCAGTCGTGCCCTATATAGGTGGGACAACTTGAGCAGTCTCCATACCCTTTACGTGAGATTGCACAGTAGGTATAACATCGGGATTTTTTTTAATCTTTATCATATATAATATATCAACTGCGGATAAATCCTCGGCGTTTATAATATGTTTTTTAAAAGATTAACTCTAAACAATACTACGTTTTATTTTGTTGACTTTCTAAAATTCTATTGTTTCTTCCATATTGTTTACATTTCACTTTTGACACTTTTGGCATATGACGTCATGGCATTTATGACGTCGTTATATGGTTCTTATAATATATCAGCGCTTGTACTGCTTTATTTTATTTTAAACTACTCTCTCATTTGGAATTTTTTGGTTGCCGAGGCTTTTATCTACTGTAAATACTGTACATATGTTCATTATATCTGTTTTAACTCCCGATGCAGGTGCTTATTGTTAGTTGTGTCACTTTGACGGGATACTTTTATTTACACTGTTTGTTTGATAGAAAAACCGTCAGGAAGTGCGAGGTTGGAGCGCTCCACAAACCAGGTTTAAGCACCCCAGTTGGCCATTTTGCCGACTGACCGTTCCAAGGCGGTAACTGATGGTTTTTCTTTTTGTGTGTTATGTCTCGTCTCTGTGTTTTTTGTCACATTTACATTTACCTTGTCTGCCTTGGTCTGCAGGTAGATAAAATTTAAATATCTGTGAAAATTTTGATAGGACCTTTTCTTATTTACCTTTGCATACTGAGCTTCAGTCTCATGTACCTCTCGATACATGGCCACCGCAGTGTAAATAAACATTTACTTAGAAGAAACACTATTAGGATTTGTTTGCTATTTATGTTGTGAATGACGTTTCCGGCAAGGAGAGGATTAAAGCCTTGGTCGCTGTGATGAATTAAAAAATCGAGGACCATCAGATTGAAAATAAAAACCTTACCATTCGGAACACCTTGCTCTTTCTCTAGCGGAAAATAAAAATTTCGAATGTCCTAATGTATTGAAATCGTTAGGGTTAGTTAAAACCAAACGATACTTTTCTTGCTTGGAGTTTATGGGGATTTCAACGAAAAATTATCCCAAAGCAAATATTAATAGTTTATTATAAACACAGAGATAGATAATAAACTGGCTATTTAAAGAAGAAGAAAAACAATCACAGCAAGCACAAGATATATATGTACATCTCTATCAAATACAGGTTATACAATCTACATACATGTACATAAGTACAGCTATTATTCTTGTATGTTCGATGTAAAAAATAACCAAACACATGTTATACAATCTACAAACATGTACATAAGTACAGCTATTATTCTTGTATGTTCGATGTAAAAAATAATTAAACACATGTACTAGTTCAATCAATGTTCTAACAACAATTCACAAGTTCAGAAACAATCATTGGTGTCACATTTCAAATGTTTTGTTGACAACAGAATTGATTACAATAAGGTTAAGGAAATCAAACAATTAAAAGCGTTATTCAAGCTTAATCACCTACAGGAAACTCAACATAAGCAGTATACAGTTAAACAACGTTTTCGGGAATACATATCACCTGTATACTTGCATAAACTGAACAATAACTGAACAGAAACTAAGGTAATATTTAAAATTAACAAGTAGTATGAATCGTAAACAGAACAATATTTGGCTTAACAGTGACGGAATATTTGAAGAAAACAAACATTAGGCAATAGTGCGAATCATGTACACATACTCTCTGTATGTTAAACTATGCCCAGGCCGCTTTAAACCCCTTCTGTTCTAAAAGCAAACAATAAACACAATATAACAATCATTGATTATATATACATCTCCATTAATACATTTGTTCATATCAAACATAATCGAAGAAATATGTAACAAAGGTGCAAATTTTTTGCAATTTCATAGATCAACATTTTTAATCCTGGAGCGGATTGGGGGTGGGGTCAGTAGGGGGGAGGCAAAGTATACAAATAAAACTGGTAGAACATATCCAAGAAACACATTACATCGATTAAATTTTAAAGACTGATGAAATTGTATCGGTGGTGATCCCGATTTACGTCAGAACACATAACCGGCATCCCGGGAATCTTATTTTTCACAGGAGATTGCCCCGGATCAGCCTAATAGCAAATGTGGCCAAAACACCCATCGAAAAATAATAAATGGTATATTTAAAGGTCATTTTATGCCTTCTATATGTAATATATGGCACTGACGTGTAATGAAAGCCACATAAAGTCAGATCGTTTAAACATTTAAAGAAAGTCCACGCCCATTTAAGGTAAAATCCTAAATCCGCTCATGGAATCACGCACAATTGGGGATATGGAATGACGGGTAAAATAGTATTGTTACATGTACGCATAAACATCGATTCTGAGATAAACACAGTTGCCACAAAAACCAGAAACATGTATTTCCTGCAAATAATCTCGAATAAAAATGTAACTTGATCTTTACGTGCAATATGATTGACTTTATTTATAGAACCGTACACAGACAATTAAGTTTTATTAGCAAACAATTAGAAGAATGATAGTTTTATTAGCAAATTCCCAAGTACAAAAGTTGCCGTTGTCGAAATTGTCTATGCAAAATAAAATATATTTTACGATTTACATAACTGAATTAATAATCAATTTAGATTTGAATAGTCACTCGTCAGGTCTCTTTCGAAGCATTGAACAATTAATTTATCTTCTTAAGGGGTCGCTTAAGCGGCACATTTAATAAAATTTTAATTTTCAAAGTTCATTATTTTTTCATATAAATATTCATGCCATACATCAAAACCAATGTTATAACATATTATATCATAATTTATTAAGATTACTTCACAAAAAAGTGAAATTTGATGAATATTGATAAAACTACCATTTTTTGTTATGAGCAGTTTAGCCCAGGAAATATGTTTATAGACACAATTTTATTGTAACATAAGTTTGTTCAAACAATTTTCAACGTAGAAGCTCACTTAATTTTCATAGTGAGTGTTTAGAACATGCATAAAAACACACTTTAAAAATCAAGTGAAAACACATGTACTTTCTGTTTCAAAGAGGGACTACTTTTTTGACATTGAAAACTATGGTGATAGATTTATCAAACACGGTTAAGGTAATCAAAATTTTAAGCTCCATACTACCTCCATTAGGGTGTATTTAATAATTTTGCTAAATGTTGTTTTATATAAGCTTTGCTGTGAAGATGAACTTTTGCCCCCACAAAATGACTGAAAAAAAAATTCTAAGAAAAGAAAACGTATTTCTAGGTAATTTTTCACGTTTATATTTTGCCATTCTGTTCTTATAGAATGTATACATAATTTTGGAAAGTTTTAGAAGAGTCGGACAAAAGACTTTATAGTTATGAGCATTCAAAATTTGGGGCATTTTATCATTTCACCGCTTTCACGACCCGTTAATTAACTTGTCACAGACCTAGCTAATATGTTCTTGTGTTTTACAACATCATCACTCATATTTTATTTGCTGCAGATGAAAAAGTTAGGCACAATTCTAACTGAACCACACATCTTGCAGCTAATCATCGGTTGTAAAGTTTATATAAACATTGTATACTAACTATATACGATACTATATATAATACACCTGACGCCTTGCTAGTCACGACTACAATTGTTTAAACCAAATAACACTGAAAATCGATTATTGATTGTTCATTAAACAATTCATCACCATTAAACTGTCGGACACATTTATGCACATACCGTTACATGTAACACGACTGATAACACATTTATTAAACTATCATGGGAATATTAGTATGAAATGTTTTAATAAATAACTTATTCTGAAAATAATCTGATACCAATGCCAAACAATTCATAGTAATGTATTGATGACGCCGCGCCTTTTTGTTGAGTTTGCGGAAAACGTATTATCCGCGTGTGATGATGAATAATGACGTCATTGTGTTAACGCTGATATAAAATGCACAAACATTGCGACCTGGGATGAAAACAGAAATTTTAATTTTAATCCGTTTGTACACAACATTATGGAAATACAACAATGTGTGTCCTCAACTACAAATGTATCTGTAACATTTACAAAAGACACGTTTAATTTTCATTTTATTCATAAACAAAATGTCGATGAAAATAATTTTGCGATGAAAATAATTTTGCAAAGAAAGGTTAAGTTAATCCCAGATTAATGTAACATGTCACTAATTCACAATCAGCAACAAAAGCAGGAGACTACTGCACTTTAGCGAGCGCAAAAATACGGTAAATTGCACGTGCTACTTTGTTGTATACAATAGTGCGTGCAAAAACATTCTTTTTCGTTAAAAGGCCATAAAAGCAAACAATAAAGCCGAAAACGGAATCCTCGTGAAAAGTTGGGTTAATACCACGGTATTACATACTGTGGTTTTAATAAGAAAACAAAGATCTACTTGATTTACCGTTTTATAGCGAAAGGGTTTAATGAAATTCCGTTGTTAGTTAGATTGCAAGTGCGCGAATTTTGATTGGTTAAAACATACACGGCGGCTTTCGATTGGACGAAGGTTAGTAGAACGAAAGTCACGTGTTTTTGTTTACAAATATTGTTTGACATCTACAATGAATTACGAAGACGTTTATCTACTATGCAGAGATTCAGTTAAATTAAGAGAGTGGTTGCAAGAGAAAGAACTGCTGGGTAATTTTACAGGACTGTGTAGTGTATGCAGCAAGGGAAACATTTTTTTAAGAACTGACAAAAGCTTCTGTAAAGACGGGATTTGCTGGGGCTGTTGTGACAGAGAGTGCGGCAAGAAACTGTATATTCGCCAGGGTTCTTGGTTTTTAAAATCCCATTTGACCCTAGCTCAAATAGTAAAATTAACCTACTACTGGGTATATAAATACCCAGCGAAGTTGGTAGCCCACGAACTGAGGCTTGGAAGCGACCACACAACGGTTGATTTGTTTAATTTTGCCAGTGGGGTCTGCGTTGAAATACTAGAGCAAGAACAGGAGACGATTGGTGGTCCAGGAAAGACAGTGGAAATTGACGAATAAAAATTTGGGAAGAGGAAATACCACAGAGTAAAGCGAGTCGAGGGCGTGTGGGTTTTTGGTGGGATAGAACGCGAGAGTAAGAGGTCGTTTTTCCAGATTGTAGAGGATAGAAGTGCCGCAACGCTTGTGCCTATCATACAGAAGTATATACGGCCTTGGACAACCGTGGTGAGTGATTGTTGGAAGGCTTATTCATCCATCAGAATGTAACCCACAGCGTTGAATTTGTCAACCAGGAAACGGGCCCCTGCACAAATACAATTGAAAGTACATGGCACGAAGTAAAGGGAAGTCTATCAAAGACAGGAACAGTAAATGCACTATATTACTCGTATTTCGCCGAGTATTGTGTCCGAAAAAAGTATCTTTGCCAGTCAGAAGACAAAATTCCTCGAATTTCTAAACCTTATTAAGCGGGTCTATCCTGCACGAAAAAGAAGGGTGCTTGCTCCTGTACCGATAACGCAGGCCATAAATCAGGACGACAGCCTTGATGATTTCGCTATATAGATGAATGGTATGTTAATGCATATATTATGCTAATGATTATATTTTGTTAATGCTTATATTGGGGGCTCTGCCCCTAAGCCCCCATCCCTAAACCCAATCCCAAAACTTCCGCATCTTGCAACGTTGAAACTTCCGCATAGCAACGTTCGCGCACCTTGTTGGGCATGCGCAATAAACATAAACAAAATGGCGGATTTGCGCCCGCTAAAGTGCAATCTACCCAAAAGCAGAAACACAAAACAAAAGTAAAATGTCGAGCAATAAAATATTTTAAACCTTACTTCCATTCCACCACCAGAAGCTGATCACTTACCCCTCCGACATACAAGGAACTCCTGTTCACATCATAACTGAGGCAGGCTGGACTCTTGACTCCATCTTCCTTGGACAATATCTGACCGACCACGTGACCATCTTCGGTCACCTTGACAACGTTGTGTGAGTCCGACCCACAGACAAACACGTGACCGTGATGGTCAAGGGTTACACCCGTGATTCCATCCAGTCCGAGATCCGGAGGCGAGAGATAAAATATTGGCCTCCCGTGCGTGCTGACACATACAAGACCTGGCCAAGTGTCCGTCACATAGACTCGGTCGCCGGAACCGTTCACGGCGATGTGATGGATCCAAGACATGCCAGAGAATAGTTCCCGGCCGACGGTGTCCTTGGAGATCTTACGCAGCTTCCTGCCACTACTCACGTCGTGTATGTACAAGATGTCACCATCATCCCACCCATCACAGTACAGCCGGTCACCGTGACAAGCGATACTGGAGGTCAGATGTCCCAACTCGATGGTTCGTGTCCTGGTCAGACTCTCTGTGTTGTACACATGGACTTGGGTAGAACGGGGGAAGGTAACCTGGAAATAAAGAAATGTAGACAAGAGTAAAACATTGTAAATGTACAGATTGTGATGGTAATAAAATACACGTCAGCGATCACAGTCGTAAATGATGCAACCTGAAAATATAGGGAGAGGAAACAGAACATAAATAAAGTCTTTAGCCCGTATACACCATCCATTCTTAAATTAAGTAAGAATTGGTAAACTCATGGATTGCAATTCCCAAGATCTTCAGAGTATATTCAGCTTCAACTCTGAAATGTTGCATGACACTTAAACTTTGCTTTTTTGAGCCTCAAATCATATTTAACTGCATACAAAAGATGAGTTTTCTTGGTATGAAATGGGGGGCTCAAGTCATGAGTTGGGCTAAGAAATACTTGATGAATACAGGCCTTTATGTCGTGGCACAAGTTCAGTCAGTTTGTAGAGTAAACATGGCCGGCAAAATAACCAGCCAAACAACGACCAGAAAATGAAGACATGTAAATCATGTAAACAGTTAAATGAAATTCATGTAAAAAAATTGCA
Organism: Sinonovacula constricta; assembly: GCA_007844125.1. Classification (NCBI taxonomy): domain Eukaryota; kingdom Metazoa; phylum Mollusca; class Bivalvia; order Cardiida; family Solecurtidae; genus Sinonovacula; species Sinonovacula constricta. Next base: position 44,234,476 of record CM017570.1, read on the forward strand.
AGTAAAATGGCAATCTTCAGTCGTTTATAGTCGGTCAGCCTGCCAGTGCCTGGTCTAAATATCGGAAAATACGACTCAATAAACCAAAAAAACAAACAGATTTGTACATTTGATACACACGCTGTCCTTCTGGCTCGGTTAAGCTTGGGTACGGGGGGAAAGTCACCATTTGTGTCTGAAATTGTGGAAATTAAAACAGTCATTTAACTGAACATGTGAAGCTTCTTGTAATAACTTCAATAAAAGAGATTTAAAATTGAATTTAATCTAGTTACGTCTTGCCCTCTGAAACAATAACAGATGAAAATATACTGATAGCAAATGTGCAATGCCATTATAAACTTGTGACCCTTCTCTAGGCACTGGTTGAAGAGTATATCAATTTTATTTAGGACGTCGAGTCTAGATCTGCTATTACTAAATTTAATTGGTGTCACTGAAGACGAAAGAGTCGAACATATTAAGTTGCGTTTTGTATCCAGCTTAGGGCTTTTAACTCTTAAGATGGAATTCTTATCTGTAATTCTTATCCATTTGTAGTCTTTACTAGGGATAACCAAGGCAGAGGCAACAATGCCTGTGAGTGAGTTTTTGCTTCCATCTGTATATATTTTTAACCAGTCAGAGTAATCTGAGTCTAAACATTCCAGTGTAATTGCCCTTTTTGAACTGGGCAGTTTGATTTGTTGACCTGATTTGTTAGATGTAGGTTGATGTATGGTTCAGAGAGCAACCATGGTTCTACCTTAGAGAGCCGCAACTCCACCACAGTGCATCCACCAACTGTACTCCTCTGCTCGGTCTGAAACTATTGCCCCAAAAGGTAAAGTTTGTTTAATAGCTCTTGCCATTTTATTGCAGAGGTAATAACTGGTGCCGAGGATCTTATTCACCGGGTTTGATGGTCTTGCTCGGACCCTGGCCTCGAGTCGGACTTGCTTTTCCTCCCTCCTAAGTTTCAAGGTAAGCATTCCAGCCTCCTGTTCTAGAATATGACCCGAGACGTTGTTAAGCGTATCCAAGGCTATTCAGAGGGGCGTATGCTGTAAGCAAACTAGTTTTTGTAGATATGTTTCAGGTGCACTAGCATAAATTTGACACCCATGTTATATTTTGGACGTATTAGAGACCTGCACAAAAGGAGACTACTGTGTTTGTTTGACCCACAATCAGTCCCCTCTAGTATTCTCAACAGGTTCAGGTCCAAACGGCATCTTTTATCTTATGGTTAAAGTTAACCTAGTATCAAGAGTTATTCCCCTAAAACCTAACTTCTTTTTTCAAATTTGAGATTTCGATTCCCTAAATATACGTCCAAGCTAGTTGTGGGTTTGTTGCCAAAGAGTATGCCGACAGACTTATCTGGTAAAATTTTGAATCCCCATTTAATTGACCAGCCCCAGGTGGCATTTAGACAGCTTTGGGCTTTTTGTTGAAGCGTCTTTAGATTTTTGCCTGCTAGCCAAGCTGCCGAGTTACCAGGAAGGTCATTTGTCAGGAGAGTGAATAGTGGCGGGGAGAGGATCGAGCCCGGGGGGGGTGCCTCTCTCCAACTTTTTAGGTTTAGAGAGCTCCCGCTCTATTCTAACTTGTATAGTACTATTGTCTAAAAAAAGGCCTTTAGATACACGAAGATGTTTTCTGTTATCCCATATTCCGTCAATTTATATTGGCATCTAGCGCGTTCACAAACTTTTTATAATATCTGACCTGTTGACCTACTTTTTGACCTCACGTGACCTAGTTACGAACTGTTCACACTGTTGTTGTTTTTTCTTGTAAAATTTGTCATAATGTAGCTGTTTTTGACCCACGTGACACACTGGAGAATATTTGTGAAATAGAAATTGTCTCCATTTTTGTTAACATACGAGGTATTCCAAACAAAAGGTAGGTACTTTTAGTTGGAATTCTGTTGCTTGTTCTTTTGTAGGTACTGCAATTACAAGCAGTGAAATTTCTTACTTTTGCATAAATAAATGAATAAAATAAAAGCTTAAAATCCATTTAAATACTTATAGAGTTTTGTTATTTTAAAAAATTGAAGTGTTTGTTGATGATGGTTAATCTTTGTATCACAAGAAAAGAAGAAAAATCAACACACACTCCAAAAAAGCAGAAGCATAACCCGAGTAAAACAAATGAAAGGACCAACTTGCATTTAGGGATTATATAGGGGAGACTACATATTAATATCTCTCATTACGAACTTATCCAAGATTTCATGCAGAAAAACATTCTGACCAAGTTTGATGAAGATTGGATAAAAACCTTCCCCTCTAGTGTGTTCACAAGCAAATTGTTGACACTACACGACGGGCGACAAACAAAGGGGTATCAGATAAACTAACCGTGAACATGTTGTGCTGAGGTGAGATAAAATTGGTCATTGAAATACATGTACCCAAATGCAGTTACCTTTTTCATAAATTAATGTTAAAATTGAAAATTGTTCACGCAGTTTCATGTGAGAAATACAAATAATAAATGTTATTCGTATTGTAAGTCTTTAATGATACTCTGCAGAGTTATTATTTTGTGAGGTGCCCGTGGTGTAGTTGTCGCGTCGGCACCTTGCATTACCGACCGCACTTTCCTAAACTAGACCAAATTTACTCCGCCTCCGAGAGGTTTCAGGCCTGAGATGCAATAGCAATCGCCACAGCTTGGGGTGTGAAAATGCTACTGATTGCTTAGCCTCTTACGTCTTTGAGTGCAAGTCCCATTTGGGGTGAATGACTTAATGTGGGAATTTCTTTTAACTAACATGCGGTCCGCCAATGGTTCTTCCCAGACATTTGTCTGGAGTTGTCCCCCATAACAATAGTAGAAAGTTGCTATGGTAATAATCATTGGTTTGTGTGATATTTGTTTTGTTTTTGTTACATCGCACCGACACAATTATGGTCATATTAGCGACGTCAAGCTAATTATTGGTGGAGGAAGACCCTAGACTTACGTCTGAATAGAACCACCAGTACATCACAGGTTAGCTGGACCCCCCTCCCCCCACATGACAGTTCTTGCCCAAACTATGACTCGAGCCCACACGGTGAGGGACTGAGGCGTTTCAAGTCAGCGACTCTAACCGCGCTTTCCATGGGCGCCTCACTGTGCGATGTATTTAAAAACCTAAACAAATAAATTATCATTGTACATGAGGCCAGTGATTTTTATTACCCATGTAAACTAAATATGAAATTTGCATAGCATCATTTATCATTTATGATAAAAAAATTATCTGGTAATAACTGTGTCTATCTGCATTTCTGGGGACTAAGGAGGATTCATAGTTATACTAACTTGGAAATAAATAGCTTCTTGAAATATTAAAATGAACATTAAAAAAGTTTCTAAAATATCATTTTGATCTATACATTTATTAAAAGCAAGAGCTTAAGATTTCCTACATTACCACCAAATTTCCATAATGTAGGTCACACATCCGCCTCGAACATTATGAGTTGGCATAAACACTGATATTGTAGAAAAATATAAATATCTATAACGTAAGCCAAAGAAATTGCCATAAATTTGGAAAGAATGAACAAGGACAGCAATATATATTTCACGATGTTTACAGTAGAACAATTGGGGTAATGTTATAACAGTCTTTAATTAAACTAAAGTATAAGTTAATGCCGCAACTAGGCATACATTTCCAAGAACAGGGGTAAGACGTTGCTTCACATATAAGATATTGGCAAACCCTAAGCAATCACCTTTCAAGCAGATAACTGACCTGTGATCCAAGAGGCGACACTTCCTACACAGCAGTTCGTCGTGCTGGCGACAGTACAACGTTATCAACTCGTCAGCATGTTTCCCACATTTCTCAGTTAGCACATCTTTGCCGTCTCCAAGTCCTTGCACTACGTTGTGATTTTCGTTAAATTTATTATGAGTTCCCAGGCAAGATGCACACATTTGTTTATTGCAGTCAAAGCAGTAACGATCTGCAATCTCGTCTTTGTTCTGCTGGGCGCAAATGGAACATTTAGCATCTGTATATTCTTCTGACCCCTTCTCTGTATCAATTGCAGTCGCCATATTTACTATCCAGCACAAGATTCCCAAAAGTTTGTACACTGAGATCTGTGCTGAAAGAACAATAAGGTATGTATTGCTTACTTGTCAACTTGCAACAAGCTTGTCAGGAGGAAACACAGTAACTCTATCTTATCCCAATAATGGTTAAAAATGATACAATTTGTTTAAATGGCTTTGCGAAGTCAGCGTATGCTTTAAGTTAAACTTTAGTTAGTAATTGGTTTGTACTCTATTACACATGAAAATTAGATTCAGCTTAAGTTTAGCTTAACTTAATCTGTTGCCAATCAGGGAACTTAAAAGGTCTATTATATTGAAATGTGTGTTCATGAATATATTCGAACTGGCTTTTTACATGTGAAAGTTTCATCAAATAAACATGCATTGCTGTGATTAGTGACAGTAAACAGGAAGACCATGATGTGCCTCCTCAGCATGTTTACAGCAAAAAAGTTGTAAACACACTTCTAGTGGAGGACCCAAACTGGCTGCATTCTAATTGTCTGGCATTTGAAATAAACATGTTTATTGTGAATAATGTAAAACTCTTCAACAAACTCACAACTGACCTTTAGATTTCTGCCCAGCGTCAGATGGGTTGATTTGGAATCATTCGGTCCAAACCCACGGACTATGGTTGGACTGTGGTTAAGGTATGTGTAATCAGACTGTAATGACATGAAATATAGGTCTGTTTACAAGTGTTGACTTCAGTAAAAACTCAATGTTTAAATGAAACCCTATTTGGATATCCAGAACAGTAATGTTTGAGATAAATGTACTCTATCATAAGAGTGATGCAGGGATGGATTCATGGGTATGGGGTGTGGGTGGATGCTATCCCCCACCAGCCAGGCAAAAGAGCAAAGTAGTGAAAACACCTACTTGTAAGCTTAAAAATACTAAGCTTTTAAAGTATTTTTCTGCTGACTGCTAAGTTCGAAGTTAGGGTCCCTTACCGTGTGTGTATATATCTAGTATTTACTGCGATAAAGTTGAATGGATATTGAATCATACTCCCACCCCCACCAACATTTTCTGGATCCGTCCCTGGAGTAATGGAGTGCATATTGGCACTTCCAACAGCTGTTAGGTTAAATCTTTAGAAACGAAGTTGAGTGTCTGCCTGCAGAAATAAACGCCCCGGGATCGATCATACAGTTAGGGCCACGATTTTTCTCCGCCCATATTTACTTTATAAGAAAACAAAGCTTTAAAAATGTAATGCATAGGACAGACAGTAAGCTAATTATACCCAAAAACTTGGCATACATTTAGCACATAGTGAAAAGATTAAAAGCTTATGGTATTGGGAATAAATAAATTAAGAATAATAAAGAAAATATTGACATGGCTTGGGCCACTAGTGTGTCCGGCACTCAAGTTGTCCCAACCCGGAAGAAGATGCACACATATTACAGATAAGCGGCCCAAGTTAACATATAATACCTGATCGGGCCAAAAATGCTGCCTTCTGGAAGGTCACCGTGAACTATTCTAACAAAAAACACAGTCACACAATGTTACTTCAACAAATTAATGTCAAAATTCCACTGGACTCTTCGTACGTTTTCGGTCCCCGGAAATGCTCACATTGCGCATGATCGCGTGTTGCTATGCAGGCGGCGGTATTACTAAATACCGGATATGAGTTCATATCCGCGGATGTGTGTCTGGGGTACTGATATGAACTAAAAAACATTCACGCACCATTCTTTAGATTAGTCTGTGTATAGATGTCCTTTAATGTAGTTGGTGGTAGATAAAATATTTTATACTTATGATTCTCTAAATTACGTAGTTGTAGTCATGTATAGAGCTCTATAAGTAGCTAAATATCTTAGAATAAAATAGATATCCTTTCTCAAACTTTATTTTAAAATAGGGAAATATACTCTGTTCTAATTACAGACATTAGACAAGTGGACTACTTTTGGTAGTAGTTTTGAGGCAGATATAACAGTACAGTGTGGATTACTTCCCTTATGGTCCTTACTACTTCATTTCACGGCGGACTCTGGTCGCAGGCCCAAATCCCAAATGGACCCTTCCAAAGTGGCATCAGAACGATAATCCAAATACACCAAAGATGCCCAAATACAACCAAAGATACCCAAATACACCCCCAAAATATCCCCAATGTTTATGGGAAATGTATTTTAATACTTGATTTAATTCATGTTGAATCTTAGAAGTGTCGTATATATGTTATACCTACGCGATTTATCTACCACATCCTACCAGCATCTAAATTGTAGCCTACTACAGCTTGATGAACAAAATGTGTACGTCCCTAACAGGGCTATTGACATTACAGGAAGACAGGCAGATAGATCAAACTTGTAGTGATTTCTAAACAAATAACACTACTTTTTGCATGTTTTTACTAAAAGGAGGTTAGAGTTGCGTGACATGCGCAAAATATGTATCCTATTATCAAAGCGTTTTTGTAAAGTTATTCAAATGAACATGTTTATGTAAAGCGGGTTTATACTAAACTTGAACTTTACAGCGACCAGTGTTTTAATTCTTTTCTTCTTTAAAAAATAATAAATAAAACAACACATTTTTGTACTTATTCGTTGAGCGAGAAGGAGCCGCGGAGACAGAACGCAATTGGTGAATATAATTTTTCAATCAGTGTTTTAATAATGACTACAATATACACGTAAAGTCTTCCCACCCCCACCCCTACCCCCAGTCGGCACGGTCTTTTATTTTTTTCTGGACAATATTAATTGAGCAATGACCTGTCACACAAATATTGTAGACCATGTAGAGAGAATAACGGGTATCTTCAAACCCTCAGACTGTCACATGCTTAGCCGCCCCCTGGTCACTCGGCCCCCTGCTGCTAGCCAGACCCATGAGGCCATCTGGAACGTGTAAAACATCCGCTGTGTGTATTGCATTCACTGTCCACTACCCCACTAACGAATCATTACCGGCACTCCTCTGCGGTGAAGCATACGTTATTAGCCGAGGTGTTCCGATTGTTTGCCACCTTGCATACAATTAAGGTACCCAGTAAAATTACAGTGTACTTAAAAGTTATTTTTTAGGTCATGACAAAATGGTTAAAAGGTGCTAACAAGAATTTTGTTGTTTTATAATAAGGAGATTTGTTGTGAAAATATATTGAGGTCACAGCTTTGAGATTTTGCAATTTTAAGTTATATCCCAACAAAATAAAAACACAAACAGTGGAATAGTTCTACCATTTGAAGGATCAAATACCTGTTGACAAAATCCCTTCCGTTCATTTTAGCATAGGCGGACAAAATTACGCCCGAAAATTAATTACTGTAAAATATATCTTGAAGATGGAAATGCCCATGCTGTTATCAATGCATTTACGAGACTTTACTGAGCGTACCAAAAAAACGTTCTTGCAAAATTTGAAAAATTTACAGGAGGGGATATCTCCGCATTGGAACCATGACGGGAGGGTGTTTGTCTGCCTTTGCTAAAATGAACAGGAAGAATTGTGTTATCGAAGGATTTTGTCCATACTCGTTTTTAGTAATAACACAGAGTTAAAGAATTCTGTATCAAATTTCAAACAAGAGAAGAGGAAAGATTTAATAATAAGTTGGGAGTAATTTTATAATTTAGTGATCTGCAGCTGTAGGAAGCACCATGTGTAGCAATAGTACTTAAAGGTGGTATCCGACAGTTTGGACCAAAACTATGTTCATTAAACATCGCAATAAACCATTGTTACATGAACAGATCTCGCCACAATGCTAGATGCCGCATACCACCTTTAACAGTATGTGCAATCAAACATTTAAACCAGATACAATATGCTTTTGGCAATTCTAATAATGTTTTGTTGTTTGTTTGTTTTTCATTTCCAAATGATAGTGTACTGGAACACAATGGTAGTTTGAAGATGTGTGCACAATCTGTTATACTTTGGTCCAATTTTAATGAACGCTTTACTTGTTTGATGTGCCGAAACCCCAACTTCCTTGTTATTTTGTTTGTTCTACAATAATCACTGATAGTTGTATTCTTACGGGTCCCAAAACTAATAAAGCCTTCGCGGCAAATCAGTACTGTTTTGTTTGCATTACCATTTATTTGAAGCTCTACTGGAAATTTTGATATTTTTATAAAACGATTTTTATCTGTAACTTCCATGTATACTCTACATCGAAATTGTGTACAACACATTCTCGAACACCCATCAGAAATCTAAATTCATGCAATATTTATGCGTATCTCTTAAGCATAACATCCTGCACGATATCTTAAGCACGATACTGCAATAGTTGTGCGCTGAAAAATTGCGCTAAGATAGCAAGATTGTTTTTATCGTTATTTTCTTCCCAATATATGCAAACGACGATCGATGAGAAAACGAAGCTACATATGTAATCTACCTGCATTTTACGTTCCAACTCGAAGGGAAGTATGTCCTTGGCTATTGCGACATTTTTTTTTTTGAAGAATCAGTTTTCAACAACAAAGTTATGTTGCTAAAGGTTTATGTCTTCCCATTTTCAGATTTTCAGAGTCAGCTTAATAAAACCATTAAAACTATTAACCTTTTGAAAGAATATCTGACATAAAGTCCATCTACACAGCGGAAATGAACGCCATCCTACAAGCAATGAGATGGGTAAATAAACAAGGAAAAACAAGATCTGTTATTATTTCGGACTCGTTAGGATCATTAATTTCAATAGATAATAACAAAAGCAGATCTAGGACTGATCTCCTCAACCAAATAAAAATTTTAGTAAACCAGTGTATGGAGAAAGGCCATACAGTCACTTAAACATAGTGTCCAGCACATGTAGGGATCTCAGGCAAATAAAGGGCTGAAGGGGCTGCCAAAGCCGGGCTGAGAGAGAGAGAGAGAGAGAGAGACAGACAGAGAGAGAAAGAGAGAGAGAGAGACAGAGGAGAGAGAGACTATAGCACACTATTCTACTTCAATAATGTATTTTATGATGGAGCATTATGATAAGCTACTTTTTAAGCTATTATAAATAGCACACCAATAAAACTTAGTCTGGGATAAAGGGATATATTACCAGCCCCTCCCAGAATCGAACTGGGGAACCGACCCTCTTCTATAATTACTACAAACATGGGGGGCTGGCTCGTCCAGCAAGGGCTACAATGGTAAATCCATCCATACCAAACCATAACATAATCTGTGGAACCCCCGTGAGGGGTGTGCAAAAATAAGTAGTGGATCCGGCTTGCCCGGATCAGCCACGGACCGTGGAAGTTGGCAGGGCTTGATAGGCGTACTATAATAATACTTAAATATAATACATAACAAAATATGGTGACCCGAGTTGCCCGGATCAACCCCCGACCCTGTAGATAGACGGTGTTCCATAGTTAGGGCCGGGGGGTAGGGGGTGGTAGTTGGTAGAGCCTCATAGGTAACATGTATTTTTAGACGTATCTATAACGGCTGTCTTACCCGGATCAGTCCTTAGCCCCAGGTGGGTGTGGGGCTGGCTGAAGTTGGTAGGGCCTGATAGGCAACTAATGTACTTATACCTTCGTAAAATAATCAAATTCCTGAACACATCCCACGGGGGCATCCACAAGTGAGAAGGCATGATGGGAGGAGGTAAGGTGCCCGTACAAGTCACGTTTTTTAAAGAAAATGTTATTGTCAAAAAAATATTATACAATATTTTAATGATAATGGCGGCTGACATGATATCATTTTTATATTTTAAAGTAAATACATTCGTCACATATCCTCATAACATACTGTAGACTAAAAAACAAAACAACAAGATAACGTCAAGATTCAAATCCTAAGTTTACGATTTGTCAATTTCCCATTTGCCAATTTATTAGTTTTGTAATAATGTATTGGTTATATTAAAAATTCGGGAACATTCAAAAACATTTTAATTCTGATAAACGACAGTTTTATTTTTAAATACAAATGTATATCTTTATTTTGTATATGCCCCCTTTCGCATTTGTGTTTGGAAAATAAAAGGATTTATGATATTGTAAACTTGCCATTCTTATTCATTATGTTGTAAAAATATTGTTCTGTTCTCTATGTTTACATTAACTTGGACATGTTGTTATTCTGTGTTGTTATGACAACAGACTTCATGTTTAAGCAAAAATTAACTTCTTATTCTTTACTACTTGAATAATGATAAGCAGATGCGCTTTATATATTCGCAATGTCTTTAATCACAGACAAGAAACTTTATACTGACATTATATATGCTGTTTTTAACGTACATATATAAGAATTAATAGTTTACCTTAAGTTATTCGGGGATGTATTTGTTCGCTGACCTGCGGTGTGCCTGTGGTTCTACCCATACATTGGTCAGAGACCTTTTTTCCGCCAAAAACAAACTGAACGTCTATCATTCCATGAAATTGGGACGACGGTGCGATATATTAAAATATATTTTATTGTATTGATATACTTGGGTCATTTGTAAGACAGATTTTAAGAAATGTTAAAACAATTACAATGTATATGGAAGATTGATAAATACGAAGGAATTACATTGGCAAGGGCTGTGTGAAAGTTCTTAATCGGCAAAGAGAACATTTTGAATTTTAAAGGAACAACTGGGTTACAATTGAAAAGGTTTGTTGTTGTTGTTGTTGTTGTTGTTGTTTAAATAAATGTAACACTTGTATCTTAACATGTAAGGTAATGGATGATTGAATCATTACATGTTTCCACACGATGTCTTCATTTTTATAGCTGTACCAGAAATTAAGTGCTCACTCGGAAAATTAAAGACAAATGCCTCTATTTATATGGATTTTCTCTTACATTTAATGTTGCATAAAAATGTGCAAGTGAACGTACTTCAAAATTACCAGTAATATTGGTCATCTCCAGAGATTGCTGCAATAGGGGCCTGTGTCACAAATACATCTTAATACGGCTTATAGTGGAGTAGTAGACTAATTATTATCTTTTCTTTGTTATATTATTGTAACACCAGTCACACTAACAGTATTTCTGTCATTCTGTGATTTGACACTCATTTTGAAATTTTTCTACGGACTAGCGATTTCAACATTCTGCTGAAGTTTCATATTTCTCCCATGATGTAGCATTATTTGTTTTCAAATTGAATTTTAAAGCACTGTTAAATTCTATTTAATTGTCTCACATTTCACTAACAGGTGCACGTTTACACAATGCTTCACTAACCAGTGTATTTGATTACATTCCGAATTATTTGATCATGTTATAGCTCATGAATGTATGTGTGCATTTTCTTGTCATTACAACCGATTTGTTTACATGCAAACCGTAATTTCAATAATCCATTGGCGCTTTTCTGCCTAATTTACATGTATAAATAAAACCAACCAACTTGCATGCATCTGTTTTGAACCGTGAACAATGTACTTTTCCCAATCATTCCATATAGATCTATCAATGATTTTTGGTGCTTTCTGTAGATCTGTTTGTTCTTTCATATATCCACACATTCAGATAGCCCACTTATTGACTTCCATTTGAATTTGTTTTTGAGCACTTTCCTTTCTTTCATTTACTGACATAAGTATACATACATCCGGACCTTGTAGAACAATCCAAATAGCGTCGGGTTCGATCCTGCGTCGCGACATACCAAAGTCATCAAAATGAAAGTGGTATAGCTTATCATACAAACGCTCAAGCAAATATAAACTTAGTTTCATGACTAGTCGGCCCAGTGTCAGGATAATGTGACTGAGTGTGGTATCATGCCATGTGTGCACGACATAGTATACACTGTGAAGGTAACACTTTATGTTTCAAGGGGACACCGTCTCCAGATAACTGGAATACTGTCGATGGGACAAATCCCAAAATCAAACATAGTTCGTTTTTTTTTACATTTGAAAACGACCGCAAAGCACAATTGTTACGTAGTGTATCGGATAATTATTTTCTCTAAAGAAGGCAATACGCACTTTAGTGGCTTTATTCGTAAAATATTTTAGAGTCTGTCATAAATCTCGCCATGTAGGCTAAGAAGAATAACTCTTACATGACCATGATCAATAATGCAGAGTGATCAGAGTGATTTCCCTTGTCTAATAAAACCTGGCTCCTACATCATCGTTGACATTACGCGGCTTAGTAGATTTTCTTAAGTTTATAAATTTATTTATTGGTATTTGTTATATATTGACAACAACTAAGGACTTTTAGAACGCTTATATGTCTTCATTACAACTCAACTACGATTCGTTCATCACAATCCTTTTGTTATTCTGGTCAGTCACACGTGATAACGTTATAAAGCTGTGTTCAATAATGTTATATTAATGCTAAACTTTAAGGAGATAGCATATTGTTTGTTTGTTAGAACCTTTTGCCCAACCGTTTTAATGTAATATGAGGAAAATATGTTGATGCTTGCATACTGAGCTTCAGTCCCATGTACCTCTCGATACCTTGCCATCGCAGTGTAAATAAACAAACATTTACTAACAAGAGACACAATTAGGTTTTGTTTGCTGTTTATGTTGTGAATGGCGTTTCCGGCAAGGAAATGATTAAAAACTTGGTCGCTGTGATGCATTAAAACATTCAGGACCATCAGATTGAAAATTAAGACCTTCGGAACACCTTGCTCTTTCTCTAGCGGAAAATAAACATTCCGAATGCATTGAAGTCGATAGGGTTAGTTAAAACCAAGTGATACTTTCTCTTGCTTGGAGTGTATGGGGATTTCAACGACAGATTATCCAAAAGCAAATATTAAAAAGTTTATTATAAACACAGAGATAGGCTATTTAAAGAAGAAGAAAAAAACAATCACAGCAAACACAAGGTATATATGTACATCTATATCAAACACATGTTATACAATCTACATACATGTACATAAGTACAGCTATTATTCTAGTATGTTCGATGTAAAAAATAATCAAACACATGTACTAGTTAAAGCAATGTTCTAACAACAATTCACAAGTTCAGTAACAATCATTGGTGTCACATTTCAAATGTTCTGTTGACAACAGACAATAAGGTTAAGCGAATCAAGCAATTAAAAGCGTTATTCAAGCTTATTTACCTACAGGAAACTCAACATAATCAGTATACAGTTAAACAACGTTTTCGGGAATACATATCACCCTGTATACTTGCATAAACTGAACAATAATTAAACCGAACCTTAGGTAATATTTAAAATTAACAAGAAGTATAAATCATAAATTGAACAGTATTAGGCTTAACAGTGACGGAATATTTGAAGAAAACAAACATTAGTCAATAGTGCGAATCATGTACACATACTCTCTGTATGTTAAACTATGCCCAGGCCGCTTTAAACCCCTTCTGTTCTAAAAGCAATCAATAAACACAATATAACAATTATTGATTATATATATACATCTTCATTAATACATTTGTTCAAAGATAATCGAAGAAATATGTAACAAAGGTGCAAAATTTTTGCAATTCCATAGATCAACATTTCTAATCCAGGAGCGGATTGGGGGTGGGGTCAGGAGGGGGGAGGCAAGGAGCACAAATAAAACTCGTAGAACATACCTAATAAACACATTACATCAATTAAATTTTTAAGACTGGAGAAATGTTATAGTATGTGATCCCGGTTTACGTCAGAACACATATCCGGCATTCCGGGAATCTTATTTTTCACAGGGGAGCTTGCCCCTGATCACCCTAACAGCAATTGTGGTCAAAACACCCATCTAATAAATAATAAATGGTATCTTTAAAGGTCATTTCATGCCTTCTATATGTAATATATGGCACTGACGTGTAAAGAAATCCACAAAACATTAAAAGAAAGTTTCACGCCCATTTAAGGTAAAATCCTAAATCCGCTCATGGAATCACGCACAATTTGGGATATGGAATGACAGGTAAAATAGTATTGTTACATGTTCGCATAGACTACTGCATAAACATCGATTATGAGATGAACACAGTCGCCACAAACAACAGAAACATGTATTTCCTGCAAATTATCTCGAATTTAAATGTAACTTGATCTTTACGTGCAATATGATTGACTTTGTTAATAGGACCGTACACAGACAATTAAGAGTTTTATTAGCAAACAATTAGAAGAATGATAGTTTTATTAGCAAATTCCCAAGTACAAAAGTTGCCGTTGTCGAAATTGTCTATGCAAAATAAAATATATTTTACGATTTACATAACTTAATTTGTAATCAATTTCAATTTAAATATTCGCTCGCCACGTCTCTTTAGAAGCATTGAACAATAAATTTATCTTCTTAATTAACTTGTCACAGACCTAGCTAATATGTCCCTTTTTTACATCATCACTTGTTTTACACTTTCATCTATGATATTTTATTTGCTGCAGATGAAAAAGTTAGGCACAATTCTAACTTAACCACATATCTTGCAGCTAATCATCGGTTGTAACGTTTATATAAACAGTGTATACTAACTATATACGATACTCTATATAATACAATTGACGCCTTGCTGGTCACGGCTACAATTGTTTAAACCAAATAACACTGAAAATAGATTGATGATTGTTCATAAAACAATTCATCACCATTAAACTGTCGGACACATTTATGCACATACCATCACATGTTCCACGAATGATAACACATTTATTAAACTAAAATGAGAATTGAGATGAAATCAGCAAAATGGATTTAAATAAACTTTAATTGTAGAAACTTTTGTACAAAATATTTTATGCAAATATAAAATAACTAACCTTTACATGTTAATAGAGTTTTAACGTTACGGTTTATTTTGATTTTATTCATAAACAAAATGTCACTGGAACATTGTTTTGCAAAATCACAATTTTATAACGTGTAACTAACTCACAAAATGTCACAATCAGCAATAAACGGAGAAACACAGATAATAAAACAAAATGTCCAGCGATAATAAATATTAATTTTACTTCAATTCAACCATTAGTAGCTCATTACTGTTACCTCCGACATATAACTGACTCCTGCTCACATCGTAACTGAGGAAGTCTAAGTTCCAGATCAAATTATCCCGGGACAATATTTGTCCGACCACATGACCATTCTCGGTTACCACGACAACGTTGTTTGACATAAGGTCGCAGACAAACACGTGACCACGATGGTCAGTGGTCAGACCCGAGGTTGTTTGCAGTCCAAGATCGTTCAGGGAGAGATAGAATATCCGCTGCCCGTCAGTGTTGACACAAACTAGACCTCTCCATCTGTCAGTCACATAGACTCGGTCCCCGGAACCGGTCACGGCGATGTTTTGTATGCAAGAGAATGGATACCGGCCGTTAGTGACCTTGATCCCCCTCAGCTTCCTGCCACTACTCACGTCGTGCACATACAAGGTGTTGTCCCATCCACCAGCACAGTACAGCAGGCCGCCGTGACAAGCGATACTAGTGGTCAGATTTCCCCCCTCGACGGTTCGTGTCCTGGTCAGACTCTTGGTGTTGTACACCTGGACTTGGGTAGAATTGTATAAGGCAACCTGGAAATACAGAAATATAGACCAGAGTTAAAAATCGTAAATGTACAGATTGTGTTGGTGAAAAAAATAAACCTCAGCGTTCATAATCGTAATTGATGCAACCTGAAAATGGAGGGAGAGGAAACAGAAAATAAATACTCTTGGACCTGTATACACCAACCATTCTTAAGTAAGAATTGGTAAAGTCTTAGGATGCAATTCACAATATCTTCAGAGAATATTCAGCTACAAGTTTGAAATGTTGCATGACACTTTAACGTTGCTATTTTACTACATACAAAATCTTAAATTTCTTGGAATGAAATGGAAACTTGGGTTCAAGTCGTGGACTGGTTTAAGAAATGTTTGGTGAATACAGGCCTTTATGTCGTGGCACAAGTTCGGACAGTTTGTTTGAAATGGAGTAAACATGGTCGGCGGAATAATCATTCGAGACCTGAAAATAGACATGTAACGCATGTAAAATTAAATTGATGTAAAGAATTGCTAGTACAATGGCAATCTTCAGTCGTTCATAGTCGGTCAGCCTGCTAGTGCCCTGTCTAAATATCGGAAAAATACAACACTGCAACCCGAAAATACAAATCTGTACACTTGATACACTCTCTGTCCTCCTGGCTCGGTTAAGCTTAGGTACGGGAAAAAGTCGCCAAAAGTAAAAACATAGTCATTTATCTGAACATGTGAAATTATATGTAATAACCTCAATAAAAGATAATCAACTTTTAAAATGGGATTAAATCTAGTAAAGTCTTGCTCTCTGAAACAATAACAGATTGTAATGCATTGTATCTAGATCTAGCCATCTACAAGAAACAGAGATCTAAATTAAAGCCATGGTTTTCAAACAGTATTTTAACCAAATTTAAGCATAAAGCAATATAGAAAGGCATAGATTTATAAGTACTATTATAATATTCAAACTTACACTTAACAAGATATCTTTATATTTTTTTTCCTAAAGATCTCGCAGAATCTATCTCACTTTGTGCAGCTTCATGAATGCTCAACTTGTTGTTTTTTCAAATATTATTGACGTCAACTGTTTGTATATATGTTATATAACTGTTTGTATACATGTACGCGATAAAATATGATCGGCATATACTTAATGATCATTGTGTGCAATTTCCGAGTATAAATCACACTTAATTGTATTGTTGCGTACACCACGAGAGATGTGTGTTTTATTTAGCGTCTGTCATGATACGATATATGTTACGTACAATGCTTGGACATAGCTATGCTTGTGCCGTGCCAGGTTGGGACCAAAATTAAATAATACCACACCCACAATTGATTCTTTGTCGATCAGAAAATCGATGTTAATGTTGGAATCTATATAGATGTAGATATAAATATTCCATCTGTCGCATTATATCTCAAGTCCGTGAGACAATAGTCAAATGTAATACAGTGTGATTATAAAGGAAGAATTCTAACAATTAGCAATGTGAACCTCATGTTTATGTAATTATTTCATAGACTGGTATTCCCTGTCAATGGAAATTGGGTCTCAAAAACACACACACACTATTAAGCCCGAAATTCAGTACACGTCGTGTCAACTTTTTTTCATACTATTTACTGACATATTGCACTTGTCCTCATGTTGTTTGAAATTTCAATTACTTAACAATACACAGAGAATAATCTTCTCTTTAAAGTTTTATGTGTTCAATAAAACAATCCCAAACTCACGAGTATTGCCACATCATTGATTTAATGGTGTAAACGAGTAAGCAATAATCTCTAAGTTAATGCAAGTAAACTTGGGAAGATCTGCTTGCACTGTGTACGATTCTCGAACGGACAAAGCGCATGTATGTGTCTGTAAAGGAAGCATTGTTAAGGTAGCTTCCAAAGTTTGGATCTTTCATACAGAGTAAAGAACAATTTAATTCCGTGGCGCGTAACCTCAAATACCCACCAAGAAGGGAGGTAACATTAGGTAAATGTGTAAGTCAGACTTATGTCCCTTCAATAACGAAATAAGTGAATCACTACCAGTTGCAAAGTATATTTTGAAAAGAAACAACCGTTTGTTATCTCACAAACATTCTCTCCGCTTACCAGGGCCATGTTTACTTAACCAAAAAGTGCATTACTCTGACAGCACATTGTTAAATCTAATCTTTTATTAATATGTATATTACATATTTTAGAATATGTTCAGCCAAAACAATCGGTTAACATGCTTGGTGTGTTTACCTAATAATATATATATTTCTATACTATTACCTAAACACGTTTTGCTGTTTTCTTCAAAGAAGACATTAAACTTGAATACTGGCTATCGGTACAGTTTTCCTACATGATTTGTCCTATTTTGTGCTGAATATACCACAATAATGACAATAAATCTCCTCAATGTCAATCACAGTCCCGGGTACCTGAGAGTTATTGTTACTGTTACAATAAACTAAGACAAGTCCGCGTACATGTATGCAAACAGTGATTCAAATATCCAGCTCTTATGTGCCGTAATTTCGGAAACGTTCTTCTCTGTTTTACATAGAACTCCTTATTGATACTATTACTCTCTCTCTCTCTCTCTTTCACACATAAACAATTCTGCAAAGTTTGGAATGTATTTTGTCTATGTCTGGTGCTTTCTTATACCAAAGATTTAAATTAATAATAATTTACTATTTTTCCCGATCTTTTTAGCCAACGTTAAGCATTTTGTTACTTCGTTATAATCTTATCCTCCAGCACATTCTTCTTTTTAAGAGTACAAGCGGCCAAATGATTTACCACAGTCGCCAACGGGCCCCATTGACCTACTTTTTGGACGAATGACTCAGTCTTTACCTGTCTTCCATCTGACATACTGTGCATCGCTTGTATTCCTTGCTAATTCAGTCTATGACACTAACGTGATATATGACCAGTGGTCATTGACCACGAGTGATTTTACACTGAAACCTACAAACTTATTTCTGTCAGTCCGGCGTAGAAAATGTGTTGTTTGAAAAGAAAATGTTCTAAATATTCATGTAAAGCCATGTGTGGAAAATGGCCACGCCCCTGGCGGCCATTGTTTGGACGGATCAAAATTCTTGGAACAATCTTTATGGTGGTATCCGAATATTTGCCTATATTTGATAGATGTAACAACATTTTACTCCTGTTCTGTGGGAATTTAGGCATATTTATGCATAGACTCTTACTTTAGTCTAAATAAAGTCGATTTTCTAACGCTACCAATATTGTTAGACAGTACAAATGGCGAAAGAATCACTCTAAATCTTCTTTATTTCCAAATCTATACGTACGCACGATAGTAATCAATGCCGACTGGGATGTATGCTTCACTGTAGATCTAGGGTATTTATGAACAGATTGTTGTAGGTTCTTTTAAGGTAACAATGACTTACTTCGTTATTTGAGCAAAAAAGTTTGGTCCACCTTTAATACTGGGCCACCAAAGGAAGAAAATGTGTATAAGATATCAATGCATTTTTAGCAATCGTGATAAAGAGCCAACCAAAAAAGACTGTATACCAACTATCATGAATAAAGTTCTTGTAGTTTCTTTCAAGGAGATTTCGATCCCGGAACGCCACATACTAGTCGTTGAAATGGTTGGGGTATAGCTCCTTTCCTAACCCATAATATAAGAATAGTTTCGCGACTGGTTGGTCCGGTGTCAGAATAATGTGAATGGGTGTGGTGTTATGATAAGTGTTCACAGCAATGTTGGTGGGATGATAATCCCATTAAACCAACAAATGGGTCTCTTACTAGAAATGGTATGAATTACGGCATAAAAATATAAAATAATAGGGTCATGATGACCTTTAATCCCACACCCGAGGCCAGAGGCCTTTAGAAGGCTAATATCTGGCATCAGGTATTTAAGACTTATATACTTTAGAAATATTTGATGTAGGTTTGACCATTAGTGTGGCCACTGGGATGATAACACTTATTAGTATTTTACCTAGTGAATAAACCTGACACATATTAGATAATAAATCAATACTTCCGGCCAACTTTAGTGAAGACTGTACCATAAATGTGATCTCTAGCGTGTCTACAACGGTTTCTCCGAGATCAGCTAGTGACCTACTTTTTGACCCCCGCATGACTCAGTTAAGAATTCCTCCAGGATTTCATGCAGGCAAATATTCTGACTAAGTTTATTGACGATTAGGTAATAAATATGGCCTCTAGTGTCTTCCTTGTCTAAGTTCTGAGATTAAAATATATTAGTGCAAGTGACCTACCATTTCATCCCACGTGACCCGGTTATGAAATCATCTAATACTTCAGGCAGGCCAACATTCTAACCAGGTTTAGGTGAAGAATAATGAGGCGTCGTGTGTGTCCACAATCTATTTCTAAGATTTGACCTAGTGACCTACTTTTTGACCCTACGTGAACCAATTAAGAACACATCCAAATTATCGAGATTGCAGGCAAATATTCTGGCTAAGGTTAGAGAAGATTGGGGCAAAATGTGGTCTCTAGTTTGTTCACAGGGTTTTCCCTAAACAATCGATATAGTGTCCTATTATTTACCTCACGTGAACCAGTGCTTTGATGAAATGGAAATTGTCTCACTTGTTAGTTATATCCGAGGTATTTCATACTGAAGGTACGTCCTTTAAGTTCGAATTCCTCGAGATAATCGACTGTTCTTTTGTAGATATTGCAATTACAAACAGGCAAAATTCTTACATTTGCATAAATGTAAACTTAAAATTCAGTTAAATACTTGTAGGAATTTGCTATTTAAAAAGAACATGGAAGTGTTTGTTGATGGTGGTCAACCTGCGCGTCACAAGAAAGGCAGAAAAATGAACACACACACACCTAAGAGCACTAGCATAAAAAACGAGTAAAAGAAATAAAAGAGCATGCATTTAAGGATTATTCAGGGGAGACTACTCATTAATGTCTATCATTTCGAACTCATCCAAGACTTCTTGCAGACAATCTGACCAAGTTTGATGAAGCTGGGATAAAACCTGAAGCCATTAGTGTCTTCACAAGTAAATTGTTGACGCCACACAACGGACGACGGGGTATCAGAAAAGATAACCTTGAACAAGTTGTGCTCAGGTGATAGGTCATTGAAATACATGTACCCAAATACAATTACTTTTTTTATAAATTAATGTTAACATTGAAAATTGGTCATGCAGCTTCATGTGAGAACCACCAATGATAAATGTTAATTGTATTGTAAGACTTTTATGACACTCACCTCTGCATAAATTATCATGAGGGGCGCCCGTGGTGTTGGGGTCGAGTCGGCACTTTGTATCAGGACCGGAATCGACAGCACTTTCCTCAACTAGACCTACTTTACTCCGCCTCTGACAGCTTTCAGCTCTGAGATTCACTGGCAACTGCCACACATTGGGGCGTGAAAATGCTACTGATTGTTTAGGTGTGAGTCCCATTTGAGGAAAGAACTAATGTGGGAAGGTCTTTCAACTCACCTGCATTTCGCCAGTGATTCGACCCAGACATATGTATGGAGCTTCCTCCATCAAAATAGCAGGAAGTGGCTGAGGGTGATCAAAAAATTAGTCTTTGCGATCTATTTCATAAATAAAACAACTAAATTATCATTGTACAGTGATTTATATATATATATATATATATATATATATATATATATATATATATATATATATATATATATATATATATATATATATATATATATATATATATATATATATCTTTAACTTAAGCCTAAGTAAATTTAAAACATTATATAATTATTTGTATTCAAGAAGAACATTCTTATGTTTGTAGTTGGGATGCCAAAGGATACTAAATTTGGTATCCGGATATCCGTCGAACGATCCGAACGGATATCCGGATATCCGGATATAAATCTTAGTTAATTCTGATGTTGCAGTCGGATGTGTGCGGGGTTACTAACGTTTCCATTGATATAATTTTGCGTTAGATTTGTCTACGGACCTCACAAAATGTAGCCAAACATCGGACTGCAGATTGGAAGGCATAACTAATGATTTGTTTAGGAAGTGGATGTGAATAAGTTAAGATCACCGTGATCGAATGAAAACATAATAAATTCATCAATTCATTTATACAATCCAAACGGACTTAATTAAACATGAGTAACTGATCTTTGCCGACAAACCTGTTAATTGTTTACATAATTGTTACTCTATCTCTTCTTAATAAAGCCGAAAAAACGAACTTAAAGATAATAATCCTTAATCAAAATGGATAAGTAATAGCTTCAAACAATGGCTGTTAATTAGGAATCATTTTACATAAGCTTTAGCACATTTCTAAAACTGTGAAGTTCATCAACAAAATTAAAGATAGTATTCTCTAAACAAAATGGACCAGTAGAAGCTTCAAACGTTGGCGGTTAATTAGCATGTTATTATACATACCATCATGCTTTAGCACATTTCTAAAACTGTGAAGCCAAATATACGATACTGCGTGTCACCACCTGTCACCACCTGTCGTTAATCCGTTACACCTGCGTATGCGTGAATGCACACTGACATGGCAGCAGAAGATAACTTAGCAAAATGGCCAAAACATTTAATTAAATGTTTAAAATTTTACATTTTTAAGCGAATATCCGGATACCAAAGTCGATTCGGATATCCGATGATTCGAACGGATATCCGAACATCCGGATATCCGTTGACATCCCTAGTTTGTAGGTTTAGTTTAAAACTATTTATTTACAGTTAAGTTTATTTTCACGTCTGCCCACTTTCTGGGTAGAACCATTCCTCAGGTATTAAATACATGCAAAACTGTGCAGAAAATAGTCTTGCTAAAGGACTGACATCGTGTGAACCGTTTCAAGATTCAACAGTTGGACCCTCCGATCGAAAGTCCTATGTTCTAAGTTTTTAACCACTTAATCACAGATGCCAACTTAAGCTTGGTTTGGCGAATGATGATATACAATACAGATTGGACCACAACTATCATAACAATAGTTATTTTTTACTTAAATTTATCTTAACTATTCTATTGATGTAGTATCTCGCGTGTAAATTTGATACATGAGTTTATAATTCCAAGTAAATAATAAAGAAATACGGATACTTACTGCTACCTCTTGTGGACCAATACAACATACATCTGTTGGCTTTTCTTCTGTATCACAATACTTGGTCACCATCCTACTTGAAGGATCTACACGTATCAGTCTTTTGTTATGGTAATCACCTATCACCAGACTTCCATCACTGAGGTGACAGCAACAAGTGATTTGACAAAAGCCTTCATCGCCTTGTATAGTGACGTTGATTTTTGTAACTTGTTTAACGTAAGGTGGTTTTTCCACAGATGGTTTCACCACTGACCTATCTCCCCGTTTCTCTACTGGTCTCCTTACTTGACGGTCTCCTTGATTCCTTACTATTGCCTGTACTGGTCTGTCTACTTCACCTCCCAATGCACCCTGTGAGCTGATATCCTGTACCTTTGTGCGGACTTCTTTAACAAGGGAATAGAAACAGTTGATGGAATCAAATATCTTCATTTCAGTCAAAAAGTTAAATTGATGTCCCTTTATCAGACTGTCCGACTCGCCATAAAGAGCATCAACTTTTTGGGCAATTGTCTGACCCTTCGTTTTAAAGACAATCATATTGGCTTTCCACTCTTCTGGCTTTGTAATTTGACCTAAACATTGGTTTATTTCATCTTTAGTTAAAGCACAGGTCTGTCGATGATATTTGGCGACTGCAAGAAGCTCTTTCTGTTTACTTCTGATATCCTTCTTACCCTTCTCTTTTAGCTCCTCAATTCGCGACAAGAGTTTCTTTGCGTAGATTTCCAGATCATTAAGAAAACTGTTTCCATCTTTTTTAATACTAGCCAAGTGTTCATCTAATGCTTGAATAGCTATGTTTATCTTGTCCAGAGCCGATTTCAACTGTGCTGGGACTGCCTGTAACTCGGGGTCAGAATTCAGCTCATCTGAGGATTTCCTGATGTTTTGGAGGTCCTTACATTTCCTGCAAAGTAATTTGAAACCGTCAAACATCGCAGCGACACCACTATGGTCATTATAGTAAGGTTAATGAAAGACGTACCGAGACATCTGTTTGGGCTAGAGGACTTCACATCAAATAGTTTGTCCATGAGTACGACTTAAATACATGTGGTGAATGGAACAATATTTGAGAGAATTCAAATAAGTGCCTGCCACAAATTGACACAAATATTATAGACCTAAAATAACACAGTACATAATTTTGGCATTTCATTCGCAGCTGAAAACTTTCATGTTATTTACGTTACTTTACATGTCAATCTTTGCACAAACAGTGTTTAAAATGACCAACTTAGTCTCTCTATGAAACACAAATCTTTCCCGTCCGAGCCACGCTGCATAGTTAACTACTTTAAACTAAGAAAACCCTGTGACAACTTACTTCTTAGATCACGTTCCATGATCATCGGAGTAATCAGCTCTGAAATCGATATCAATTTTTAGCTGAACCTACTAAGACGTTTCCTGCACTCGCTGAGCTCGTTTCGACTTTTATTTGTATAGAAAATAGACTTGCTGCTAGTTTATTTTTCATTTCTTTCAGGGCCTTTATAATTAAAGAAACGTGTTTTCTGCTATTGTATTATAACATCAAAATTCAATGACGACACAATCTGCCTAGGGTAATGACATTATAATATACTTTAGTTTCTCATCAGCACATGGAGAAATTTTTAGCTGAACTCTCCATCATCCTTATCCATAAATTTGAAAAGAATAGACAAGGACAGCAATATTTAATTCACGATGTGTACTGTCAAACAAATACTATAACAGTCTGTAATTAAACTAATGTATAAGTTATTGCCGCAACTAGGCACACATTTCCCAGAACAGGGGTAAGATGTTGATTCACATATAAGATATTGGGAAACCGTAAGTCATCACCTTTCAAGCAGATAACTGACCTGTGATCATAGAGGTGACATTTCGTACACAGCAGTTCGTCGTGCTGGCGACAGTACAACGTTATCAACTCGTCAGCATGTTTCCCACATTTCTCGGTTAGCACATCTTTGCGATTTCCAAGTCCTTGCACCACGTTGTGATTGTGAATAAATTTATTATGTGTTCCTAGGCAAGATGTACACATATGTTTATTGCAGTCAAAGCAGTAATAATCTGCAATCTCTTCTTTGTTCTCCTTGGCACAAATGGAACATTTGGCATCTTTATATTCATCTGCCGCCTTCTCTGTATCAGTTGCACTCGCCATATTTACAATCCAGCAGATTTCCAAAAGTATGTACACTAAGGTCTGTACTGAAAGAACAATATTATGATATGCATTGGTAACTAGCCAATAGTCAACTTGACAGCTTATCAGCAGGGAGCACAGCAACTCTTAGCAGTAACTAGGTAATCTTACCCCAATAATGGTAAATAAATGACACAATTTGCTCAAATTAAATGGCTTTGAAAAGTCTGTGTATAATCTGTTATGCTTTAAGTTGGACTTCGGTTGGTTATTGCTTTGTGACATTGTTAACAACAAGAGAATTAGCACTATATTACACATGAAAATTAGATTCAGCTTAAGTTTAGCAGAGAATCTGTTGCCAATCAGGAAACTTAAAGTTTTATTATATTGAAATGTGTGTTCATGAATATATTTTAACTGGCTTTTACATGTGTGTCTAAAACATGAACATTTCATCAGATAAACACACATTGCTCTGATTAATGACAGTAAACAGGAAGTGCATGATATGTCTCCTCAGCATGTTTACAGCAAAAAAGTTGTAGTTGTACACTTCTAGTGTAGGACCCAAACTGGCTGCATTCTAATTGCCTGGCATTTGAAATAAACATGCTTATTGTGAATAATGTGAAACTCTTCAACAAACTAACAACTGGCACTGACCTTTAGATTTCTGCCCAGCGTCAGATGTGTGTATTTGGAATCATTCGATCCAAACTCACCGACTTTGGTTGGACTGTGGTTAAGCTATGTGTAATCAAACTGTAATGACATGAAAATATAGGTCTGTTTACAAGTGTTGACTTCAGTAAAAGCTCAGTGTTTAAATGAAACCGCATTTCGATATCCAAAACAGTAATGTTTAAGATAAATGTACTCTATCATAAGAATGATGCAGGGATGGATTCATGGGTATGGGGTGTGGGTGGATGCTATCCCCCACCAACCTGGTAAAAGAGCAAAGTTGTGAAAACACCTACTTGTAAGTTTAAAATTACTAAGCTTTTAAAGTATTTTTTCTGCTGACTGCTAAGTTCGAAGTAAGGGTCCCTTACCGTGTGTGTATATATCTAGTATTTACTGCGATAAAGTTGAATGGATATTGAATCATACTCCCACCCCCACCAACATTTTCTGGATCCGCCCCTGGAGCAATAGAGAGCATATTGACACTTCCAACAGCCTTGCTGTTGGGTTAACTCTTTAACAACGAAGTTGAGTGCCTGCCTGTAGAAATTAAGGCCCCGGGTTCGATCCCAGTTAGGGACAGGATTTTTCTCCGCACATATTTACTTTATAAGAAAACAAAGCTTTAAAAAATGTAATGCATAGGACAGACAGTATTCTGATTATACCCAAAGACTTGGCATACATTTAGCACATAGTGAAAGATGAAAAGCTTATGGTAATGGGAATAAATAAAGAATAATAAAGAAAAGATTGGCATGGCTTGGTGGATCCGGTACTCAAGTTGTCACAACCCGGAAGAAGATGCACACATATTACAGATAAGCGGCCCAAGTTAACATATAATACCTGATCTGGCCAAAAATGCTGCCCTCTGGAAGGTCACCGTAAACTATTCTAACATAAACACAGGCACATAATGTTACTCCAACATGTTAATATAAAAATTCCACTGGACTCTTCGTACGTTTTCGGTCCCCGGAAATGCTCACATTGCGCATGATCGCGTGTTGCTATGCAGGCGGCGGTATTACTAAATACCGGATATGAGTTCATATCCGCGGATGTGTATCTGGGGTACTGATATGAACTTAAAAATCAACATTTACGCACCATTCTTTAGATTAGTCTGTGTATAGATGTCCTTTAATGTAGTTGGTGGTAGATAAAATATTTTATACTTATGATTCTCTAAATTACGTAGTTGTAGTCATGTATAGAGCTCTATAAGTAGCTAAATATCTTAGAATAAAATAGATATCACTTCTCAAACGTTATCTTAGAATAGGGAAAATATACTCTGTTCTGATTACAGACATTAGATAAGTGGACTACGTTTTGGTAGTAGTTTTGAGGCAGATATAACAGTACAGTGTGGATTACTTCCCTTGTGGTCCTTACTACTTCATTTCACGGCGGACTCTGGTCGCAGGCCCAAATCCCAAATGGACCCTTCCAAAGTGGCATCAGAACGATAATCCAAATACACCAAAGATGCCCAAATACAACCAAAGATACCCAAATACACCCCAGATATCCCCCAATGTTTATGGAAAATGTATTTTAATACTTGATTTAATTCATGTTGAATCTTAGAAGTGTCGTATATATGTTATACCTACGCGATGTATCTACCACAACCTACCAACATCTACATTGTAGCCGACAACAGCTTCATGAACAAAATGTGTAGGTCCCCAACAGGGGTTTGACATTACAGGAAGACAGACAGATAGATCAAACTTGTAGTGATTTCTAAACAAATAATGTACATGTTTATGTAAAGCAGGCTTATACTAAACTTGAACTTTACAGCGACCAGTGTTAAATTCTTTTTTTCTTAAAAATAAATAAAACAACTCTTTTTTGTACTTATTCATTGAGCGAGAAGGAGCCGCGGAGACAGAACGCAATTGGTGTATATAATTTTTCAATCAGTGTTTTAACAATGGCTACAATATACATCATTTAGATGAATGTCGTATATATACTCGTAGAATAAATAGTTATTCGGTGTGAATATTGTCATTCCCTTAAAAAAGGTGTAAAAAGTTAACCATGCATATGGCAGATCAGGTAAAAAATATTAATAAGATATCAAAGGTATCAGATATTTCAACTAAATACATGTGCATTCTAGGGCTAAGGTTAAATGTCACAAGTTAAATGTGTAGTATACTATCAAATTACTGTTGCTGTTGTTGTTTTTCTTAGCTCCCTGACGTATTTTTCGTTGAGTGAAATAATCACTGTGTCGAAAATATGCTGCCTACTACAGATATATATATATACTAACTTTTCATTGTTTCGTGAATTCTCATGATTTCGTAAATTGCTTTTTAACTATACCCAAACAGTAGATATGTTTGCTTTTTGCTCGGTTTTCTTATAAATTGAATGTTTATCTCGGGGTAGGTTTATGTGGGCAACCAAAAGAAAGAAAAACTCAGTTAAACTGAAAATATACTAGTTTAGAAAACCATCAACTTAGAATTGCTAGAGGTGTCGTGATAAATAACTGGACGTCTTTGTTGTGTCAGGTGTCCATATCATGCTAGCACATTCGTCGTGTATATTTCATGAGAGTTTTAAAATTGTAACAGCGTTACATGTATTATAATATGATATCTTAAGGATTGTGGTTAATGTGTATCTATTCCATAGTGTATCTATTCCATAAAAAGGCAAGGATCTTATGGAGTTTGCAATAAGTATTAAAGTTCATTATGTAGCTTAGAACTATGGATGTGATGTGTATTTTCATGTAGCGTGGAGATACAGTTATATTGTAACAGTACTAACCCTGTTTCCTTGGATTCATCATTACTAGGTTTATATTTGGATTATTATTATTTTACTTGAAATGTATCTTTTATTTTTTCAGGGAATAAATTTATCTTAAAAGTGTTTCTGCAAGAAAGAAAAAGCCAGAAGTATCAAACTTTATGTTTTATCATAAGAGTAACATCAATGATTGTATTATTTACCCTACAGGTAACCATTTAACAATGTTGGGAGAGAGAGAGAGAGAGAGATAGGTAGAGAGAGAGAGAGAGAGAGGGGGGGGGGTAAATGCAAGTAAGAAAGGTGTGACTTGGCCAAGACATGGTGTAAGATTTACCTTTTGTTGTCAAGGACCAAATAACCCATGTAAAGTGTGTGTCTGTTTGTGTCTGTGTTTATCTGTATTGAAAGTGGCACTCAAGCTTATCATATAATATTCGTAAAATGACCATCAACCAGTTGGATCATAAAGGGATTGATTAATTAATACATATTTTTCCCACTTTAATCGCTACAACACCAAATCTTCCAAGCTCTAGGTAAATATATTAAACAAGAGGACTATGATGGCCTTTAATCGCTCACCTGAGGACACGGGCTTTTAGTAGTAATTCAGAGTTAATTACTTTAAAAATCTTTGGTGAAGATTAAAACATTAGTTTGGCCACTGGGCTAATAACATTTTTTAGAATTTTACGTAGTGACCTACTGAATCCATGTGACTCACTTTAAAACATATCTAAGATTTCATACTGGCAAACATTCTGGCCAAGATTGGTGAAGATTGGGCGATCAGTTTGGCCTGGAAGTGATTTCATCAGGTTTTTCTAAAATTTGACCTAGTGAGCTAGTTTTTGATCCCTTATAACCTTGTTACAAACTCACCCACGATTTCTTGCAGCCAAAAATTTTGGCCATGTTTACTGAACATTAGACCATTAGGGTGGTCTCTAGTGTGTTGACAAGGGTTTTCTGAGATTTGACCTAGTGACCTCTTTTTTGGCCCCATGTGACCCAATGATAAACTCAGTCAAGATTTCATGCAGACAAACATTCTGACCAAGTGAGATGAATTTGGTTTCGTTTAGCGTCCCCTTTCGCCTTATGGTATGTGGCCAGCTCCAGTACTTAAGGTGCTTAAAAATAATGGTACAGAAGTTTATCACAGATAAGAGTCAATATACATCAAGACTATTAAAAAAACACAACAATAAAAAAGAGGGCCATGATGGCCCTTAATCGCTCAAATCTGGCATCAAGTAATCAAGAGTTATTTACTTTAGAAATCTTTGGTGAAGATTGGACCATTTGTCTGGCCACTGGGTTGGAAACATTTTCTAGAATTTTACCAAGTAACCTACTGAATCCACATGACCCACTTCAAAACATATGTAAGATTTCATACAGGCAAACATTCTGGCCAAGTTTAGTGAAGATTGAGCCATCAATGTGGCCTCTAAGTGTTTTCACAAGGTTTTTCTAAAATGTGACCTAGTGACCTACTTTTTGACCCCACGTGACCCAATTATATACTCATCCAGGATTTCATGCAGGCAACCAATCTGATCAAGTTTGCTGAAGATTGGCCTATAAATGGGGCCTCTAGTGTGTTCACAAGCTTTTTCTAAGATTTGACCTAGCGACCTTCTTTGTGACCCAACGTGACCCAAATGCGAATTCATCCAAGATTTCATGCAGGCAAACATTCTGACCAAGTTCGGTGAAGATTAGGCTATAAATGTGGTTTCTAGTGTGTTCACAAGATTTTTCTAAAATTAAACCTAGTGACCTACTTTTTGACCCCACGTGACCCAATAACGAAGTCTTTCAAGATTTCATGTAGACAAACATTCTGACCAAGTTTGATGAAGATTGGCCTATAAATGGGGCCTCTAGTGTGTAAGAAAGCTCTTTCTAAAATTTGACCTAGTGACCTACTTTTTGACCCCACCTGACCCAATAACGAACTCCTCTGAGATTTCATGTATACAAACATTCTGAGTTAGTTTGGTGAAGTTTGGGCTATAAATGTGGTCTCTAGTGTGTTCACAAGTTTTTCATAAAATTTGATCTAGTGACCTACTTTTTGACCCCAGGTGAGTCAATAATTAACTCATCCAAGATTTCATCTAAACATTCTGACCAAGTTTGATGAAGATTGGGCTATTAATGTGGCCCCTAGTGTGTTCACAATTTTTTTCTAAGATTTGACATAGTGACCTACTTTTTGACCCCACGAGATTCAATTATGAGCTCATCCAAGATTTTATGCAGGCTAACATTCTGACCAAGTTTGATGAAGATTGGGCTTTAAATGTGGTCTCTAGTGGGTTCACATTTTTTTCCTATAATTTTAGCTTTTGTCCTAGTTTTTGACCCCAGATGACCCAATAATGAATTCATCCAAGATTTCATGCATACAAACATTCTGACCACGTTTGATGAAGATTGGATAAAAACTGTGTCCTCAAGCATGTTCACAAGCTAAAATGTTGACGACGAACGAAGTGGTATCGGAAAAGCTCACCTTGAGCACGGTGTGCTCAGGTAAGCTGAAAATATGACTAGGGAAGAGCTAATAATAAAAACATTTAATTATATTGGAAAGGATGGACACCCGAAAAGAAAGACTTAATTATTTGAAATAAATTAAAATAAAATTTCATGAAACGGCTGATTTCACAGATTGGCTGTAACATACATACCAACACTCTCGCCCTTTGCCACATCTAACACTATAATTAACCATATATGTACAGCATTACCACGACTTAGAAATATAATAATACTAAATGTAGTTTGTACTAATATATAGTATATATCCATGGTGGCACAGGGGGAGTGGGGATTGTAAATAGTACATTATTAAATACATATTTTAAAACTTTTTCTTTTAACGGTCCTAAAAAGGTCGGGCGGAAGAGATATTTCAAAACTGGATAAGAAAGAGCTGAATTTTAAGTAGATATATATTTGCAAGATATTTTATTAATATAGGTATGGTCTAAAGGACATTCATATCCCGTCTGGGGACACCTGATCGCAACAAGAAAATGATATTCAGAAGTATGTGAGACAGAAACACATCCTGGATTCTGCGTTACAATTAGAACCGAAGTATAGATAGATATATAGGTAGGTAGGTAGGCAGGCAGGCAGGCAGGCAGGCAGGCAGGCAGGCAGGTAGGTAGGTAGATAGATAGATAGATAGATAGATAGATAGATAGATAGATAGATAGATAGATAGATAGATAGATAGATAGATAGATAGATAGATAGATAGATAGATAGATAGATAGACAGACAGACAGACATCATTTCGTGGCATTGGGACGACGGTGCGATATATAGAGAATACCAGGTTAGTGTTCATATAGATAAATGTTACCATGCGAGCCTAAGAAAATCAGAAAGCACGAGGCTCTGTCGAACATGATAACATTTATCTATATCAACACTAACCTGGTATTCTTTTTATCACACCATCAGCAGTTTTTTTTAAATGGATAATAAAGGGAAACATTAGTGTGTTGGATTGGAATGTTAGATCATGTAGGGGAGGAGCAGTAGCGGTAAATTTAAATGTTTCCCTTTTTAATACATTTGAAAAAAGCTGTTATCTATGTAAAAACTAACATGGTATTCTCTATGTAACACCAACAAATAGTATATCTGTCATTGTGTGATTTGACACTCATTTTTAATTTTTTCTACGGACTAGAGAGTCCTTCATTCCGCCGAAGTTTCATATTTCTCCACTGATATTGCACTATTGTTTTCAAATTGAATTTTGAAAGCACTGTTAAATTCTTTTTAATGGGGTCCTACCGATATCCACAGTTATCTCCCTTGCGAAGTTAGTTTAGAGTGATTTCCCTTAGGTATTGGGTAGTTCCGGTTTGTTGAGAAAAACGACGATCAGATAAAATAATGAGATTTATCCCTGTGTTCTTAAAGGAATTTCAATGTTCGCTCTATAATCAACGTAGGAAACTGATGCAGAACAGCAGTACAGCCAAAGCAAAGAATGAAATTATGTATGATAGAGTAAAACTGTTAAAGTCGGAACAGTTTCTCAAGAAACTGTATGGGTGGGGTAAAATAAGTTGGTACTTCATCTCGACAGATCGTCCCGTAATACTGGCGTGTTGCGATTAATTTCGCTATTTTTGTTGTCTTATTTCGTCATTGATGAGCTGCAGATAATTTGTGTAAGCTTTTAATGTAAATGTGCTGGAAGTGAAGTGGTAATTGGAGCAATTCGACTATATGAATGCTTTTTTATACTAGTCATGATTGGAATTAAATGTTTGGCATGTAGGGAGTTGGCAACATATGCAACCTATTTTGCTGTGTGTATTTTTTGCTCTTTTATCCTATTTTCATTAACTCTTTGAGCCCTACAGCCAATTAATCAGTCATCCCCTAGAGGCATTTCTGCAGTCATCCCCTACACCTGGTGGGGGTCTTATCTGCCCCTCGTGCCTTGTGACACATCTGGTGTGGATTACCGGTCAGTGTAAGATATTGGGGGTGGATGTATACACAACACAATAAACATGTTATTTTGGAAATACTCTAAAAGTATATTTTCACATACTTGCAGCACAGAAAGTGCTTTACAAAACCGTGTAATTTTTAACACTGTAAGAAAAGAAATACTTCAGAAAAGAAACAAAATTATTGAAATCTGAAGAACAAGTTAGATAAATAATATCAAAATTAACACATTTCAAATGATTAAACTAAGATATAATTGACCTCATCAAGTTTTCTTATGGTTATAACGTTAATAACACTGCTTTATTTAAAAAATTATATAATGAGCAACTTTAAAACAGTCGGCCGTTTTTGATTGAAAGTTTCGATTTACTGGTAGTTTGAAAAAATAACGTTCTTAAACTTCATATTTGATTGAAAACTTCCGCTATTTCCAAGCGTTAGCTTTTGTCTTTTGATCTGTTGATATTTGCAATTATATTATAATTTGATCAGACACAGGTAATTCCACATATCCGCCGATACATGTGCGCATAAATAGGAATTTAAAGCTAACAGTAAGGGACATCGCCGTTTTTCTTTGTCTCGACATAATTAATTCATTGTGTTTACATCTGGGTTACATGAAATTCCAATACAAATATTTCAGGCCATAAAAACCTTACATGTGACCACGCTTTTTCCTAATCCACAGCTATTTTCAACATTAAATCGGCGTACTCTCAATATAGTTTACTGTATATAACCGAAACCGGAACTACCCAAAGAAGCGCCACCTCGTTCAAGGGAGGTAAATACGTAGCGAAATCAAGGATAACTCCGTATATCGGTAGGACCCCATTGTCTCACATTTCACTAACAGGTGCACGTTTA
The DNA here is from genome assembly GCA_007844125.1 of Sinonovacula constricta. Taxonomy (NCBI): domain Eukaryota; kingdom Metazoa; phylum Mollusca; class Bivalvia; order Cardiida; family Solecurtidae; genus Sinonovacula; species Sinonovacula constricta. Next base: position 44,268,064 of record CM017570.1, read on the forward strand.
CACAATGCTTCTCTAACCAATGTATTTGATTACATTCCGAATGATTTGATCATGTTATAGCTCATGAATGTATGTGTGCATTTTCTTATCATTACAATCGATTTGTTTACATGCAGACCGTAATTTCAAAAATCCATTTTCTGTCTAATATACGTGTACAAATAAAACCAACCAACTATCATGCATCCGTTTTAAACCGTGAACATTATACTTTTGTCAATCATTTCATATAGATCTACCATTATTGGTGCTTTCTGTTTGTTCTTTCATATATTCATAATCACATAGCCAACTTATTAACTCGCATGAATTTGTTTTTGAGCACTTTCCTTTCTTTCATTTACTGACATAATTATACATACGTCCGGACCTGGTAGAACAATCGACATAGCGTCGGGTTCGATCCTGGGCCGCGACATACCAAAGTCATTAAAAATGGAAGTGGTATAGCTCCTCTTGCAAACGCTCAAGCAAGTATAAGCTTAGTTCCACGACTAGTCGGCCCAGTGTCAGGATAATGTGACTGAGTGTGGTATCATGTCATGTGTGCACGACATAGTATACACTGTGAAGGCAGCAGTTCATGCTTCAAGTGGACACCGTCTCCAGATAACTGGAATACTGCCGATGGGACGACAAATCCCAAAATCAAACATAGATCGTTTAATTTTCTTACATGTGTTTTGTACAATGAAAATGACCGCAAAGCAGAGTTGTTACGTAGTATATCGGATGATTATTTTTTCTAAAGAAGGCAATACGCACTTTAGTGGTTTCATTCGTAAAATATTTTAGAGTCTGTCATATATCTTGCCCTGTAGGCTAAGAAGAATAACTCTTGCATGACCATGATCAATAATGCTGAGTGATCAGAGTGATTTCCCTTGTCTAATAAAACATGACTCCTACATCATCTTCGTTACTTGGCTTAGTTGATTTTCTAAAGTTTGTAAGTTTATTAATTGGTATCTGTTATATATTGACAACAACTCAGGACTTTTAGAACGCTTATATGTCTTCTTTACAACTCAAGTACGATTCGTTTATCACAATCCTTTTGTTATTCTGGTCAGTCACATGTAATAACGTTATAAAGCTGTGTTCACTAATGTTATATTAATGCTAAACTTTAAGGAGATAGCAGATTGTTTGTTTGTTAGAAACTTTTGCCCAACCGTTTTAATGTAATATGAGGAAAATGTGCTGTTGCTTGCATACTGAACTTCAGTCACATGTACCTCTCGATACATGGCCACCGCAGTGTAAATAAACAAACATTTACTTACAAGAAACACTATTAGGATTTGTTTGCTGTTTATGTTGTGAATGGCGTTTCCGGCAAGAAAAGGATTAAAGCCGTGGTCGCTGCGATGCATTAAAAATCCAGGACCACCAGATCGAAAAAAAAACTTATCATTCGGAACACCTTGCTCTTTCTCTAGCGCCAAATAAAAATTTCAATGCATTGAAATCGATAGGGTAAGTTAAAGCCAATTTATACGTTTTCAGTTTATGGGGATTTCAAGGAAAAATTATCCCAAAGCAAATATTAATAGTTTATTATAAACACAGAGATAGATAATAAACTGGCTATTTAAAGAAGAAGAAAAAACAATCACAGCAAGCACAAGATATATATTTACATCTCTATCAAATACAGGTTATACAATCTACATACATGTACATAAGTACAGCTATTATTCTAGTATGTTCTATGTAAAAAAAATCAAACACCTGTACTAGTTAAAGCAATGTTCTAACAAAATTCACAAGTTCATTAACAATCATTGGTGTCACATTTCAAATGTTTTGTTGACAAAAGAATCAATCACAATAAGGTTAAGCGAATCAAACAATTAAAACGGTATTCAAGCTTAATTACCTACAGGAAACTCAACATAATCAGTATACAGTTAAACAACGTTTTCGGGAATACATATCATCTGTTTACTTGCATAAACTTAACAATAATTGAACAGAAACTTAGGCAAAATTTAAAATTAACAAGTAGTATGAATCATAGATTGAACAATATTTGGCTTAACAGTGACGGAATATTTGAAGAAAACAAACATTAGGCAATAGTGCGAATCATGTACACATACTGTCTGTATGTTAAACTATGCCCAGGCCGCTTTAAACCCGTTCTGTTCTAAAAACCAACAATAAATACAATAATTATAACAATTATTGATTATAAATACATCTCCATTAATACATTTGTTCATATCAAAGACAATCGAAGAACTATCTAACAAAGGTGCAACATTTTTGTAATTTCATAGATTAACATTTTTAATCCAGGAGAGCATTGGGGGTGGGGTCAGGAAGGGGGAGGCAAGGAGCACAAATAAAACTCGTAGAACATATCTAATAAACATATTAAATCAATTAAATTTTAAAGGCTGTTCAAACTATCGGATGTGATCCCGATTTACGTCAGAATACATATTCGGCATTCCGGGAATCTAATTTTTCACAGGGGAGCTTGTCCCGGATCACCCTAATAGCAAATGTGGTCAAAACATCCATCGAATAAATAATAAATGGTATCTTTGAAGGTCATTTCATGTAATATATGGCACTGACGTGTAAAGAAATCCACAAAACGTGAAGTCAGGTCGTTAAAACATGTAAAGAAAGCTAACGCCCATTCAAGGTAAAATCCTAAATCCGATCATGGAATCACGCAGAATTTGGGATATGGAATGAGAGGTAAAATTGTATTGTAACATGTACGCATATATTACTGTATGAACATCGATTATGAGATCAACAGATTTGCCATTAACAATAGACACGTTTATTTCCAACAGATTATCTTGAAATAAAATGTAACTTAATCTTTACGTGCAATATGATCGATTTTTTTATAGGACCGTACTCAGACAATTAACAGTTTTATTAGCAAACAATAAGAAGAATGGTAGCTTTATTCAAATTTCCACGTACCAAAGTTGAAATTGTTTATGCAATATCAAATCGTTTTTTACGATTTACATAACTGATTTAATGATCAATTTCGATTTGAATATTAAACTCGTCACGTCTCTTTAGAAGCATTGAACAATAAATTTATCTTCTTAATTAACTTGCCACAGACTGACAAACATCTGACACCAATGCCAAATAATTCATAGTAATGTATTAATGACGCCGCGTCCTTTTTGTTGATTTTGCGGGAAAACGTATTATCCGCGTGTGATGACGTCATATTGCTATGCTTAATGACGTCATTGTTTAAATGCTGATACAAAATGCACAAACATTACGACCTGACGTGAAAACAGAAAAATGGATTTAAATAAACATTTCAATTTTAATTTGTTAGAGCAAAACATTATGGAAACACAACAATATGTGTCCTCACCTACAAACATATCTGTAACGTTTACAAAAGACACGTTTTATTTTCATTTTATTCATGAACACGATGTCGATGACAATCGTTTTGCAAAAAAGATAACGTTAAGTTAATTCCACATTAATGTAACCTGTCACTAATTCACATTAATGTAACATTTCACTAATTCACAAAATGTCACAATCAGCAACAAAAGCAGAAACACAAAACAAGACAAAATGTCGAGCAATAAAATATTATAAACTTTACTTCCATTCCACCATCAGAAGCTGATCACTGAACTCTCCTCCGACATACAACCGACTCCTGCTCACATCGTAACTTAGGCAGGATGGAGGCCACTCGATCCCATCTTCCTTGGACAATATCTGACCTACTACGTGACCATTCTCGGTCACCTTGACTACGTTGAGTGAGTCCCCTCCACTGACAAACACGTGACCGCGATGGTCAGTGGCCACACCCGAGGCTCCATCCAGTCCGAGTTCCTCCGAGGAGAGACAGAATATCGGCGTCCCGTCCGTGCCGACACATACAAGACCCATGTCCCAGTCAGCCACATAAACTCGGTCCCCGGAACCGTTCACGACGATACCGTAGATGTCGGAGAACACTTCCAGGCCGACGGTGTCCATGGAGATCTCCCGCAGCTTCCTGCCGCTACTCATTTCGTGTACATACAATATGTCACCACACAACACAGTACAGTACAGCAGGCCGCCGTGACAAGCGATCCTGTCGGTCTTATGTCCCAACTTGACGGTCCGTGTCCTGGTCCGACTGACTATGTTGTACACGTGGACTTTGGTAGAATTATAGCAGGCAACCTGGAAATACAGAAACGTAAACCAGAGTAAAACATTGGTTTTTACTAATAGAGTATATTTCCGATGGGGATAAGCCTAACAGATTTTGTTGCTTTTGTCTTTGTATCCAGCTTAGGGCTTGCATTATGTCGTAAAGATGGAATTCTAATTTGTAATTCTGTCTATTTGTAGTCTTTACTAGGGATAACCAAGGAAGAGGCCACAATGCCTGTGAGTGGGTTTTTGCTTCCCTCTGTATATATTTTTAACCAGTCAGAATAATCTGAGTCTAAAAATTCCAATGTAATTGCTCTTTTTTGAACTGGGTAGTCTGATTTGTTGATCTGATTTGTTAGATGAAGGTTGATATCCGGTTCAGAGAGCAACCATGGTTCTACCTTAGAGGGCCCCAACTCCCCCACTTTACATCTCCCGGCACTGTACTCCTCTGCTCTGTCTGAAACTATTGCTCTGAAAGGTAAAGTTTGTTTAATAGTTCTTGTCATTTTATTGCAGAGGTAATAACCGGTGCCGAGGATCTTATTCACCCGGTTTGATGGTCTCGCTCGGACCCTGGCCCAGAGTCAGACTTGCTGTTCCTCTTTCCTAAGTTTCAAGGGAGGCATTCCAGCCTCCTGTTCTAGAATGTGATCCGGGACGTTGTTAAGGGTACCCAAGGCTATTCTGAGGGCCTTATTCTGTAGGCAATCTAATTTCTATGGCTCTTGAAAGTTAACCTAGTATCAGGAGTCATCCCCAGAAACCTAATTTCTTTTTCAAATTTGATTTTTCGATTCCCTAAATATACATCCAAGCTATTTGTGTGTTTGTTGCCAAAAAGTATGCCTACAGCCTTATCTTGTGAAATTTTGAAACCCCATTTTTTTGTCCAGTCCCAGATGGCATTTAGTCCATTTGGGGCTTTTTGTTGAAGCGTCTCTAGATTTTTGCCAGCTAGCCAAGCTCCGTAGTTATCCGCAAACTGGCTCACCACTAATCCCTTTTGCACTGTCACGCAGGATCGGGTTCAAACCCAGGCCAGGTCAAACAAAAGACTTTAAAGTTGGTAGTTCCGGCTTCCCTCCTTATGCTCGGGACTATGGGGACAACATTACGCCTGACTTGTCCGGGTCCGTGTCATTATAATGGACCGCTTGGGATAGTCCCTGGGCACCTCATAAGTGTCCCTGTGCTATAATGATATAAATGTCGCTGCACAGTATCGGCCAAAATGCCGGCAAATCCCATTCCATATATCAGGAGCGAGAATAGTAGCGGGGAGAGGATCGAGCCCTGGGGTGCCTCTCCAACCTTTCAGGCTTAGAGAGCTGCCCCTCTATTTTAACTTGTATAGTCCTATTTTCTGTAAAAGGCCTTCAGATACAGGAAGATGTTGCCTGTTATCCCATATTCCTTCAATTTATATTGGCCTCTAGCGTGTTCACATACTGTTTATACGATTTGACCTAGTAACCTACTTTTTGACCCCACGTGACCTAGTTAAGAACTCATCCAAGAATTTATTCAGGCAAACATTTTGGCTAAATTTAGTGAAGATTTGGTCATAAATGTGATCTCTAACGTGTTCACACAGTTGTTGTTTGTTCTTCTAAAATTTGACATGATGTCCTAGTTTTTGACCACGTGACCCATTGGAGAACATTGGTGAAATAGAAATTGTCCCTATTTTTGTTAACATACGAGGTATTCCAAACAGAAGGTAGGTACTTTTAGTTGGAATTCTATCGCTTGTTCTTTTGTAGATACTGCAATTACAAGCAGTGAAATTTCTTACTTTTGCATAAATAAATAAATAAAATAAAAGCTTAAAATCCATTTAAATACTCTTGCGTTTTGTTATTTAAAAAAATGGAAGTTTTTGTTGATGATGGTTAACCTTTGTATCACACTAAAGGCAGAAAAATCAACACACACTCCAAAAAAGAAGAAGCATAAAAACTGAGTAAAACAAATGAAAGGACCAACTTGCATTTAGGGATTATTCAGGGGAGAGTACATATTAATATCTCTCATTACGAACTCATCCAGGATTTCATGCAGACAAACATTCTGACCAAGTTTGATGAAGATTGGATAAAAACCGTAGCCTCTAGTGTGTTCACAAGCAAATTGTTGACGGTACACGACGGACGACGGACAAAGGGGTATCTGATATGCTCACATTGAACATGTTGTGCTCAGGTGAGATAAAATAGGTCATTAAAATACATGTACCCAAATGCAGCTACCTTTATCATAAATTAATGTTAACATTGAAAATTGTTCATGCAGTTTCATGTGAGAAATACAAATAATAAATGTTAATTGTATTGTAAGCCTTTAATGATATTCTGCTCTGCATAATGATCATTGGAGGCGCCCGTGGTGTAGTTGTCGAGTCGGCACCTTGCATTAGGACTGGAACCGACAACACTTTCCTAAACTAGACCAAATTTACTCCGCCTCTGAGAGGTTTCAGGCCTGAGATGCACTGGCAACCGCCACAAATTGGGGCATGAAAATGCTACTGATGCTTAGCCTCTTACCACGTGAGTGCAAGTCCCATTTGGGGTAAATGACTTAATGTGGGAATGTCTTTCAACTGACATGCGGTTCGCTAGTGGTTCTACCCAGACATTTGTCTGGAGTTGTCCTCCATAACAATAGTAGAAAGTTGCTATGGTGATAATAATTGGTCTGTGCGTTGTTTGTTTCGTTTTGTTTTTTGTTACATCGCACCAACACAATTATGGTCATATTGGCAACGTCCAGCTTATTATTGGTGGAGGAAGATCCCAGACTTATGTGACTTACCCCCACCCCCACCCCCACATGAAACTTCTCGCCCCGACTGGGACTCGAACCCATGCTGAGGAGTTTCAAGTCAGCGACTCTAACATGTCGGCCACGGGCGCCCCGCTCCCTGTGCAATGTATTTCAAAAACTAAACAACTAAATCATCATTATACATGAGACCAGTGACGTGTATTACCTATGTAAACTTAATATAAAAAATTTAGCATCTTTTATCATTTAGAATAAAATTGTTATCTGGTAGTGACTGTGTCTATCTGCACTGCTGGGGACTAAGTTATAGGTATACTAACTTTGAAATAAATAACTTTTTGAAATATTAAAATGCACATTAAAACAATTTTCTAAAATATTTTGATCTATGCATTTATTAAAAGCATGGCCTTTAGATTTCCTGGATGACCACCAAATTTCCATGATGTAGGTCACAAATCCGCCTCGAACATTATGAGTTGGCATAAACACTGATATTGTAGAAATATCTATAACTTAAGCCTCAGAAAATTTAAAGCATTATGTCTATGAAATTGTTTTTTCAAGAAGAGCCTTTTTAGTTGCTGGTTTTGTTTAAAACTGTTTATATACATTCAATTGGGAAACAATTTTTTTATCGACTGCCCACTTTCTGGGTAGAACCCATCGACAGGTACTAATTACACGCAGCATTATGCAGAAAATAGTCTTGCTGATGGACTTGCATCGCGTGAGCCATTTCTAGGTTCGACCGTGGAACCCTCCGTTCCAAAGTTCTATGTCTTCATATCTTAACCACTAAACCATGGACGCCCATTTAAGCTTGTTTTGGAGAATGATGTTATATAGTAAATTTGACCACAACTATTATTACAATAATCAGACACTTGCAACATTTTCACTTATTTTTATTTATTTTATTGTTGGAGTGTCTCGCGTGTCGATATGATAAATGATTGTACGTATCCCAAATAAATTGCCAAAGAAACACGAAAGGTATACTTACTGCTACCTCTTGTGGACCAATACAGCAAACATCTCTTGGCTGTCCAACTGTATCGCAATACTTGGTCACCTTGCTGCTTGATGGGTCTACACGCTTCAGTCTTTTGTTCCACTGATCAGCAATCACCAGACTCCCATCACTGAGGTAACAACAACCATAGATACGACAAATGTCTCCATCCCCTGATATCTTGACGTCGATATTTCTAACTTGTTTACTGACAGATGGGTTTTCCACCCGTGGTTTCTTGGCTTGTTTCACGACTGGCCTACCTCCCCGTTTCTCTACTGGTCTCCTTACTTGACGGTCTCCTTGATTCCTTACTATTGCCTGTACTGGTATGTCTACTTCACCTCCCATAGCACCCTGTGAGCTGACATCATGTACCTTTGTGCTGATTTCCTTAACAAGGGAATAGAAGCAGTTGATGGACTCAAATATCTTCATTTCAGTCATGAAGTTGAATTGATGTACCTTTATCAGAGAGTCTGACCTGTTATAAAGAGCATCAACTTTTTGGGCAATTGTCTGACCTTTTTTCTTCAGGACAAACATATTGGCTTTCCTCTTTTCTGACTTTGTAATTTTATCTAAGCATTGGTTTATTTCGTCTTTAGTTAAAGTACAAGCCTGTCGATGACGTTGGGCGACTGCAAGAAGCTCTTCTTCTTTACTTTTGATTGCATACTTACCCTTCTTTTTTAGCTCCTCAATTCGCGACAAGAGTTTGTTTGCGTAGACGTCCAGATCTTTAAGAAAACTGTTTCCACTTTTTTTAATACTAGCCAAGTGTTCATCTAATGCTTCAATAGCTTTGTTTATATTGTCCAGAGCCGATTGTAACTGTGCGGGGACTGCCTGTAACTCGGCGTCAGCATTGAGCTCATCTGAGGAGTCCCTGATGTTTTGGGGGTCCTGACATTTCCTGAAAAAAGGAGAAAAAAACTGCCACTGAAGAACATCGAAGCGATCCCACTATGGTTACTATAGTAAGGTGGAGGAAGTTTCCAGACAAGTGTCTAGTCAGAACAACCTGTACACCGTAGGTAAGCTGGAGTATCACCAATGAAATAGTTTGTCCATGAGTTTGACTTAGATCCATGTGGTGAATGACACAATATTTAAGAGAAGTTACGACTCTACCTTTCAAATACGGGCCTGTCACACATCAACACAAATATTTTTGACTTTTATTGACCGCCATATTATTGATAAATCAAAATTCTTTGCACACTTTTGGGCCACCCTAGGAATATGTATACCAAATGATAATATCAATGCTCTAGCTCTTGTGATTTCTGTAAAGAAGTGTTGTTGTTTTTTTTTTATTATTTTTCAAGAAATCGAAAGTCCAACATTTAATGTGGACCACAAGACAACATATATTTAGTTAATCTGCACATTAAATTTCATTATCAAAAATATAACGTGATCAATTTTACTATTATTTCTGGCAACTTGTCTTTCCTGTCTATGTTCTATGTTAGTATAATTGTTTGTATGGCTGTGCAAAAAATTCGTTATTGCCATTTAATTTGGCAATTTTCTTTCGGAAGAATCAATCGGCTTGGCCTTTTGTTTATAATTTGGATTGGTCGCGTTCAGTTAAACCTGTTGAACAATAGGCAATAATAAGGTTCTATGTATTCTGTATTCTGCAACGAAATATATCTTAAAAAATGGTTACTTTGAGAAAACTGTATGTCCAATAATATTCATGCTTCTATGCAACAATTGTTTTTTCTTAAATCGAGAAATTTAGTTGTGCAAATTAAATCAAAATATTTAAAACTCTTATTTAAATGCAAATCGAGTAAGCCGTATTTTCCAGATGCAGAATAAACTCCATTACACAGTTTCAACTTCAGACTAAATTTTTAACTTGTTTATGGCATTTCATCAATGAGAGCATCTTTGACCTATTGTGCACAAAATGGTGACAGTAACCAAATGATACAAAATATAAAAAAATCCAAACGTTTTAGGGGAGTATTTCCCCATACTTCTACAGAAACGGCTAGCACCTCTAATGCTCGTTCAATTTAGACGAATTTGGACACACCCCAACCCAACCAACGCTGAAAACAGTCCTGAGCGGCCCCTGCTAATGTGGTGTAAATAGGATCGGCTCACAATTTACAACTGATTATTCAGCTTTTAAAGCGAACTATGATCTGCAAGTTGCTGTGTTGCACTGCCGACTGAATCATTGAGCTTATTCCCACATAATTACATTTGGTTAAATGTGGTATTCGACAGTCTGCACCATTGATTTCTCTCAAGCTACTAAATAAATTATTGTTACCAACAAAGATCAAGCGAAATGTTATTTACCGTTGCTTTACGGCCATGAGGAAATATATGCCCAATGCCCTACATGTCATTACACATATGTCTTTCCTGTCCGAGCCATGCCGCATAGTTAGCTATTTTAAACTAAGAAAACCCTGTGACTACTTACTTTTAAAATCATGTTTCATGATCATCCGAGTATAACAATTTTTAGCTGAACAAATCTTTAGCTGAACTCTCCATCATCCTTTTCAATAAATTTGGAAAGAATGGACAGGGGCAGCAATATATATTTCATGATGTGTACTGTCGAACAATTCGGGTAATGTTATAACAGTCTTTACTTAAATTAAAGTACGAGTTTATGTCGCAAGTAGGCACACATTTCCCAGTACAGGGGTACGATGTTGCTTCGCGTATTAGACATGGACAAACTGTTTGATATCACCTTTAAAGTGGATAAGGTAAGATAACTGACCAGTGATCGAAGAGGTGACATTTCCTACACAGCAGTTCGTCGTGCTGGCAACAGTACAACGTTATCAACTCGTCAGCATGTTTCCCACATTTCTCTGTTAGCACATCTCTGCCATTTCCAAGTCCGTGCACCACGTTGTGATTGTCGATAAATTTATCATGAGTTCCTATGCAAGATGTACACATATGTTTATTGCAGTCAAAGCAGTAATAATCTGCAATCTTGTCTTTGTTCTCCTTGGCACAAATGGAACATTTGGCATCTTTATATTCATCTGCCGCCTTCTCTGTATCAATTGCAGTCGCCATATTTACAATCCAGCAGATTTCCAAAAGTATGTACACTGAGGTCTGTACTGAAAGAACAATATTATGATATGCATTGGTAACTAGCCAATTGTCAACTTGAGAGCTTATCAGCAGGGAGCACAGCAACTCTTAGCAGTAACTAGGTAATCTTACCCCAATAATGGTAAATAAATGATACAATTTGCTTAAATGGCTTTGTAAAGTCCGTGTATAATCTGTTATGCTTTAAGTTGGACTTCGGTTGGTTATTGCATTGTGACATTGTAAACAACAAAAGAATGTAAAATGACAGAATTAGCACTATATTACACATAAAAATTAGATTCAGCCTATGTTTAGCAGAGAATCTGTTGCCAATTAAGGAACTTAGAATTTTATTATATTGAAATGTGTGTTTATGACTAATTTTAACTGGCTTTTACATGTTTGTCTAAAACATGAACGTTTTATCAGATAAACACGCATTGCTCTGATTAGTGACAGTAAACAGAAAGTGCATGATATGTCTCCTCAGCATGTTTACAGCAAAAAAGTTGTAAAAACACTTCTAGTGTAGGACCCAAACTGGCTGCATTCTAATTGTCTGGCATTTTAAATAAACATGCTTATTGTGAATAATGTGAAACTCTTCAACAAACTCACAACTGACACTGACCTTTAGATTTCTGCCCAGCGTCAGATTGGTTGATTTGGAATCATTCGGTCCAAACCCACGGACTATGGTTGGACTATAGTTAAGGTATGTGTACTCAAACTGTAATGACATGAAAATATAGGTCTGTTTACAAGTGTTGCTTCATTAAAAACTCAATGTTTAAGTGAAACAACATTTGGATATCCAGAACAGTAATGTTTAAGATAAATGTATTCTATCATAAGAATGATGCAGGAATGGATTCTGGGGTATGGGGTGTGGGTGGATGCTATCCCCCACCAACCTGGTAAAAGAGTAAAGTTGTTAAAACAACTGCATGTAAGCTTACAAATACTAAGCTTTCAAGGTATTTTTTCTGCTGACTGCTAAGTTCGAAGTTATGGTCCCTTACGTGTGTATATATCTTGTATTTACCGCGATAATTTGAATGGATCTTGGTTAACTCTTGGTTAAACGAAGTTGAGTGTCTGCCTGCAGAAATAAAGGCCCCGGGTACGATCCCAGTTAGGGACAGGATTGTTCTCCGCCCATATTTACTTTAAAAGAAAACAAAGCTTTAAAAATGTAATGCATAGGACAGACAGTTAGCTGATTATGCCCGAAAACTTGGCATACATTTAGCACATTGTTCAGCGATGAAATGCCTATGTTGTTAGGAATAAATAAATTAAGAATAATGAAGAAAATACTGACCTGTCTTGGCCACAAGTGGGTCCGGCACTCAAGTTGTCACAACCCGGAAGAAGATACACAATATATAACCGATAAGCGGCCCAAGTTAAGATAAAATACTTGATCTGGCCAAAAATGCTGACTTCTGGAAGGTCACCGTGAACAATTCTAACAAAAACACAGGCACACAATGTTACTTCAACATATTAATGTCAAAATTCCACTGGGCTCTTTGTACGTTTTCGGTCCCCGGAAATGCTCACATTGCGCATGGTCGCGTGTTGCTATGCAGTTTGCGGTATTACTAAATACCGGATATGAGTTCATATCCGCGGATGTGTATCTGGGGTATATGAACTTAAAAATCAAGATCTTCACATCTTCCTTAAGATTTGTCTCTGTAAAGATATCCTATAACGTATTTGGTGCTATACAAAATCATTTATATAATATTCCAGAAGTATATAAAGGTAGTTGATTGGACTTTCGTATATGCAGGTAATGGAGGTCTATAAATAAACTAATTCAAGGGAAATAACTCAACAAGTAGTTTTTATAATTAGTGTACGATTGATCTCCCTTAGTTGACAATTATTTTTAGAGTAATGCTTAATTCAATTTTTTTAAATATTTTATTTTATTTCAGTTACCCGCAAGTAAGATGTGATAACAAGTTAATCTATTGTAATTTAAGTAAATAATAGTAAATTCATCGTAACTTCTTGATTACTTTTTGGCCCTTGCGAAAGATGCTAATTATGCATTTAGATGTAATATTACTAAGAAACAGATTGTAAAAGGTAGAGAGCATACACTAAACCAGTATAGCTGTATGATTGTTTATCTTCATATCTATATTTCCATTGAATATCAAAGATAAATTACCAGATCTTGAGTTTTAAAAAATCTTTGTTTATTTCAGCATACTTCCTGTTTGTTTTGTTTGTTGTTTTTTGTTACATCGCACCGACACAATTATGGTCATATTGACGAAATTATTGGTGGAGGAAAACCCCAGACTTATGTCTAGGTAGAACCACCGACACATCCCGCATACTACCTGTTTAATTGTAAAATAACATTTATCTTATACATGTATTATAATTGCATTGGACGTGACACAAGTCTTTGTATAACCCGTTGTGTAACGGAGGAACTCTGAGTTTATGGGTATGTATTCAATATCAAACACCAAAATAGATAATAAAAATAATTTCAGCATTTACTGTAGTACATGTTAATAAATAACAGCAAACAATAAATGTAAAAATAACAATCACGTTTTGCTATATTGAAATGAGTATAAGCATAAACATTTAATAACAAAACTATTTCAAAAACAACAACGTCAATTTAGTTATAATTATAGTTGACAGTAGGTTATGTGAAAATGCAGCTTATAGAATAAATATTTAATGTATTTAACAAGCTCAACACTGTCAAAAGATTGATGTTTACTTATATATCGTTTATAACAAATAAATAAACAAAAACATCGGATGAAACTTTTAACTAAAATATGCAATTTATGACAAAATCGTGGAATAAAAGTTCGTTATTATGAATTTAGGTTATATTAATGCTTGCTTCTCAGTTGGGTATATGAGAACAAATAAAACCAAATGAAGAGCTGAAAAGAATTAATTGATGTTTTATCTTCTGGCCAAAATGTGATAAATTTTCATAGATGTTCATAAAGCATACTACAGTTTGAGCGGAACAGCTGTAAAATATGTAAAAAAGTTGAGCCGATCCCTCTGATATATATTATTTTTAATTATTTATAATCATCGATAATAAATGAAAGTTTATGTTAAATATATTATTTATGAACAAGGAAGTAATCACATAACCTGCTAAAAATAAATCACCTTAAACCGACTCAGGTAAAAAACAAAAACAAAAATACTATATGGTTGATATAGGAATTATCTGTTGACAAATAAAATATAAATCTTGTAGTAGAAGACAGTTAAACTTGCCATACACTCATTTTACATTTCATTCTTACATGTGTATAGCAGCTCATCATTTCATCAGTCATCTCTGACAACTTCTATGATACATTATGAAAGCATCCAGACTGTGAAATGAGCATGCCATTTCAAGAGTGAGGGTGGTGTTACAGGGAGGTAATCTTTGGGTATTGTTTTGGAAAAAAAAATGTTTTTTTTTCAGACTTTAATTTTAATTGTACTTAAGCTTGGCATCAAAACAATTCCTATTTGGTGTAGTTTGTTTACTGTGTTATGCAAGTGATTATCACAGTGAGAAGTACATATTTTCCCAAACAGAGCAAGTGAAACATCCAAAATATACAGATTTACATTTTTCAGAGGTTTGCAATTAGTTTTGTGCCATATTGGACTTAGAGTAAATTAGTTTCTTATAATTCAGTTTAGGTCAATTTGTGAGTGTAACCCTGCCTTGTTGATTTTCTTAATTAGTAATTAAGAAGTAAAAAGAAAAGTTAAGGTAAAAAGGTTTAGAAGGTGGAATTATTGTTGTTGATTTCCCGTCTCTTGCTCTGCATAGTATGATGGATATCACTGATATGACTGATCAAAAGGATCTAAATTTCTTTATAGACCAGTTAGAAAAATCTGGGAAATATCACGTCTTAGCAGTACGCTCTTCTGTAGGTGAACCTTCTGAGGGTGCATCAGGAGGAAAAGCTCCACCAAAACATATATCATTTGATAAGGACATTTTTTATGTCCCACCTCGTCCTTTACCACCTACATCGTATACCCCTCTAGCAGCCGCTGATTCAGCGTCAGATATGTTGCCAAATTATTCTTCTACACTTAATCCTCCTCATCGCTTGTCTTCTTTTTCATCTCTTGGCCAATTGTCGGTTAAGACTCCTTATCTACCGCAATTTTCTAGACAGAATGAAGCTGGAAATGTTTCTTATGAAGTATGGAAGCATGAGGTTGTATGCTTACTTCGAGAGGGACTCTATCGTGAAAGTGCCATTCTTCAAGGCATCAGAAAGTCTTTAAAAGGTAAAGCAAGGTCTGTTCTTGCACATCTTGGGCATGGCATTTCCCCTTGGGATGTCTTATCTGAGTTTTCTTGTTTATATGGTCTGGTTTCTAGTGCGGAGAAGGTCAAAGAGAGGTTTTATTCTGAGACCCAGCGAGAAAAGGAGACAATTGCTGACTACAGCATTCGGCTCGAAGAACTTGTTTCTCACCTTCAACTGGATAGACATGCAAAGAACCAAATGCTTTGTTCTCGTCTTTGGTCTGGGTTGAGAGACAAAGACTTTCGGAACTTTTCCAGATTTAAGTATGAGTCTATTTCTGACTTCGCAACATTGCGAAAGGTGTTAAGGGAGATGGAAGATGACTTTGTCAGAAGTCATTTGGCCTCTACTACTTCTTCCTCACCAGAGTCTCATTCCATTACTTCTTCTGTACCATCATTACAGCCAGTCGATATTGCCAGGCAAAATATCCTTATGATTGACCAGCTGAAAGGAATTACAGATCAACTGGCAAAATTCAACACCAGATTGGACTGACTGGAGAATGAAATAAAAGGCTTAAAAAACAATAACTCTAGACAACAGCAGCAGTCAAAACAGCAGCATGATCAACAGCAAACACAAAACAATCAAAGACAACTGCACAAGCACAAGCAACAACCATACCTTCAACAACACCAACAACAGGCACGAAACAATCAAGGACAACGACATCAGCAACAGTCATACTTTCAACAACAACAAAACACACAACAGTCTGCCCCTTTAAACAGCAATCCGCCTTCCTCGCAGGGCCAATAGAAGGTGGAGACTCAGCTGCTAAGGCAGGCCCTCAAACAATTGAGATGGTTGGACATCCAAATGAAACCACTGTGTTACTAAATGACTTGCCCCGTCAAGCTCTGTTTGATAGTGGCTCAATGGTTACAACACTTTGTTCTTCATATTTCAGTTCATTGAAACCATTACCAACTCTTCATCCATTGACAGATCTGCAAGTAGTCAGTGCAAATGAGTCTACTATTCCATACGTTGGCTATGCAGTCCTAGAGATATCTTTACCTACTGTTTCAGTACCTCCAGTTTCTGTTCCTATTCTTATAACCATGGATACGAAGTATTCAGAAGCAGTCCCATTGATCATTGGTACAAATCTTCTTAGACATTTCTCCTCTTCGGCAGAGACGTTCACTTTTCCAGATATTTGGCAAAAAGCATTTTGTTGTCTTTCAGCAGCAAGGACTGTAAGAGTGAAATCAACTTGTCATAGGCCTGTTGTTCTTCAGCCGTTTGAGTCTAGAACAGTATCTGGGATAGTCCACTGTCCTGGTGACATGTCAGTATGTGTCACTGAATGTTTGGACGATGGATCACAGTTCAGTGTCTGTCCGAGGGTGGTTAGTGTAAGACCTGGAAATGGACACAGCAGGGTTCCCGTTCGAATTTGTAACATGTCAGCCTACCCTGTCTCTTTAAAGCCAAAGTCGCTTCTTTGCTCTTTGCAGCAGGTAGATGTTCTTCGTTCAATAGACATCAACTGTAAAGATCCCACTCCTTCAGATTCTTGTCAAGACCAAGCCTCCCTTTTAGAACTGGAAATCAACTTACCGGAAGATGTGTTAAACCCTAGACAGGTTTCTTCTGTAAAAAGCTTTCTTTCAGACTGGAAACACATTTTTTTCTACAGGTCCTACAGATTTAGGATGTGCATCTTCTGTCAAGCGAAAAATTGAGTTAACAGATCAAAGGTCCTTTAAGAAACCATATAGGCGTATACAACCCGGAATGTACGAAGAAGTTCGAGAGCATGTACAAGAAATGCTTAAAGTTGGTGCTATTCGAGAGTCGAACTCTCCTTTCTCTTCTAATGTTGTTCTTGTTCGGAAGAAAGATGGTTCTCTACGATTCTGCATCGACTTTCGGAAGTTGAACTCACGCACTGTGAAAGATGCCTACTCACTTCCTCGGATAGATGAAACTATTGACCATCTTGCTGGTGCCAAATTCTTTTCAAAGTTGGATATGCGCTCGGGGTATAGGCAAGTTGAGATGCATGAGCCAGACAAGCATAAGACAACATTTTCTATCGGGCCATTAGGTTTCTTTGAATGTAATAGGATGGCATTTGGCCTGACTAATTCTCCGGCAACCTTCCAGAGACTGATGGAGCATACAATGGGAGAACTCAACCTTCGTGAGTGCCTCATATATCTAGATGATATTATTGTCTTTTCTAGCACTTTTGAAGAGCATTTAGACAGGTTAAGAAAGGTGTTTTCTTGTCTTGAAAAGGCTGGTCTTAAGCTTAGGGGTTCCAAGTGTGAATTTTCTTTCGTACCAGCACAACTTACCTGGGCCATGTTGTTAGTGAACGAGGTATTGAAGCAGATGCGGAGAAAGTAAGTGTGATAAAGTCCTGGCCCGTTCCTTCATCTTTGAAAGAGTTAAGAAGCTTCCTGGGATTTGCAGGGTATTATAGACAGTTTATCGCTGGATTTGCTCAGATAGCTAAACCTCTTAATGATCTACTTGTTGGAAATTCTATTGGAAAGAGGAAGTCCTCCAAACCATCCACTCCTTGGTGTTGGGGTCCTAAGCAACAAGAAGCCTTTGTTTCTCTTGTTGACAAACTTTCAAACCTGCCTGTTCTGAGTTATGCAGACTTTTCAAAACCCTTTATTCTTAGCACTGATGCTTCTGGCTCTGGCTTGGGTGCTGTCCTTTACCAGCTTCAAGAGGGGGAGGAGAGGGTGATCGCATATGCTAGCAGAGGACTTCGGACTGCAGAGCGCAACTATCCAGCGCATAAACTAGAATTCCTTGCGTTGAAATGGGCTGTCAACGACAAGTTTAAAGATTATCTCTATGGCAATGAGTTTCAGGTCCGTACGGACAACAATCCCTTGACTTATGTCTTGACGACTGCCAAGTTGGTTGCAACTTCTCATCGTTGGCTTGCTTCTCTTGCTGGATTTTCTTTCAGTCTGAAGTACAAGAGTGGAAGGACAAACATAGATGGCGACACTCATTCCAGGTTGCCTTCAGCAGATGCAGAGACGGTTCTGTTTACTGATGTTGTGAAGGCTGTTTGTCATGCTGGTATCGTTTGTTCTGAACATTTTGCTCCAATTGAGTGTGTTTCTTTCTCCCAGCAAGTTCTCAACCCGGCAGCTGATGCAGAGGTTCCTCAGAGCACAGATTTGACTTTGATAGACTGGCAGGTAGAGCAAAGTAAAGATCCTGTTATTGCTCGAGTTATTTCTCTTCTAAAGGAGTCGCGTGTTTGGACTCGAAGCCAACTTGCTTCAGAATCTTCACCAGTTAGAGAGCTTCTTCGTGAACGCAACTGTCTGTTTCTGCGTGATGGTATCTTGTACCGTCATGGGAAAGTTGCTAGTCAGACAATTGATCAGTTGATTGCTCCAGAACACTTCCGTGATCTAATTTTGGAAGGTTTGCATGATGATGCTGGGCATCAAGGACGAGAAAGAATTTGCTCTTTGGTAATTTCTAGATTCTTTTGGCCTGTTTAGAGAAAGATGTTGGCAAAAAGGTTCAAGAATGTCCTAGGTGTATTTGTCGGGAGACACCTGAGCGGAATGCTGCTAGGTTGGTTCCTATCGAGTCCCGGACTGGCTGCACATTTTTCTCCCTATGTTACATATGTACATATAAATTTACTTTAAATATCAAACTACTATGTATTATCGCCGTTTAAAAACATTTAAAAAATAAAGAAAAAATATGTAACGTGGCATTTGTTTAAATAAAGAGATATTGTTAAGTAATTTTACACTTGCTATATTTTAAAATATTACCTTGTACAAATGCGGTTAATAAGTGTACACATTTGTATGGATATACATACAGTCAACTCTCGTTATCTCAAAATCGGTTATCTCAAATTTCCGGTTATGTCAAACTGTTTTCTACGGTCCCGTTTTTTTCCCTATAGTTTCTATATAATTCGACTCCGCTTAACTCAACTTCGGATGTGTCAAATTATCGGATATATCAAACTAAATTCTTTGTCCTCACAAGTATAAAACTGTTGAAATCAGTTGGTCTATCTCAAACTTCAAATTGCTATAAGATGCAAAACGGCAACAATAGTGATTTTCACACCTACCGTGAAACTCGCGAAGATTTGGGTGCGAGTTTTATCTCCAATTATCGGCAATCAGGATGTCACGTAATTTAGAGAAGAGGTTAATCGATTATTATTTAATTAGCTGATTTAATGAACAACAATTTCGTTAATCAATTAACGCTGATTAAAGTGTTTCAGTTTGTACTTGTTGTTGTTACAGTTCTTGAGAACTTGTTGACACGGCCTTCTCAACTTGTAAATAAAATGAGAGGTCGCGTTAGTGATTAAGAAGAATATTAAATTACATTGTAAAAAATCTAGTAACACTTTAAACATGCAAAACCACACAAACTTGCAGAAACTTAGTTTACAGTGGCAGATATAACAAGGAATTTCAGTCATTACCAGTCATCGTGTAGCAGGAAAGATTTTTAAGATTTACACAATCTATCCTTAAATTCGGATAACTCAAACTTCGGATATTCAAACTATTTTCTACGGTCCCTTGAAATTTGAGAAAACGTGAGTTGACTGTATTTATAATAAATATTAGACAGGATATTTAATTTCCATGTAAACGGTAAAACATCGATTTTTTATGATTACTTTTTGCATATTTTAAGATTTGATCTTTCTTGATTGGTATCAAACAATTGACGCACAAAACTGATATTAAAATAAAATGAGTGCCAGTTATCAAATGGAACTTAGTGAATGAATTATAAACAGGTAAGCAAAACAAAAATAAAGTAACAGTTGAGCTTAACATCTAAGATAAAAATTGTATCTACAATCAAACCACCATTCCCAGCGGTCTTTTTTTCTCCTCTTAGATACCTTTGGTTAAACGATACAGATAGTAAATAGAACCCCTACTGATTGTCGTTAGTGACGTTACTGATTGTCGTTTAATGACAATTTTATCAAAGGTTATAACTAGGTCTAAGATATAAAAGATGATTTATGTTTAATTTAATAGAACAAAACAATGTACATTTAGTATTTGAAGAATACATTATTTATATACGACAATACACTATGTTAAAAATGATATCTAGTTTAGCATTGCTTTTATGGAAAATAATTAGAACCCATTTCTATTAAGGACTTTATTTAAAGTGATCTGGTTACAGTTAAATGTAGGCATATATCACAATGGATTGAAGATTCGCCATTTATTTTTATTTTAAATACTGCATTATTGACCAGCCTCTCAGTGAACGGTTTATTTATCTATCTATTTATGTGTTTATTTCTTTGTTTGTTTCTTTGTTAAATCACATGTGCGTTCTTAAAAGTCCTCTGGTTTACATTCCTACCCAATGTTTGTTATGTAATGTTTTTGTTACATCGCACCGCCACGTCACGTCCAGATAGTGTTTGGTCTTTTGTCTGTGTATGAAGAACCACCGACACACCGCAGGTTAGCTAGGAAAGATTCCCACATAAAAATAATAATAATGGATTATATGAAACTTGGTCGGTATATCCTAAGCATGACCATGATCAATAATGCTGGGTGATCAGATTGATTTCCCTTGTCAAATAAAACATGGCTCCTACATCATCTTTGTTACACGGCTTAGTAGATTTTCTAGAGTTTGTAAGTTTATTTATTGGTATCTGTTATATATTGACAACAACTCAGGACTTTTAGAACGCTTATATGTCTTCTTTACAACTCAACTACGATTCGTTCATCACAATCATTTTGTTATTCTGGTCAGTCACATGTGATAATGTTATATTAATGCTAAACTTAAAGGAGATAGCAGATTATTTGTTTGTTAGAAACTTTTGCCCAACCGTTTTAATGTAATATGAGGAAAATGTGCTGATGCTTGCATACTGAACTTCAGTCACATGTACCTCTCGATACATGGCCACCGCAGTGTAAATAAACAAACATTTACTTACAAGAAACACTATTAGGATTTGTTTGCTGTTTATGTTGTGAATGGCGTTTCCGGCAAGGAATGGATTAAAGCCGTGGTCGCTGCGATGCATTAAAAATCCAGGACCACCAGATCGAAAAAAAAACAACTTATCATTCGGAACACCTTGCTCTTTCTCTAGCGCCAAATAAAAATTTCAATGCATTGAAATCGATAGGGTAAGTTAAAGCCAATTTATACGTTTTCAGTTTATGGGGATTTCAAGGAAAATTATCCCAAAGCAAATATTAATAGTTTATTATAAACACAGAGATAAATAATAAACTGGCTATTTAAAGAAGAAGAAAAAAACAATCACAGCAAACACAAGATATATATGTATATCTCTATCAAATACAGGTTATACAATCTACATACATGTACATAAGTACAGCTATTATTCTTGTATGTTCGATGTAAAACATAATCAAACACATGTACTAGTTAAAGCAATGTTCTAACAAAAATTCACAAGTTCAGTAACAATCATTGGTGTCACATTTCAAATGTTTTGTTGACCACAGAATCGATTACAATAAGGTTAAGGAAATAAAACAATTAAAAGTGTTATTCAAGCTTTATAACATACAGGAGACTCAATATAACCAGTATACAGTTAAACAACGTTTTCGGGAATACATATCATCTATATACTCGCATAAACTGAACAATCATTGAACCGAAACTTAGCCAATATTTAAAATTAACAAGAAGTGTGAATCATTAATTGAACAATATTTGGCTTAACAGTGACGGAATATTTTAAGAAAACAAACATTAGGCAATAGTGCGAATCATGTACACATACTCTCTGTATGTTAAACTATGCCCAGGCCGCTTTAAACCCCTTCTGTTCTAAAAAACAAACAATAAGTACAATACAACATTTATTGATTATATATAAGTCTCCATTAATACATTTTTTCATATCAGAGTCAAGACGGGGGAGGCAAGGACCACAAATAAAACTCGTAGAACATATCTAATAAACACATTACATCAATTAAAATTTAAAGACTGGTGATATTGTATCGAATATGATCCCGATATACGTTATAGAACCAAACACAGACAAATAACAGGTTTATTACCAAACAAATAGAAGAATGATAGTTTTATACGAAATTTCAAGTACAAAAATTGCCCTTGTCGAATGCATTATCAAATCGTTAATTTACGATTTACGTAACTGAATTAATTATCAATATCGATTTAAATATAAACTAGTCACGTCTCTTTTGAAGCATTGAACAATAAATTTATCTTCTTAATTAACTTGTCACAGACCTAGCTAATATGTTCCTTTATTTTACAACTTCATCTATGATATTTTATTTGCTGCAGATGAAAAAGTTATTCACAATTCTAACTGAACCTCAGCTATTCATCGTTTGTGAAGTTTATGTAAACAATGTATACTAGCTATATACTAAAATTGACGCATTGCTGGTCACGGCTACATTTGTTTAAACCAAATAACACTGAATATCGATTGATTGTTTATGTTTTAAAAAAAAACTATTCAGAAAAAATCTGATACCAATGCGAAATAATTCAGCATTGTAGTAATGATGACGCCCCGCTTTTTGTTGATTTTGCGGGAAAACGTATTTTCCGCGTGTGATGACGTCATATTGTTATGCTTAATGACGTAATTTTTTGATATTGATAAAAAATGCACAAACATTGCGACCTGAGATGAACCTCAACTACAAATTGATCTCTAACATTTACAGATAGCATACATAGCATAACATATGTAACATTTACAGAAGCCACGTTTTCTTTTCATTTTTTTCATAAGCAAAATGTCGATGAAAATAATTTTGCAAAAAAGAAAACATTAAGTAAATCTCACATTAATGTAACAAAATGTTACAATCAGCAACAAAAGCAGAAACACAAATTAAAAACAAAATGTCGAGCAATAAAATATAAACTTTACTTCCATTCCACCACCAGAAGCTGATCACCTCCGACAGACAACTGACTCCTGCTCACATCATAACTGAGGCAGACTGGACTCCACTTTATCCCATCTTCCTCGGACAATATCTGACCGACCACGTCACCATCCTCGGTCACCTTTACTACGTTGTGTGAGCCCAGTCCAGACACAAACACGTGACCGTGATGGTCAGTGGTCACACCCCAGGCTCCAGCCAGTCCGGCATCCTCATGGGAGAGACAGAATATCTGCCTCCCGTCCACGCCGACACATACAAGACCTCTCTCCATGTCAGTCACATAGATTCGGTCGCCGGAACTGTTTACGGCGATGTGTTCGATGATAGAGAACAGTTCCCATCCGTCGGCGATCTCCCTCAGCTTCCTGCCACTCCTCACGTCGTGTACATACAAGATGGTACCACACAACGCAGCACAGTACAGCAGTCCGCCGTGGCAAGCGATAATGTCGGTCTTATGTCCCAGCTCGACAGTTCGTGTCCTGGTCAGGCTGACTGTGATGTACACGTGAACTTGGTCAGAACCAACGGCAACCTGGAAATACAGAAATATAAAACAGAGCAAACATTGTAAATGTACAGATTGCGTTGGTGACAAAATACACGTCAGCGTTCACGGTCGTAAATGATGCAATCTGAAAATAGAGGGAAAGAAAACAGAACATAAATAAAGTATTTTGCCCGTACACACCAACCATTCTTCAGTAAGAATTGGTAAACTCATGGATTGCAATGCACAAGATCTTCAGAGTATATTCAGCTACAAGTCTGAAATGTTGCATGCCACTTTAACTTTGCTATTTTGAGCTTAAACTCATATTTAGCTACATACAAATAGATAAGTTTTCTTGGTATGAAATGGAGGGCTCAAGTCATGAGTTGGGTTTAGAAATGCTTGGTGAATTCAGGCCTTTATGTCGTTGCACAAGTTCGGTCAGTTTGTTTTCAGTGGAGTAAACATGACCGGCAAAAAAAAATCATCCACACAACGACCTGAAAATAAAGACATGTAAATCATGTAAACAATAAAATGAAATTGATGTAAACAATTGCTAGTAATATGTCAATCTTTAGTCGCTCATAGTCGGTCAGTCTGCCAGTGCCTGGTCTAAATATCGGAAAAATACAACACAGTAACCCGAAAATACGGATCTATACATTTCATACACTCGCTGTCCTTCTGGCTCGGTTAAGCTTTGGGTACGTGAGAAAGTCACCATTTGTGTCTGAAATTGTGGAAAAGTAAAAAAACAACGACATATCATTTATCTGAACATGTTAAACTATTTGTAATAACTTCAATAAAAGACAATCAACTTTTAAAATCGAATTTAATTTAGTTACGTCTGAAACAGTAACATATGAAAGTATACTGATAGCAAATGTGCAAACAAATGTAACGTGTCTATATCTAGCTGTCTGCAAGAAAAAATAGATCTAAATCACAGCCATGAATTTCAAGCAGTATTTTAGCCAAATTTAAGCATAAAGCAAAAGGGGTATATTTAAAAGTATTATTATTATATTCAAACTTACACTTAACACGACATCATTACACATTTTACCCCAACATCTCGCAGAATCCATTTAACTTTGTCTAACTTCGTGAACGCTCAACTTGTTGTTGTTTTTTTCCAAATATTTATGACGTCATATTCTGTCGCGTGACGAATGGAATGTGTACAACTGTTTGTAAAGATGTACGCGATAACAAGTGGTCGGCATATACTTATTGATGACTGCGTGCAATGTCCGAGTATAAATCAAGCTTATTTTTAATTGTATTACTTGTATCGTACACCACGAGAGATAGTGCGCTTTGTTTACCGCCAATGATACGATCTATGTAACGTACAATGCTGGGGCGTAGCTATGCTGTTCATGTTCCGGGGTGGAAAGAGGGTGTTGGGACTAAACTGAATAATATGACACCCATAATTGATTTTTTGTCCATAACAGATTAGGATCTATGGAGATGTTCCATCTGACGCAATGCATCTAAATGCGTCAGACAATAATTAAATGTAATAAAGTGTAGTTATTTAGGTAGCTTCTGAAGTTTGGATCTTCCATACAGAGTAAAGAACAATGTCATTACGTAAGGGTAGCCTCAAAATACCATCCAAGAAGGGAGGTAACATAAGGTAAATGTGTAAGAAGAATAATGTTCCTTCAATAACGAAATGAGGGAATCACTACCACTTGTAAAGCACATTTTGAAAAGAAACAATCCTTGATTATCTCACAGACAGTCTCTCCACTTACCAGAGCCATGTTTACTTAACCAAAAAGAGCACTACTATGACAGCATATCGTTAAATATATTCCTAGCAACAGTCACTTTGACAAGACTGAATCCATAGCAACACCAATCTTATACTTCCCAAACGGTATCTATGTTTAATATAATATATCAATCCTGATAATTAATACACATCAGCTTCTCTCTTGCCTTTCCGAACGCACGCCAAATGACGGTGGCGGCAATCTAATTGTCGCGTGGGGTATAACTACATTACATATTTTGAATATGTTCAACCAAAACAATCGGTTAACATGCTTGGTGTGTTTACCTAATAATATATATTTCTATACTATTACGTTAACACGTTTTGCTGTTTTCTTAAAAGAAGACATTAAACTTGGCCATCGGTACAATTTTCCTACATGTCATGATTGGTCCTATTATGTGCTGAATATGCCACAATGATGACAATATATCTCCACAAGACCAACAATATTATTTTCATAACATTGTCGGTTATGGCTAGAAGGAACACAGTATCGGTATAATTTCTTTAAAATATGAGTTATGTGGTACAGCTTTGTTCGACACTGCAGGCAATCTGAAGCCTCCACTGGGAGGGGTCTATTGGGAGTTGGGCCCGGGACTAGGGTCCGTTGCGAGATTTGGTGGATTGGAAGGATGAACGCCTGCAAGAGTATGTTTGGGTCACCCTGGCTATACGAGAGAAACTCCCCAACCTCCATCCGCACCCCCTCCATACAGATGAGGTGGCGAATGGCTGAACCGAGTAGCCTGGCATAAGTCGAGTAGCCTGGCATAAGTCGTTAAAATGTTTAATTAAACATTGCTAAAATATAAAATGAATGGGAATAGTACATGAAAACGGGATGGATCCATCACCCAAATAATATAATTAACATTTGCATGTCCAGAAGATATACTATTTGATTCAGCAGAAACAAGTTCTCTCGAAGTCCCCTGACCCAACCCCGAGACTCTCGGGCCTTGGCCGGGGCTGATCCGGACAGGCCGTGCTAGAACCCACCGGATGACAGTATATGGGAAAATTGGTCCCTATTAGCTACAATATCATATGCATGTGTTTTTATTTTAAAAAAGGAGCATGCAGAGTCGAGTCCTCCCAACTTCCCCCAGCCCAATAGACCATTTCAAACATCCCGTTTTCTCCAGATTTTCAAAACTGGGGGCTCTTGCGCGAAGGATTTCATCATTTGTGTCCGTACTTTTTTAGAAAACAAGTGTTGTTTTTTCGGTTTGCACATATTAGCGCCAATTAACGGCTGTTAACAACATTGTTCACGCACTTATAACATAGAATCGCTAATTACATCACTGTGATTTTAATTTCTTCAAGGTTGTAAAAAATAAATGCGGTGTTATTTCTTTCTGGCGCGGAGGGCTCTCTGGCTTACACTGCAACATCAAAGAAAATTCTGGGAAACAATCGACGGTCACTATCATTTGAAGTCGCCGAAAAGAAATATTTTTGTTTCAAATTGACTGACCCATTATTTCTCTTATACTGTGTAACATGATGTCGATCGATAATTGTCTTCAAGCTGCCATTTAGAAGATAGAGAGGGTGTGAACGTTGGGTACTGTTGAGAGATTAAAAATGATAAGTACACGTGAACGGCGTGTGCTATGAAAAAATATGCAACGTTATTGACGATTTACCTTCGCGGCATAAATATAAGTTCTAAAGGATTGAGAGTGAAGGGGGGAAACTGTACTATGTAGTAATATTTCAGACTGCGCATGTTTTTACTTATATAAATATCCTTACAAACTTCTTTAGTCCATTGAATGATCATAAACATTTTTTATAAAGGAATTATTTATATTTAAGGTATGGATTAACTACAAAAGAATAGGCGAGTTATTGAAATAATACATTTGCAATAAACACGAGATGAAAATATATATATTCCTCTTCCTTAACGAAAAAATAGTAGGGTTGGGAAAGGGTGCACCATTGTGGGTACTTCTAAATATAGCGTTAGGTCCTTTTATGAGCCAAAAAAAATATTGTAGACCTTAGTGTTTTGTCCCTTTTGTTGTCCTCGCGTAAGTCAATGCATATTGCTCTTTAAATGGTGAAGGTCATAAACCACACGACTGCCATATGGTGTCAGTTTCAAACACAGCTGCATAGCGGATGCATTTGTTAATTCTTGCGAAGGGGAAAAGACGCCAAAACACGGTCACACTTCCTGTCCACTAGACAAACAAGGTGTCATAAAACTGCCAATTAGCTTAATTAGTTGGGGTGTCCGCTCATGTCTTAAAATTAGGGATTCAATTAGAGCAGAACTTTATGATGGCATGAAAGGGACCCACGCGCATAGAGACACATAATATGAATTTACAAAATAAAAAAAAATAAAAAATTAATACATTTCTATCTTTAAATGGGTACAAAAATTAAGTACCCGGTAGGGCCCACTTTAGACCACATTTTAGCATATAACATTCAAGCCATGAATGGGAAAATAAGCCGTAGCCAGGCGTGTAGACCCTCATTCAAATAGCTGCAAATCAAGTAAAGTCAAAAGTTGTATGCATATTTTGAATCGCGGTCCACGAATTCCTATTAATTATTTATACGTAATAGCGCATTATGGGACCGATGCATTAAGAAATAGGGATTTTGACACCATTGTCCAAATTTACAACATTGTTCATTATAAGATATATAACAATTAAGATTAGAATCATAAGAAAATTTGCTTGACAAAGATCCATACCCCTGTAACTAAAGTAATGATGATGCAAATGACGACGATGCTGCTGCTGCTACTGCTGATAATGATGACGGTGATACCGATGCTGTTTATGATTATTATGTAAATGGTAAAAACGGTTACGATGATGCCCATGACGATTACGATGTAGATCGTGATGGCGGTGATACTGCTGCTGCTGATTAAAGGTGATCATACAGGTAATATGGGATCATGATGATGATCATGTGTGGCCAGGTAAATTTAATGGCGGTAATGATTATAATTTCTTTAATATTAAACATGTAAATGGACGTGATATAAGTTCATTTTTATTACGGTTGTTTTATTTAACTTTCAATTGATGATTGTATACGAACACTATTTGGCAACTTATGGTTATTCAGACGTTGAACTTTTGTCAATTTCATGATTTTCAGTACTGTATTACGTTCAATTAGATAATAAAAAATCCGGAAGTGAAGAGCCCCCAGTTTTGCAAAACACGTCGAGATATTCTCACAAAGCGTCTACTTGATCAGCGGAATAGGATTGACCAGACGCTTGGTTTGAAATGGTCTATTCCAAGATTCTTGGGCCATGGCCAGGGGCTGTTCCGGACAGGCTCCCTGATGATGACTTCACATAGGAGACCCCTATGTGATGTGTATTATATATATTAAGTCAAGAAAGGTATTGAGGTAGGAGCCACCTTTGATAATATTATTATACTGATATTAATATTACCATTATTTTTTAATAATACTAGAGTCTTACTTCTCTTATGTGGGAGTAGATGGCTCCTATTTATTATGAATATGCTTAAATGTGGTCCTAGATATAATACACAAGAAGTTTAGAGGTTAATATATCCTGCACAGTGTCATTTCATTCTTAATTAGAACATATTAATATATATGGGGGTATGATAAGTCTATGAACATTAGTTATACAAATCAATTCATGTTTCAATTTTGATGAAAGGACTAATTTATAAGATTACATAATTATGTGAAAAATGTAGCCGACTGGTATAGAAGGCATTGGTCCATGCAAGTGCAATTCTTAGTTGGATTATCAGTTCAATTCTGATATGGACCCATCTAAATGCAGGCATGTCGACTACAGTTATTATATTTTATTAAATTTTAATTTATTTAAAATTGTTTTTCTTCTCGGGTGACCATCCTTTTCAATATAATTATATTATACGTTTTCTAGAATTTTTCTTTCGTCCCAATGGACACTGCAGTGTTTTCGAGATTCTCAATCTAGTAATACATTTACCTATTTGTATGGTTTTTTAGTACATTGGGGGTAGATCCAGGGTCGGTTATGGTCTACCATTATTAAGTATTATATTTCTTATTGATGGTTTATTACCCCATTTCTGAATTAGATGTTTTTCACTAATAGAGTATATTTCCGATAAGCCTAACAGATTTTGTTGCTTTGTGTCTTTGTAGCCAGCTTAGGGCTTGCATTATGGCATTTAACTCTGTCTTAAAGATGGAAGTCTTATTTGTAATTCTATCTATTTGTAGTAATTACTAGGATAACCAAGGCAGAGGCTACAATGCCTGAAAGCGGGTTTTTGCTTCAATCTGTACATATTTTTAACCAGTTAGAGAAATTAGCGTCTAAAAATTCCAGTGTAATTGCCCTTTTTTGAACATGGTAGTCTGATTTGTTGACCTGATTTGTTAGATGTAGGTTGATGTCCGGTTCAGAGAGCAACCTGGTTCTACCTTAGAGGGCCCCAACTCTGCCACTTTACATCCCCCGGCACCGTACTCCTCTGCTCTGTCTGAAACTATTGCTCTAAAAGGTAAAGTTTGTTTAATAGTTCTTGCCATTTTTATTGCAGAGGTAATAACCGGTGCCGAGGATCTCATTCTCCCGGTTTGATGGTCTCGCTTGGACCCTGGCCCAGAGTCGGACTTGCTGTTCCTATCTCCCAAGATTCAAGGGAGGCATTTCAGCCTCCTGTTCTATAATGTGACCCGGGACAATGTTAAGGGTACACAAGGCTATTCTGAGGGCCTTATTCTGTAGGAAATTTGGTTTGAAAGTTAACATAATATCAAGAGTCATCCCCCAAAACCTCTTTTTCAAATTTGATTTTTCGATTCCCTAAACATAAATCCAAGCTAGTTGTGGGTTTGTTGCCAAAGAGTATGCCTACAGACTTATTTTGTGAAATTTTAAAACCTCATTTATTTGTCCAGTCCCAGATGGCATTTAGTCAGTTTTGGGCTTTTTGTAGAAGCGTTTTTAGATTTTGCCAGCTAGACAAGCTCCGGAGTCATCCGCAAACCACTAATCCCTTTGGCACTCTCAGACAGGATCCTGTTCAAACCCAGGCCAGGTCAAACCAAATAGTTTAAAGTTGGTAGTAGTGGCTTCCCTCCTAACGCTCAGGGCTAAGGGGACAGCATTATGCCTGACTCGTCGGTGTTAGTATAATGGACCGGTCAGGTTCAGTCCCTGGGCATCTCATAAGTGGCCCTTGCTATAATGATAGAAATGTCGCTGCATGGTATATACGGCCAAAATGCAGGCAAATCCCATCCCATTTATCAGGAGCGAGAATAATAGCGGGGAGAGGATCGATCCCTTGGGTGCCTCTCCAACTTTTCAGGCTTAGATTACTCCACCCTATTCTAACTTGTATAGTATTTTCTGAAAAGGCCTTCAGATAAATAAAGATGTAGCCTGTTATCCCCTACTCCTTCAATTTATATTGGCCTCTAGTGTGTTAGCAAAAAGTTTATAAGATATGACCTAGTGACCTACTTTTTGACCCCACGTGACCTAGATATGAACTCATTCAAGATTTTATGCAGGCAAACATTCTGGCTATATTTAGTGAAGATGTCTTTCAACTGGCATGCGGCTCGCCAGTGGTTCTATCCAGACATTTGAGTTGTCCTCCATAACAAAAGCAGAAAATTGCTATGGTGATAATAATTGGTCTGTGTGATGTTTGTTTTGTTCTGTTTTTTGTTACATCGCATCGACACAATTATAGTTATATTAGCGACGTCCAGCTAATTATTGGTGGAGGAAGACCCCAGACTTATGTCTGGGTAGAACCACCGACAGACCACAGGTTAGCTGGACACACACACCCCACTCCCCGCCACCACACACACCTCATATGAAAGTTCTAGCCCCGACAGGGACTCGCACCCACGCTGTGAGGGGCTGAGGCGTTTTAGGTCAGCGACTCTAACTACTCGGCCACGGGCGCCTCCCTGTATTTAAAAAACTAAACAGGTAAATTATCATTGTACATGAGACCAGTGATTTGTATTACCCATGTAAACTAAATATGAAATTTGCATAGCATCATTTAGGATAAGATTGTTATCTGGTAATGACTGTGTCTATCTACACTGCTAGGGAGGATGTATAGGTATACTAACTTTGAAATAAATAACTTCTTGAAATATTAAAATGCACATTCAAACACATTATGAGTTGGCATAAACACTCATATTGTAGAAAAATATAAACATCTATAACGTAAGCCTAAGAAAGTTTAAAGCATTATATCAATGAAATTGTTTTTCAAGAAGAGCACTTTTGTAGTTGTTGGTTTAGTTTATAACTAATTATTTACAGTCAATAGGAAACAAAAGTTTTTTGTCTCGACTGCCCATTTTCTGGGTAGAATCCATCCTCAAGTACTATGTACACGCAGCATTTTGTAGATAATAGTCTTGCTGATGGACATACCTCGCGTGAGCCGTTTCGAGGTTCGACCTTGGTACCCTCCGACCCAAAGTTCTATGTCTTAATATCTTACCCACTAAACCATTATAATAATCATGTAATCAGTATCTCTGGTGTCAATATGATACATGATAGCATACATTCCAAATAAATTGCCAAAGAGACACGAGAAGTATACTTACTGCTAACTCTTGTGGACCAATACAGCATACATCTGTTGGCCATCCATCTGTATCACAATACTTGGTCACCTTGCTGCTTGATGGGTCTACACACTTCAGTCTTTTGTTCCTGCTATCAGCAATCACCAGACTCCCATCACTGAGGTAACAACAACCATGGATCGAACAAATGTCCTCATCTCCTGGTATCCTGACGTCGATATTTCTAACTTGTTTACTGACAGATGGGTTTTCCACTCGTGGTTTCTTTGCTGGTTTCAATACTGGCCTATCTCCCCGTTTCTCTACTGATCTCCTTGCTTGTCGGTCTCCTTGACTCCTTACTATTGCCTGTACTGGTCTGTCTACTTCACCTCCCATAGCACCCTGTGAGTTGACATCCTGTACCTTTCTGACTTCCTTAACAAGGGACTGGAAACAGTTCATGGAGTTCAATATTTTCATTTCAGTCATGAAGTTGAATTGATGTCTCTTTATCAGACCGTCTGACTCGTTATAAACAGCATCAACCTTTTGAGCAATTGTCTGACCCTTTTTCTTAAGGACAAACATATCGGCTTTCCACGCTTTTGACTTTGTAATTTTATCTAAACATATGTTAATGTCATCTTTAATTGAAGCACAGGCCTGGCGATGATGTTTCACGACTGCAAGAAGCTCTTCCTGTTTACTTTTGATATAATTCTTACCCTTTTCTTTTAGCTCCTCAATTCGCGACAATAGTTTCTTTGAAAAGACTTCCAGATCTTTAAGAAAACTCTTTCCATTTTCTTTAATACTAGCCAAGTGTTCATCTAATGCTTTAATAGCTTTGTTTATATTGTCCAGAGCCGACTGTAACTGTGCTGGGACTGCCTGTAACTCGGGGTCAGCATTGAGCTCATCTGAGGTTTCCTTGATGTTTTGGGGGTCCTGACATTTCCTGAAAAGAAATGACAAAAAACAAATGTCATTGAAGAACATCGCAGCAACTCAACTATGGTCATTATAGTATGGTGGAGGAAGTTCCCAGACAACTGTCTGGCCAGAACAGCCTGTATACCGCTGGTAAGCTGAAGGGCTCCACATAAAGTAGTTTGTTCATGAGTACTTAAACCCATGTGGTGAATGGAACAATATTTAAGAGGAATTACGAGTCGGTGACTATACCTTTCAAATACGGGCCTGCCAGACATCATCACAAATATAACCAGCTTCAGTTAACACAGAATGGTTTATAATTTAGAATTTACATATTTTTGCATTTTCATTCTCAGCTGAAAATTGTTGTTAACTTATATTTTGTACTTTACTTTACATGTTGATAATTGCAAAGCGTTTACCAGCATTAGTCATCGTCTATATTACACATCCGTGTAAACTTATCTTTACGTGAAACTGATGAGTTTTCTGCAATACTACAACAAAAATATCAGGGAAGCACAACCTAGTGTGGAAGGAATACTCTTCTTTTACAAACAACATTAAGTGACGTCATCGTGACATCACGAAGTCATGGACTTTCTGAGCAATGTCATGGGTTTCTTATCTGTATGAAATGCATATTGTAAAGTCATAATAAAGTTTAGAAGTCGCCCTACATTTGTAGCCAATCAGAAGCTATGGAAATTTAAATTCCTCAGCGATTTATTTCAACAGAACTCCTTTCTATTTTCTATTTTGCAATGAACAAAATAGATCGATCTATTTTACTGAATGGTTTTATTTCCAACTGCGCAGGTGCGACATACCACGCATTCTGGCTTCACTCCTCCCCTCGTGACGACAAGTTTGATCATGTCAAGACGATCGACAATTTAAATTAGCAGTTTTAAGGGGCGGATTACATGTCATTTTGGTAGAACAGTTAGAAGTGAGGCGGGGCTTCTAAGTCGGATAGAATCTATTAAGACGTTTCGTTTCCTGCACTCGCTGCGCTCGTTTTGGCTTCTATTTTCTATGGAAACGCCTTAATTGACTCTATCCTATACGTAAATTATCCAGTGGTGTCGGTGTGTAATATCTGGTGTTGCTGTTAACTTGCTGTTCTATATATAAAATATTTGCAATATAAACTGTAAACAGTGGAGGAATTACAAGGTTTGGATAAAAAAAATCAACGTAGCTACTATGGATATAACACACAAAACAAGATAAGCTAGAAGTCAAGTTAATACTAATATCTTCTGATCTAACCAAATCAATATGTCAACAATCAGTCTTTCCAAATCTATGTGCATCAGTCAAGTTTTATATACGATTCATTGAATATCCAAATGTATTTCTAACCTCGCTGCTAGTTTGTGTTTTTTTTCTTTTAGGGCCATTATAGTTAAAGAAAAATGTGGCTCCTTGGAGTAAATTGTATTTCCAATAATATTCATGCTTCTATGCAGCAATTATTTTCCTCAAATCAAGCAAATTAAATTATACAATTAAAATAAAAATTAATGAAGTTAAAAACTCAAATTTAAAGGGATACACCAAAGGCAAATCGAGTAAACTGCCTTTCCCAGGAGGTTCAGAATTAACTGCCACTACACAGTTTCGACTTCAGACTACATTTCGGTTATTGGTGATCACTTTTCATCAATGCGAGCATCTCCAAAATGTCTTTCCTGTCCGAGCCACGCTACATAGTATAAGGTAATGCCGCAACAAGGCACACATTTCCCAGCACAGGGGTAAGATGTTGATTCACATATAAGATATTGGCAAACTGTAAGCCATCACCTTTTCAACTGACCTGTGATCATAGAGGTGACATTTCCTACACAGCAGTTCGTCGTGCTGGCAACAGTACAACGTTATCAACTCGTCAGCATGTTTCCCACATTTCTCGGTTAGCACATCTTTGCCGTTTCCAAGTCCGTGCACCACGTTGTGATTGTCGATAAATTTATCATGAGTTCCTAGGCAAGATGTACACATTTGTTTATTGCAGTCAAAGCAGTAATAATCTGCAATCTCGTCTTTGTTCTCCTTGGCACAAATGGAACATTTGGCATCTTTATTTTCATCTGCCGCCTTCTCTGTATCAATTGCAGTCGCCATATTTACAATCCAGCAGATTTCCAAAAGTATGTACACTGAGGTCTGTACTGAAAGAACAATATTATGATATGCATTGGTAACTAGCCAATAGTCAACTTGAGAGCTTATCAGCAAGGAGCACAGCAACTCTTAGCAGTAACTAAGTAATCTTATCCCAATAATGGTAATTAAATGATACAATTTGTTTAAATTAAATGGTTTGTAAAGTCCGTATATAATCTGTTATGCTTTAAGTTGGTTATTGCTTTGTGACATTGTAAACAACAAAAGAATGTAAAATGACAGAATTAGCACTATATTACACATGAAAATTAGATTCAGCCTAAGTTTAGCACAGAATCTGTTGCCAATCAAGAAACTGAAAGTTTTATTATATTGAAATGTGTATTCATGAATATATTCTAAATGGCTTTTACATGTGTGTCTAAAACATGAACGTTTCATCAGATAAACACGCATGGCTCTATTATGGGATGTATACATGGTGGGGATGGAGGCAAAAGAGATGGGGGTGATAGGGGGATGCACCCCCCATCACACACACACACATACACCAACCGGAGTAGAGATGTGAAAACACCTATATGTAAGCTTAAAAATACTAAGCTTTTAAAGTATTTTTTCTACTGACTGCTTAGTTCAAAGTTAGGGTCCCTTACTGTTTGTATATATCTAGTATTTACTGCGATAAAGTTTATCTTGATTCATAGCCCGTCCCACCAACATTTTCTGGATCCGTCCCTGGCGTAATGGCGTGTATATTGGCACTTCCAACAGCCTTGCTGTTGGGTTAACTCTTTAGCAACGAAGTTAAGTGTCTGCCTACAGAACTAAAGGCCCCGGGTACGATCCCAGTTAGAGACAGGATTTTTCTCCTCCCATATTTACTTTATTGGAAAACAAAGCTTTGAAAAATGCATAGGACAAAAATTTAGGTGATAAATAGCATGCATTTAGTACATAGTGAAAAGATGAAAAGCTTATGGCATTGGGAATAAATAAATTAGGAATAATAAAGAAAATATTGACATGGCTTGGTGGGTCTGGTAATCAAGTTGTCACAACCCGGATGAAGATGCACACATATTACCGAAAAGCGGCCCAAGTTAACATATAATACCTAATCTGGCCACAAATGCTGGCTTCTGGAAGGTCACTGTGAACTCTTCTTACATAAAACACAGGCCTAAAATGTTACTTCAACGTATTTTTGTCAAAATTCCACTGCTGGACTCTTTGTACTTTTGCGTTCCACGGAAATGCTCACATTGCGCATGCTCACATGTTGCTAGGCAGGCGTGGATATGAGTAAATACCGGATATGAGTTCATATCCGCGGATATGAATCTGTGGTACGGATATGAACTTAAAAACCAAGATCGAGGAATTGCTTTTTGACTATACCCAAATAGTAGATATGTTTGCGTTTTGCTCGGTTTGTTGAGAAGTTGATCTCAGAAGAGGTTTAAATGAGCAACTTAAAGAAAGAAAAAATCAATTTGACTGTGTAAGTGGGGTTTCCAATAAAAGTAGACACATGTAGGTCGATCACTATATTTATTGAAAAGGTTCTATTGAAACCTGTAACAGAATAAATAGTTTACATAAATAAAAATACAAGAATATTAATTATAAAATTGGCAATACCATTTCAACAATTCATATTAATTCCACTTATCACGTCATATATATTTCAAATATATTAACAATATTTCAAATATATAAACCATTCAAACAGTACATCATCATTGCTAATAATACAATACAATAAAATGAAAAGGTCTTACCAGTCGAAATGGAGATGTCTTAATTACTACCGTTAACACGGGTATAAGAAACTAATATAATATGTTTCTTTAGTAATTTGATATAGTCTGTACACTCTGTAAAGGCATAGCATAGAATGAATATATTTGTTGTTGTTGGAACTAGTTTAATGAGGGTCTACTCGCCCTGTTGAGGGCTTTTTCATGACCCCGCCATGTTGCCCATGCATGGCTTAAAATATATTTAAATCAGGACTCCAGTATTTAAACTATAACTAGTACAAAAACACATTACCTTCATGAATTTCACTCACTCTTAAAACAACATTCTCACACACTCAACCATACCAAGCCATATATTATGTAACATACTGGTCACAGTGGTCAATACTGATCACAGGTGAACAGTGTTATCCTGAGTATTTAAATATACATGTACAGGTAGCAGGCTTAAATATATTTAAAACGCCTGGTTACAACTGCAAAAATACCAGTTTAATAAAACCATCAACTTAGAATTGTTGGAAGTGTCGTGATAAATAACTGGTCGTGGTTGTTGTGACAGGTGTTTATATCATGATAGCACAGTCAAGGCAGCACTAAACACATATATGTAAGGCAGTATTTTATCTTGATGTGGATTTAGGCTCTCGATTTCTGAAAGGTAGTTGATGGGAATTTCATCTATGCGTCGTCGTGTTTGGTTTTGTTTACCCTCGCCTTTCACCTTATGGTATGTGGCGAGCTCCAGTTCTTAAGATGGTTAAAATGGTATAGAAGATTATCACAGAGATGTATTGGGTTTTGGAGGAGTGTAATGAATTTAAAGCCTACGGATAATTAATACACATAATATATAAAATCATTGTAAATTAATAAAAATCTTGACGATTAAAATTCGAATCTCTGTTTGGAGACCACACTAAAAACATGTACGAAAGACCTTTTTGAAAGCAATATAGATGTTATTGTCATGGATGTTTAAACTTAAAACAGAAATATGTATCACAGATGTTATATTATTAGGGTTTATATAATAGATGTGTGTTATTATAATTAGCAAATATCACATAAGTTTGAGTATCACAAAAAGTTATAATTTTAAAACATATAAGAATTAATTTACAAGATTTCACCAAGTCGTGGAATTTAATGTCTGTCAATTCATCCCGTTGACCCCATTTTAGGATCTGTTAAAAATATAGATTTAGTAGAAATATATGTGTGTTTTTTTTTTATTTCCATGTATGTGTGTATCTATCAATTATTGTATCTATATGTTCAATTTTGCCACCGGATATTGTAACTACTCCTGTATAGCCAGGTATGGGCTAAGGGTATATTAACGATTCGCCACAATAACGATTCGCAACATAACGATTAGCAACACTTATATTACGATTCACCACAGTAGTTAACTCTGTATAGGGAGGGTTACACAATAACTATGTCAATCTAGTAAATATTTTTATTCTTAATTCAATGTTTAATAATAATTAAAAATACCAAACATCACAGCAGAATTAAATATAATCACAAGGTAATAAGAGCATATGAATTTATGAATGAAATAAGTGAACATTAATGAAAAAATCAACAGGTTTAGTATATATATATATATATATATCTATATATATATATATATATATATATATATATATATATATATATATATATATATATATAACAATATATAATTTTGTAATGCATTTTTAAGATGCACATGTTGCATTTGTGTGCAATTTTTAAATATTTATTTTGTACATTGCTCATGTGAAGTGCCTCTGTACCTGTATTTCCACATTTAATGTGATGCCATCTGTGACATTTGTCGCATGTTACAGCACGCGAATTCTTGAAGATACGTCTCAAACAGAAGATGCACGGAGGAGCTGGCATTTTCTGGATATGTGATGCCGGTCCGTTAATTTATATGAAATCGTGATACTTCGCTCAAATTTGTTTGTTTACAAACAAACGTGAAACAATGATAACCAAAGTTATTACATTGACAAACTGCAAACATTCCTTTCTGATTAAAGGAATTCTTCGGGAATATTTAAAAAGAGTCGATCCCTTATTTGATAAACTGAGAACATTAGTTTCTAAATAAAGGAATTCTTCGGGGTTAATTAACAAGAATCGGCC
Organism: Sinonovacula constricta; assembly: GCA_007844125.1. Classification (NCBI taxonomy): domain Eukaryota; kingdom Metazoa; phylum Mollusca; class Bivalvia; order Cardiida; family Solecurtidae; genus Sinonovacula; species Sinonovacula constricta. The sequence goes on from CM017570.1 coordinate 44,307,274, forward strand.
ACTTAATTGACAAGTGCAAACATTACAAACTTTTAACGATGAAAACTCTCCCTTAGAAAGATGGCGACATATTGAAAAAGTGTGAATAACTTTCTTGATTGGGAAGACAACAGTACATGTGGTTCATTAAAGGACTGGAAACATGCCATAATCACACCAGCATTCAAAAAAGGGTCAAAGTCAAAACCAAGTAACTACAGACCAATATCATTCACATGCATAGCATCAAAACTAATGGAACACATCATTGTGTCAAACATGATGGATTACTTTGACACTCACAACATACTTTGCCCTCAGCAACACGGATTCAGGTCAAAACACAGCTGTGAGACTCAACTCATTGGCTTCACACAGGAAATAGCAGACAGTTTAGATCAAGGTCAGCAAACTGATGTCATTGTCATGGACTTCAGTAAAGCGTTCGATAAAGTTGATCACCACAAACTCGTTCACAAACTGAAACACATGGGGGTAAACCCATACATCACCACATGGATTAAAGACTTCCTACATAACAGGTCACAACAGGTCTTAGTCGAAAACAAAGTCTCTCACAGTCTCCCTGTACATTCTGGTATCCCACAGGGCTCGGTCGTGGGCCCAAGTCTATTTTTAGCCTACATTAACGACCTACCAGGAAGTGTCAGGAGTCGTGTGCGTCTGTTTGCAGACGACACAATAGTTTACCTCACAATAAAATCACACGCATCTGCACAAAGTCTTCAGGAAGACTTACACAACCTAGAACTTTGGGAAAAAGAATGGTCAATGGAATTTAACCCTGACAAGTGTGAAGTTCTCAGAATACACAGGAAAAAGAAACCGGTTATCTTCCCATACACACTTCATGACACCACCCTCAGAACAACAGAACACGCAAAATATCTCGGGGTCAATATAACAGTAGTAACCTCGATTGGTCATCTCACATAAACACCATCACAAACAAGGCCAAAAACAGTCTGAGATTCATCAGACGAAATGTCAAAACACAGAACAAACAACTAAAAGAGGCTGCATACAGAACATATGTACGCCCCCAGGTCGAATATTGTTCAACTATATGGCACCCATGGCAGAAACACCTCACACACAGAATAGAAATGGTTCAAAGGTCAGCCGCAAGGTATGTTCAAAATGACTACCACTACACAAGCAGTGTCACTAACATGCTCAGAGAGTTAAAGTGGTCTACTCTCGAGCAACGCAGAAATCAAGACAGTCTCAAAATGCTACACAAAATACATAACAAACAGGTCAATGTCGATCACTGTTATCTCAGAACTACACGAAACAACAAATTCCTTATTCCCCACTCAAAAACAAAACACCACATGAACTCATTCTTTCCGCGGGCTATACGACTTTGGAACGGACTACCGACTGAGATTAAGGATGCCCCAACTGTACCTGCATTTGCAAGTGGCCTAAATAAGTTTTATGCTTTTTAATTGATATTTTAAATTAGTAGTCTTAAATTGTCAATGTTCAGGACTTGCGCCTGCCTTATGTAGTCAGTATTGACTTTTGGCAGTACAAAGTTGAAGTTGAAGTTGAAGTTGAAGTTAACGTTTCGATGACTTTTTTAATTAAAACTAATAAATATTCACAATAGTTTTCTCACAATACTCATGGTCATGGTGCCTCGCTGTCCCTTAATAGGGCCTCCTAGAGGCATACAACGCCTCAATATACATAATTCCTTTATTTCTTGTCATATGTTAGTTATTGTTTTAAAGGTACTTAAGTTTCTTTTTTTTAAAAATCAATTTATAGTGTATATGTAAATATTTGGGTACGAACAATCTTGTTCCGAAGTGAATTTTGAACCCGACTGTTATTGACACCGTCTACCGGAAGTTATGAAATACCATGCCGATTTAAGTGTTCCTGATTTCTTTTGGAATAATTTTTATTAGATTTTGTTTACTTTTAGTGTGAATTTTATGGAAAGAGTGATGTATAATGAATTACCGGTGTATGTAGCACACTAGGAGCACTCTGTTACTCCTTTCTATGTAAGGTATACAGTAATTAGGAAGGGTTTTCACTTCCATGCTTTTCTTTGCTAAAGGCAAAATGGTCGCCTGGAAGGATTTGTGTAAACTGACTTCCTAATTGGCTGCCAGACTTGCGTGGAGGAGTAAAGGAGTGATGTTTGTTATATTTCGATTTGGGACAGCGACCCTCTATCGTCGCTAAGGGAGTTTAACCGCTAACCGAGTTCGAGCCCTAACAACCCATGTAGAGACTTCGCAGCCAGGATCCGTGTGACCCACGGTTACCGGTCACTTCGGTAAATGACCACTTCGGTAAATTCATCTTATGTTAGGATGAGTCCGGTCGTTTCGGTAAATAGATTAACATATATATAACTGAGATGGAGAATTGGCCCAATGTCCATGTGTTTAATCATTTATTCAATATTTATTGCCTCTTTGTTTCAGCTAGCAGAGATGCACGTCAACTAGAAAACTTAAATAAAATAATGTAACAAAATATAAATTTAAGCATCTAAATATACACCACCTAATTTTAAGCATTACAGATACGTTAGATCATAATACATACATAAATATTCATATTTATTTTATTTACGTCCTGAGTTTTTGGAGCAAAGAAATTGTGATGGGCCCCGGATGTTAGTATTTTCTAGTTGACACGCGCCTCTACTAGCTAAAAATTAACAAATGATTAAATTGTCTTTTTCGGGCTGATTTGTGAAAATCTTTTCACACCTAAACATATCCAATTCTCCGTCTCAATCAGGTACTATACTATATGTTTACCTATTTACCGAAACGACCGGAGTAATCCTTATATAAGATGAATTTACCGAAGTGGTCATTTACCGAAGTGACCGGCACCCTGACCCACAAGTTGCAGCTAGTCGGTATAAGTATGTTATTACAGTAATAGTTTAAACATTTTTATCACATATACCATTTATTTCTAAAGATTCCAGACTGCAGCACATATTATACGCCTGCTATTTTTAATAGAAATTAAATCCAGGATGTGAGATTATGAAACATTTTAGCGTATAAATAGGTCTTCATACTGCATTTTTACACCTTCTAATTTCAATTTTTAATAAAATCCAGGGTGAATATTTATGAAACATTTTAGCTGATAAATATATGGTCTTCACCCGTTATTTCAGCATTTAATTGATTAAAGTTAGTATGAGCCAGACATACTTTTTAGAGGGGTCCTGCTCGACGTTATGTAACCAAATATCGTCGCATATTTTGGCCTTGAACACCGATCACTGCCATGTATGCTGCTCCCAGAATGTGGGTGGGCCACCACCCACTCCACTGTCCCTCGTGGTCAGCGCCAACTAGTATCCACAACCAGACAGTAGTTGTATATCCTATTTGGTCACGGGGTCAACATTACGAACCATCTGAACACTCCAGTATGGTCTTGCCCTGTGCTCTTTTACAAAGGGAATATATCCAGAAAATAAGTCTTTAAAGTATAGATCTTGGTTGTGTTATTATATATAAAATCCACTAGCTAACGTTGTGAACCATTTGTATAATTCCAATTGGTTTTAACATGTGGATCTCATAGTAATTAAACAGTTAATTTAAAGTGAACCCCTGGCAAACGTAGAAGACCATTTAAGATTTTAATAAAATATTTGAAACCTGGTTCATTTTTCTGCATATGTAGAATTTCTATTTGTATTCGTTACTGCTTGTGGGTGATTTTGTTCCGCACATACGCCATGACATTAATTTTTATTCTTTAATTTCATTAGTCTATGTCTATGTAATCAATATAAACAGTATGTATAATACATGTGCTACCCGCCTTGTATTTAACTAATAAATCAAATCTTTTCTGTATTCCAGATCCATGTCTGTGGTACTTGTTGGTCATAAATCAGGATAAGTAGACATATTTAATTCTATCCTTAAAATGAATTTTTATGTCTATTCTGTCTTGGTATTTTTTATATTTCTTCTATGTAATTACTTAAAGTATTACTTAAAATATTATGTCAACATGTATATTTGTTTCTTCTCTGCAATTATAATTTGATTTTTCTGATTGTATGCACCATATTGTCACTTCATATTGTTTATTTGCCGTCAGTCCATGCATGGAGCGATCTTGATGAGGTCCCCAGTTCGAGTCTGGGAAGGACCGGCATTTATCACCCACTGCAGTAGTATTATGTATCTTGATGCCCGGTTGACTCTACCGGGGTCATTTACTTAAATTTTGAATTTTATATTATACCAAGCATCTGGCAGTCCATAATATAAGCTGCCTTTTTTTTTAAGTGGGAGGAGGATTGCCAAAGATTCTGAAGCTAAATGGTTAGCCATTGTTATCCTCTCCATCCAGTGAACCCAGCAATGCAGTAGGAAGTGTGACTCATCATTAATCACCTTGCAGGTATCACAATAGCCATCTGTGTTATGTATATATTTTCACTAGATTTAAGTCTTAATCTTGTAATTGAAGTATCCATTTTAATATTATAAGAGAAAATTGGTGGAGGTTAATTAGAAGGTTTACCTTTACCAATATTAATTAGTGTATTAAATGTTTGTGTATAATTGTCCCATTTTTTAAATTAAAAGTTTTAATTAGTGTATTGATTTCTGTTGGGGACAGGCCTAGTTGATGAGTCACTTCACTGTTATTTAGACCCTCCTTGGCAGCCCTGTCCGCCCTCTCATTCCCGGAAATTTCTTTATGTGCTGGACACTATTCTGTTTTAATTGTGTGTCCTATCTCCTTGCATGTGTTCATAATTATGTAAATTTCAAAAAGGAGATCAGGCCTTGACTTACTATTATTATATTTGGTCGAAATTACTGCCGATAATAAATCTGATAGAAAAACATATTTATTATTTTGTTGGGTTCCTATCCATAATAATGTTTGTAGAATAGCATTTAATTCTGCTGTATATATATAGAGAGGTAATACCGATTAATCTTCTGGATTCAACTATATTGAATTGCAGCACTATAAATGTGGGAGAGACTTTTCCTGAGAATTGTTTTTTTACAACCATCTGTAAATATTGTTGTCCAGCTGTCGTATTTTTGATTTATGTATACTAATGTTGTTATTTTATTTTGGTTTGGACAGTCTTTTTTTGCTTATTATGTTGGACATGCTGAAGCTTGCTTCTGGTTCAGAGAGGAACCATGGCTCAACCCAGGAGGGGCCAAACTGAACTACATTGCAGCCATCAAAACCATATTCCTCGGCCACATTTTGAACATCCTCTCCAAATGGTAAGGGTGTTTTGGCCAAGTTGTTTTTCATATTGTGATTTTATGAAATATAGGGTGCCGAATATGTTGTTCAAGGGATTTATTGGTCTGGCTCGAACCCAGGCCCAATAGCGCAGTTGCTGTTCTCTCCTGAGTAAAAGGGGAGGAACTTTAGGTTCTTGCTCTAGATGAATTATTGGGGTTGGTGCTAGGGCACCCAGAGCTACCATAAGAGCTTTGAATGGCTAGGTGGAGCACAAGCGTATATTTGACAGCCGTATTCTATTTTTGGATGCATATGAAACTTGTAAAGTAGTAAGGAACTTTGTTTATTTGACCCAAAATCTGTTCCTTTAAGCATTCTCAGCATGTCCAATTCCCCTGGACTTCCCTGTATGATGTCGTTAATATGACTCCTGAATGTTAACCTATGGTCAAGAGTCATACCTTAAAATTTGACTTCCCTTTTAAATTGAATTTTGACTCCCTAAATATATGTCCAGACTTCTTTTCGCTTTAATTTCCAAAAAAATGTCTACAGTCTTATCTTGTGAAATTTTGAAGCCCCACTTCTAAGACCAATCACAGATGGCATCTAGACTGATATGGGCTCTGGTTGTAAGCGATCCTAAACTTTTGCCACCTAACCAAGCCCCGGAATCATCCGTGAACTGGCTCACTACTATACCTTTACCCTCAACACTTTTTGGAAGGTCGTTGATAAGGAGTGTGAATAGTAGTGGCGATAAGATTGAGCCCTGGGGAGTCCCTCTATCTAGTGTTTCAGATTTTAAAAGCTCCCTTCCTACTTTGACTTGAATTGATCAATTTTCAAAAAAAGCTCTTAAGTACTTGAAGATATTGCCTGTTATCCCATATTCTTTAACTTCGTACAAGACTCCTGCATGTCAATTAAGGTAAAAAGCTGCAGGTCGAGAAATATGGCTGCAGCCGTCTGTTTTCTGTTTTGGCATTAATTACTTCATGCTGCAGCCGTGCGAGCTGATCTAATGTGCTCCTGCCTTTCCTGAAGCCTGATTGGAAAGGATTTAGTAATTGTTTTGATTTTAAATAATTCTAGACGGGCCTTAAACACTCCCTCAAGTAATTTCCATGAAAAGGATATGAGGCTAATTGGTCTGTAAGATTTTGGATCATTGTCTGGTTTATTTTTCTTATGATGAAGGGGGATAACTACAGCTTCTCCCCAAGTGGCCGTTACTGTCCCCTCTCTCAGATTTCATTGTACAGTCTTCTAAACATCCAAAGTCCCAATGTTTGTTCAGGCATGGTTTTGAAAAGAGTACAAAATCTGATCTTTTTTCGTGGCAGAGTTTCTTCTTGTTTGAATGGTTGGTTCTAAGTTCTAAAATATAGAAGCTGTTATTAAGTGGTGACCTGTTCTCTCCTGGGTAGTCTAACAGACCTTAATGCTGTGACTCAAACTCGGACTGAATATCTAATACTTTTTTATCTAGGTTTGGGTCACTAGAGACATCCTTGTAGTGGGAGACTAGGATGTTTGCTTTCTCCCAAGTGAATACTGTGGATGTATTGTTGTTAGTAAGAAAGGGAATGGGGCTATGAGTATTTGCTCTTATTTTGAGTATTTTTGCCAGCATTCTAGACTATAGATTTTGTTTATATTAACAGTACAGCAGAATATTTCCCAATCTTCACTTTTTGCCAATAAGACCATTTCCCTAGCGGTTCTCTTTTTCACAATGTATATTTCATAATTTTCAAGACATGTATTTTTCTTTTTAGAGTATTAATTGCTCTTTTTGCCATTTTATTGCATTCTTGCAATGTTCATTGTATTTTATTTTTTTTTGTGGTATTTATCTTGCTAGCTGGAAATGTCTCCCCTGCTATGGACAGTATTTTATCTGTGAGAAGCCTACAGTGTACATCAATGTCCCTGGAGTTGACCTTATCCGGGTTAATCCTTTCACATAGTTTGCCAAAAGCTCCCCAATCTGCTTTTTTGAAAATTAGTTTTCCCTCTATATTATTTCTGGGCCTAGAGAGTAGCCAATTTGGATGGAAGTTATGATTGGAAAGTGATCTGAGTCCCATGTGTCTTGCATTACATCGGAATATAGCTCAAAGTTTGGGACTTTTAAAAGTTAAATCTATGCATGTTAACGAGTGTCATACTCTAGTTGCACTGCCATCATTTAGTAGGATCTGGTTGTATTTTTATGCCCATTCCCAAATACCATCACCCCCCCCCAACCACCACCACCCCCACCCCCCTCAATGGTCTAATGGTCTTTTCTGGTCGAACCCCAAGCTGAATGGTGTGCATTGGAGTCGCCAGTGATTACACAGTCCCTATGCTCCAGATCCAAGCTTAATTTTTCTATTATTTCTAAGGACCAGAGTAAACATTAGCCAAAGTGAAACTGAAAGGAAAGTGGTCTAAAATTAAGTTGATTATTTTCAGCTCAACTTTTAAATCTCCTGTTTGGTCTCTGATGTGGTCTACGTCTTAGACTTGGTATACCTTCCTTGTTGTACACAATCAGCCCCAAACAGACATTGTTATTTATGTTTTTATAATTATAGATGGCTTTGTATCCAGGTATACCGTATTTCTTTTTTGATGTATTTTGAATTTAGATTCCTGGATACATATTATGTGTATGTCATGAATATTTAAGTACGAAAATTGGTAGGCAGTAAGCAAGCCTGCATTTTAAGAGATTTTATTACGCCTACTGTCAATAGTGCTCATTTAAGTGACACCAACTTGCCTCATAAGTGCCCCAGATTTTGACTTCCTTTGGGTTCTTTTGAAGTGAAGTTTTTTTGTATGTTACTCCCTTTGCAGCGACAGAGGTGGATTTGCGAAGGGTACCTGGGGCATGCTGTGACAATGCAGGATCTATGTCTATGGAAGGGGGCACCTTCTATGTGGAATTGTAAATAATTCCAACTTTGTTCCTTTAAAAGCCTATCATAATTAGCACATGTTTTGTCAGTGTTGGTGCTCAATATTGTTTTTAGGATTACAAAAAAGCTTCCCCATCTCCAAGCTAGCTGAAAATGAACTCCCCCTTCCTCTCGCTTAACATTTGGTGTGGATTGTGTGTTTTAAATGAAGTAAGGGGTGGTTTAGTAGAAGTCTGGCTACTTGTATGTTGTGTGTTTTTGTTTGTCTTGTTGACCGCCTCTGTCCTGGTACCTTGGAGAGGCGGACTGGTAAGTGTGTGTTGTTTTCTCTTGTATTGTTACTTGTATTGTCTCTGAATCATCATCATCATCTTCACACGAGGAAGTGCTGGTGTCAGAGTTGGAGCTAGTGTTCGACTCTGAGCTGCTGCTCGAGAACGACTCCTCCTATTTCTTCTCTTTTCATTATTTGGGTAATTCTTTGTAGCTTTGATATATTCTGAGCAGCCCCTAAAACTGGTTGTGTGCTGCCCGCCACAGTTACAACATTTGTTGTATAGATTTGGACAGATGTATCCCATGCCCCCCACCGTATCCATCACATTTCTTTTCACTCCGGCACCTTTTTGCTCTGTGGCCGAACTCCTGGCTGTTAAAGCATCGTTTTAAGGGGTGTATATACTCTTCTACTGGGAAGTGAAGATTTGTTCTTTTAATGGCTACACTGGTGAATATACTGATTTTAAGGTTTTTCTTTATGGATATTTTCTACGCTAAAACGGTTCTACCGGTATATATTGTCTGTCTCTTTCTGGGTTTTTTTAAAAAGGAAAAAAAAAATTTAAAATTAACTACAACAGAACCATAAAAATGTTCAATAAGTATCAGGAGATAGAATAAATATATTGTAAATAATTAAAAATTTAAAGAGTTATTTAAAAATAAATATGAATATATGTATAATTATAAATTATTGGGTCGGGTGATACTTGTATACTGTAATTTTAGTAAAATGGTAGTAATGATACTTTCTCCCAAAAGATATGGAATCTGATGTACTAAAGTAACACTTTTGTACTAGGTACTTGCTGATGAGGTATATAGGTAGTTTGTCAAGTTGTTAATTTAATACTTATTGTATTATTTTGTTGGTGTAATAAATGTAATAGATATTTAGGTTTCCGTGTATGTATCTATTAGCCGCTGTTATCAAATAGTTTCAGGCTAGTGAATAACTACCCACTTAACAATCTAGTATATTGAATTTAACCAAGTGTAAGGGAGGTAATCAAAAAAATTGTTAAGGAAAGGCTGTGACAATGTATTAACTTGCAATTAATCAATTGCAGATGATGCGGTTCTTTATTGAACATCTAGTTCAAGTCTAGGATTGACCTGCAAAATAGTATTTTAGTTTGTAGAAAGAATACGAGTAGACAAGTACTTCTAATGGTATAGTATAGGTAGTGTGTATTTGTATATGTTTTTGTTTGTTTAATTGTAGAGTTATGTGGAATGAAACGTCTATGCAGGTAATGGACGTCTTTTTAAATTAACAAATTCAAGGGAAATAACTCTACAAGTAGTGTTTTTATAAGTAGTGTACGATTTATCTCCCTTCTTTCACAATTATTATTTTAAGAGTAATCGCTTAATTCAAAATTTATAAATATTTTATTTGAGTTACCCACAAGTTATTTATGATAACAAGAAAATGTTTTACAATTAAAGTAAATCAAATCAAATAATTGTAAACTTCTCGATTACTTTTTGGCCCTTGTGTTAATTGTACATATAGATATTACTAAGAAACTTAGTTTGTAGAAGATAGAGACCATACAAGAAACCAGTATAGCTCGATAATTGTTTATCTCATATCTATATTTCTATTAAATATTAAAGGTAAATTACCAGATCTTAAGTTTAAAAGATATCTTTGTTTATTTAAGAATAAGAATTTTACACTTGAAATATTTTAAAATGTTACCTTTTACAAATGTACTTAATAGGTGTACACAATTGTATAGAAGACAAATTTATGATACTTATGATATCTGATTTCCGTGTAAATGTTAAAAAAACGGTTTTTTAGTTATTGTTTGCATATTTTAAGATTTGATCTTCCCGGTTAGTATCAAACAATTGACGCACAAAACTGATATTGAAATAAAATAAGTGCCAGTTATAAAATGGAACTTTGTAAATGAATCATAAACAGGAAAGCAAAACAAAAACAATGTAACAATTGAGCTCAACATCTAAGATAAAAATTGTATCTACATTCAAACCCCACTTCCCAGCGGTCTTTTTTTTCTCCTCTTAGATACCTTTGGTTTAACGATACAGATAGTAAATAGAACCGCTACTGATTGTCGTTAGTTTTAATGACAATTTTATCAAAGATAATAACTAGGTGTAAGATATAAAACATGATTTATGTTTAATTAAATAGAACAAAACAATGTACATTTAGTATTTGAAGAATACATTATTTATATACGACAATACACTATGTTAAAAATGATATCTAATTTAGCATTGCTTGTATGGAAAATAATTAGAACCCATTTCTAGTAAGGACTTTATTTAAAGCGATCTGGTAACAGTTAAATGTAGGCATATATCACAATGGATTGAAGATCATTTATTTTTAGCTCACCTGAGCACAACGTGCTCAAGGGGAGCTTTTGTGATACCGCTTCGTCCGTCGTTCGTCGTCCGTCGTCAACATTTACCTTGTGAACACACTACAGGCCACAATTTTTATCCAATCTTCATCAAACTTGGGCAGAATGTTTTGTCTACATGAAATCTTGGATGAGTTTATTATTGGGTCACCTGGGGTCAAAAAGTAGGTCACGAGGTCAAATTTTAGGAAAAACTTGTGAACACACTAGAGACAACATTTATAGCCCAATCTTCACCAAACTTGGTCAGAATATTTGTCTACATGAAGTCTTGGATGAATTCGTAACTGGGTCACGTGGGGTCAAAAAGTAGGTCACTAGGTCAAATCTTAGAAAAGGCTTGTGAACACACTAGAGGCCACATTTATAGCCCAATCTTCACCAAACTTGGTCAGAATGTTTGTCTGCATGAAATCTTGGATAAGTTCGTAACTGGGTCACGTGGGGTCAAAAAGTAGGTCACTAGGTCAAATCTTAGAAAAAGCTTTTGAGCACACTAGAGGCCACATTTATAGCCCAATCTTCACCAAACTTGGTCAGAATGTTTGTCTGCATGAAGTCTTGGAGGAGTTCGTAACTGGGTCACGTGGGGTCAAAAAGTAGGTCACTAGGTCAAATCTTGGAAAAAGCTTGTGAACACACAAGAGGCCACATTTATAGCCCAATCTTCACCAAACTTGGTCAGAATGTTTGTCTGCATGAAATCTTGGACGAGTTCGTAACTGGGTCACGTGGGGTCAAAAAGTAGGTCAATAGGACAAATCTTAGAAAAAGCTTGTGAACACACTAGAGGCCACATTTATAGCCCAATCTTCACCAAACTTGGTCAGAATGTTTGTCAACATGAAATCTCGGAAGAGTTCGTAACTGGGTCACGTGGGGTCAAAAAGTAGGTCACAAGGTCAAATCTTAGAAAAAGCTTGTGAACACACTAGAGGCCACATTTATAGCCCAATCTTCACCAAACTTGGTCAGAATGTTTGTCTGCATGAAATCTCGGATGAGTTCGTAACGGGACCACGTGGGGTTAAAAAGTAGGTCACTAGGTCAAATCTTAGAAAAAGCTTGTGAACACACTAGAGGCCACATTTATAGCCCAATCTTCACCAAACTTGGTCAGAATGTTTGTCTGCATGAAATCTCGGAAGAGTTCGTAACTGGGTCACGTGGGGTCAAAAAGTAGGTCACAAGGTCAAATCTTAGAAAAAGCTTGTGAACACACTAGAGGCCACATTTATAGCCCAATCTTCATCAAACTTTGTCAGAATGTTTGTCAACATGAAATCTTGGATGAGTTCGTTATTGGGTCTCGTGGGGTCATAAAGTAGGTCACTAGGTTAAATTTTAGAAAAAGCTTGTGAAAACACTTAAGAGGCTACGTTGATGGCCCAGTCTTCACCAAACTTGACCATCATGTTTGCCAGTATGAAATCTTATATATGTTTTGAAGTGAGTCATGTGGATTCAGTAGGTTACTTGGTAAAATTCTAGAAAATGTTATCAACCCAGTGGCCACACTAATGGTCCAAACTTCACCAAAGATTTCTAAAGTAAATTAATTACTTGATGCCAGATTTGAGCCTATGTAAAGCCTGTGTCATCAGGTGAGCGATTAAGGGCCATCATAGCCCTCTTGTTATTTTAAATACTGCATTATTGAGAACCTCTCAGTGTACTGTTTATCTATCTATTTATTTGTTTATTTTTATTTGTTTGTTTCTTTGTTATTTGTTTCTTTGTTAAATCACATGTGCGTTCTTAAAAGTCCTCTGGTTTACATTCCTACCCAATGTTTGTTATGTTAGGTTTGTGTTACATCGCACCGCCACGTCACGTCCAGATAGTGTTTTTGTCTGTGTAAGAAGAAACACCGACACACCGCAGATTATCTGGGAAATATTATAATAATAATAATAATAATGGATTGTATATGGAAGCACCGCAGGTTAGCTGGAAAACATTTCCAAAAATAAATAATAATTATGGATTGTCGATCTATCCTGGGCATGACTATGATCAATAATGCTGGGTGATCAGAGTGATTTCCCTTGTCTAATAAAACGTGACTCCTACATCATCTTTGTTACATGGCTAAGTAGATTTTCTAAAGTTTGTAAGTTTATTTATTGGTATCTGTTATATATTGACAACAACTCAGGACTTTTAGAACGCTTATATGACTTCTTTACAACTCAACTACGATTCGTTTATCACAATCCTTTTGTTATTCTGGTCAACCACATGTGATAACGTTATAAAGCTGTGTTCAATAATGTTATATTTATGCTAAACTTTAAGGAGATAGCAGATTGTTTGTTTGTTAGAAACTTTTGACCAACCGTTTTAATGTAATATGAGGAAAATATGTTGATGCTTGCATACTGAGCTTCAGTCTCATGTACCTCTCGATACCTGGCCACCGCAGTGTAAATAAACAAACATTTACTTACAAGAAACACAATCAGGTTTTGTTTGTTGTTTATGTAGTGAATGGCGTTTCCGGCAAGGAAAGGATGAAAGACTTGGTCGCAGCGATGCATTAAAAAATCCAGGACCATCAGATCGAAAAAAAACTTATCATTCGGAACACCTTGCTCTTTCTCCAGCGCCAAATAAAAATTTCGAATGTCCGAATGCATTGAAGTCGATAGGGTAATTTAAAGCCAATTTATACGTTTTCAGGTTTGGAGTTTATGGGGATTTCAAGGAAAAATTATCCCAAAGCAAATATTAATAGTTTATTATAAACACAGACATAGATAATAAACTGGTTATTTAAAGAAGAAAAAAAACAATTACAGCAAACACAAGATATTTATGTACATCTCTATCAAATACAGGTTATACAATCTACATACATGAACACAAGTACAAATATTACTCTAGTATGTTCGATGTAAAAAATAATCAAACACATGTACTAGTTAAAGCAATGTTCTAACAACAATTCACAAGTTCAGTAACAATCACTGGTGTCACATTATAATAAATTTAAGCGAATCAAACAATTAAAAGCGTTATTCAAGCTCAATTGCCTAAAGGAAACTCAATATAACCAGTATACAGTTAAACAACGTTTTCGGGAATACATATCACCCTGTATACTGGTATAAACTGAACAATAATTGAACCGAAACTTAGGTAATATTTAAAATTAACAAGTAGTATGAATCATAAATTGAACAATATTTGGCTTAACAGTGACGGAATATTTGAAGAAAACAAACAGTCAATAATGCGAATCATGTACACATACTCTCTGTATTTTAAACTATGCCCAGGGCGCTTCAAACCCCTTCTGTTCTAAAAACAAACAATAAACACAATATAACAATTATTGATTATGTATAAGTCTCCATTAATACATTTGTTCATATCAGAGTCAAGACGGGGGAGGCAAGGACCACAAATAAAACTAGTAGAACATATCTAATAAACACATTACATCAATTAAAATTTAAAGACAGTAAAATTGTATCAAATATGATCCCGATATACGTCCATACGTTATAGAACCGTACACAGATAATTAACAGTTTTATTATCAAACAAATAGAAGAATGATAGTTTTATACGAAATTTCAAGTACAAAAATTTCCCTTGTCGAATGCATTATCAAATCGTTAATTGACGATTTACGTAATTGAATTAATTATCAATATCGAATTGAATATAAACTCATCACGTCTCTTTAGAAACATTGAACAATACAATAAATTTATCTTCTTAATTAACTTGTCACAGACCTAGCTAATATGTTCCTTTATTTTACAACTTCATATATGATATTTTATTTGCTGCAGATGAAAAAGTTAGGCACAATTCTAACTGAACCTCAGCTATTCATCGTTTGTGAAGTTTATATAAACATTGTATACTAGCTATGTACTAAAATTGACGCATTGCTGGTCACGGCTACAATTGTTTAAACCAAATAACACTGAATAATCGATTGATTGTTCATATTTAAATAAAAAAAACTATTCAGAAAAAATCTGATACCAATGCGAAATAATTCAGCATTGTAGTAATGATGACGCACCGCTTTTTGTTGATTTTGCGGGAAAACGTATTTTCCGCGTGTGATGACGTCATATTGTTATGCTTAATGACGTCATTGTTTTAATGTTGATATAAAATACACAAACATTGCGACCTGAGATGAAAACAGAAAATTTGGATTTAAATAAACATTTCAATTTAATCCGTTTGTAGAAAACATCATAGAAATACAACAATATGTGTCCTCAACTACATAGCATAACATATGTTACATTTACAAAAGCCACGTTTTATTTTCATTTTATTCATAAGCAAAATGTCGATGAAAATAATTTTGCAAATAAGAAAACATTAAGTTAATCCCACATTAACAAAATGTCACAATCAGCAACAAACGCAGAAACAAATTAAAAACAAAATGTCGAACAATAAAATATTATACATCAATTCAAACTATTATAAACTTTACTTCCATTCCACCACAAGAAGCTCACTCCCACCTCCGACATACAACTGACTCCTGCTCACATCATAACTGAGCCAGGATGGACGCCACAGAATCCCATCTTCCTCGGACAATATGTGACCGACCACGTGACCATCTTCGGTCACCTTGACTACGTTGTGTGAGTTTTCCCCACACACAAACACGTGACCGTGATGGTCAGTGGTCACACCCCAGGCTTCAGACAGTCCGAGATCCTGATTGGAGACACGGAATATCGGCCTCCCGTCCGTGCCGACACATACAAGACCTCTCTCCCAGTCAGTCACATAGAGTCGGTCGCCGGAACTGTTCACGGCGATGTGTGAGATGATAGAGAACAGTTCCCGGCTGTCGGTTTCCATGAAGTTCTCCCTCAGCTTCCTGCCACTACTCACCTCGTGTACATACAAGACGGGACCAAAGAACCCATCAGCACAGTACAGCAGTCCGCCATGACAAGCGATAAACTCGGTCCTATGTCCCAGCTCGACGGTTCGTGTCCTGGTCAGACTCTCTGTGTTGTACACGTGGACTTGTGTAGAATCAGAGAATCCAAAGGCAACCTGGAAATACAGAAATGTAGACCAGAGTAAAACATTGTAAATGTACAGATTGTGTTGGTGACAAAATACGCGTCAGCGTCCATAGTCATAAATGATACAACCTGAAAATAGAGGGAAGGGAAACAGTACATAAATAAAGTCTTTGGCCCGTACACACCAACCATTCTTCAGTAAGAATTGGTAAACTCATGGATTGCAATGCACAAGATCTTCAAAGTATATTCAGCTACAACTCTGAAATGTTGCATGTCACTTTAACTTTGCTATTTTGAGCTTAAACTCATATTTAACTACATACAAAAGCTTAGTTTTCTTGGTATGAAATGGAGGGCTTAAGTCATGAGTTGGGCTAAGAAATGCTTGGTGAATTAGTTTTCTTTATATAAAATGGAGGGCTCAAGTCATGAGTTGGGCTAAGAAATGATTGGTGAATACAGGCCTTTATGTCGTGACACAAGTTCGGTCAGTTTGTATGCGGTGGAGTAAACATGGCCGGTAAAAAAATCATCTACACAACGACCTGAAAATAAAGACATGTAAATCATGTAAACAGTAAAATGAAATTGATGTAAACAATTGCTAATAAAATGGCAATCTTTAGTCGCTCATAGTCGGCCAGCCTAACAGTGCCTGGTGTAAATATCGGAAACTACGACTCAGTAACCCGAAAATACAGATCTGTACACTTGATACACCCGCTGTCCTCCTGGCTCGGTTTAGTTTGAGTACGGGGGAAAGTCGCCATTTGTGTTTGAAAGTGTGTAAATGTAAAGGAACCGACATAGTCATTTATCTGAACATGTGAAACTATTTGTAATAACTTCTATAAAAGACAATCAACATTTAAAATCGAATTTAATCTAGTTAAGTCTTGCCCTCTGAAAGAGTAACAGATGTAAGTATACTGATCATAGACATAAGTCATAGCAAATGTGCAAAAAAATGCAATGTGTCTAGATCTAGCCATCTACAAGAAACAGAGATCTAAATCACAGCCATGGATTTCAAGCAGTATTTTAATCTAATTTAAGCATAAAGCAATAGGGATATATTTTAAAGTAGTGCTGTCATTGATATGCCAAAAAGCGTATCGATGATATCAATATATCGAAAGAAAAATATCGTCGATATATCGATATATCGACATATCGAAGGGAATTTAGAGAAATTGTAATTCTTATTTAATTACTGCCTAGTGTGCACATTCTGGGTATACTATGCATAGTGTTCTTCTTTAATATATTTTCCACTAACATTCTTGTTCTTAAAGCTTGATATTTAACATATATTTTCCAATAAAATGTTTACAAATAGTTTTAATTTGTTTATAATTATCCAAAGATGAAAACGAAATGCTTTTGCTTTAACCATTTAATTAAATAAACAGAACGTGTTCATCACTTTACAAATATACACTATTACTTTAAAGTGATTAAAGTCACATTAACAAATGTACTGACATAAACAAACTACAGACAGTAATAAAAACATTTTCATAAACTTCAGAAGTGAAAAGTCCCCTGTCAGGTACATCAAGTCATAAACTTATAAGATAGTGTTACAATGTAAAGACATTCACATTGTCACGTGTATTTGAAGCATAGTATAATACTGCTTAGTAACATTTTTCCATTATGTACAACAACACCCCTTAAGCACAAGTCATAAACAATCTTCACCTAGTTATAACTTATAAGGCCTTGAGCTGACGGTGGTTGTGGTATCAGAACACCAGCATCTCTGCGTTTTCTGTCGTGAGCGATGATCGTTTTTTTGGTGTTTTTTGTTTGTTTGTTGTTGTTTTTTAATGAAAATAGACAAATTCATGATCTTGCAACTGTCTCCTAACTTTAATACAACATCGTCAAATTGTTAATGATATGTTAAGCACCTAGGTGATTTCTTTCACGAATTGTCGAATTATCGTTGTCAATGGTATTACGTTAACAACAGTTCCCTCCCTTTTATACAACATTCTGTAGACTTCCGGTTGATGAAAAATGTTGATTTTAACGCATTTCTTTTACTATTTTCTTTCTATTTTTTTCTCGCCGATATATCGATATTTCGAAATGCGTATCGATATATCGATATTTAAAATGTGTATCGATATATCAATATCGGCCGAATTGATGACGGCCCTACATATTGCCCAGCTGGGCAGCACCGGTATCGTTTGGAAGCAAGCTGTCCACTCCCACCTATGCCAGCACCGGTATTGTTTGGACGCAGGGCTGGAGCTTATAAGTGCCTTGTCCACAGTGTCACACACCCGGGGATCATGCTCAACAGTCTCTTATAAGTGTAGATGCTTGTTGGATTATGGTAGTAATAAATCAACCATCTCCAATTATTTTCATCTAGTTGCTACGGGCAAGTTAATAGGTTTTCTGCCCAATATATTCGGGTAGTTTTAATTTTATAATCTTATATATCAATATAATACATAGATATTGGACTGTATGCCCGTTATTGTTTGGTCATTATGTTTAATAAAAGAAATTTAGAGATAGTATGTTTAATTTATCAATCGCCCTGTTGTTAGTGCTTAAAATAAGCGTATTTTCTATCCATATGGGTTTATGGAGGGAGACCCGTAGATAATAGTTGTGTGAGATGTAAGGGGGGGGGGGGAGGGGGGGGGTCACTCTCCATACCCGGAAGTAGCAAGTCTATAAATGAATTCTTTGTGTATTTCGATTATATTTCCATAAAAAATGGATTGAAGGATGTTTCAAAGGTATTATGTATTAGAAATTTCTATCTTTTGATTTAATAGTACACGATCCCCGGTTGTGGGTTTATTAGTTGTTATTTCTTTGCGTATGTATGTTGATTTGTTGTGATAAGTGTTTGAACAAAAGACCAACAATATTATTTTCATAACATTGTCGGTTATGGCTAGAAAAAAACACAGTATCGGTGTTATTTCTTTAAAAAATGAGTTGTGGTTATGTGGTACAGCTTTGTTTGACACTGCAGGCAATCTGAAGCCTCCACTGGGAGGATCTATTGGAAGTTGGGCCCAGTACCAGAGTCCGTTGCGAGATTTGGTGGATTGGATAGATGAGCGCCCGCAAGAGTATGTTTGGGTCTCCCGGGCTATGCGGAGAAACTCACCAACCTCAATCCGCATCCCCTCAATACAGATGAGGTGGTGAATGGCTGAACCGAGTAGCCCGGCATAAGTTGTTAAAAGTGTTTAATTAAACACTGCTAAAATATAAAATGAATGGGAATAGTAAATGAATACGGGGTGGATCTATCACCCAATTAATATAATCAACATATGCATGTTTCAGAACATATACTATTAGATTCAGCGGAGACAAGTTCTCCCGAAGTCCCCCGAGACACTCAGGCCACGGCTGGGGCCTGATCCGGACAGGCTGCTAGAACCCACTGGATGACGGTATATGGTAAAATTGGTCCTTATTAACTACATATCATATGCATGTATTTTTATTTTAAAAAAGGAGCATGCAGAGTCGAGTCCTCCTAACTTCCCCCGGCTAGGGGCTGTGGGACTCCTTCACCCAGGAGACCCCCTACGTGATGTATAATATATATATATATATATATATATATATATATATATATATATATATATATATATATATATATATTATGTCAAGAAAGGTATTGAGGTAGACGCCACCTTTGATAATATTAATATACTGATATTAATATGACCATTATTTTTAATACTACTAGAGTTTTACTACTCTTACTTATATGGGAGTAGATGGCTCCTATTTATTATGTATATACTTAAATGTGGTCCTAGATGTAATACAAGTATATTAATACATGAGAAGTTTAAAGGTGAATATCCTTTATAGTATCATTTCATTGTTAATAATATCATATTAATATCTTAATATATATGGGGGTATGTTAAGTCTATTAACATTAGTTATAAAAATCGAATAGTCCGTTCATGTTTCAGTTTTGATGAAAGGACTAATTTATAAGATTACAAATGTGAAAATTGTAGCCCACTGGTAAAGCAGGCGTTGGTCCATGCAAGTGCAATTCTTAGTTGGATTATCAGTTCAATTCTGATGTGGATCCGTCTAGATGCACGCCTGTTGACTACAGTTATTATATTTTATTTATTAAATTTTAATTTATTTTAAATTTTTTTCTTCTCGGGCGTCCATCCTTTCCAATATAATTAGATGTAATTATTATTAGATCTTCCAAAGAATGTCACATTTTTTAATATATTCACCAAGAGCTTCGAAGATTTGCTGTTGTAGTTTTTTGAGCTGGAACAATAGATTTGGTAGGGTTAATGGTATGTTCAATTGTTATTCCTGAATACTTCTTCTCGAATTTTTCTTTTTTCCTGATGGACACTGCACTGCAGCAGAAAGTGTGACTCATCATTAATAGTGTTGCGGGTAGAACAGGAAGGGTTTAAATTTAATATATATTGCCCTGTGCTACCGGATAGTAGAGATTTGGAGGTTCTCAGTCTAGAATACATTTGTCTATTTGTATGTTATTTGAGTACATTAGGGGTAGATCCAGGGAGGGTAAACGTCTGCCATTATTAAGTTTTATATTTCTTATTGATGCTTTATTACCCCATTTCTGAATGAGATGTTTTTTACTAATAGAGTATATTTCCGATGGGGATAAGCCTAACAGATTTTGTTGCTTTTTGTCTATGTATCCAGCTTAGGGCTTGCTTTATGGCATTTAACTCTGTCTTAAAGATGGAAGTCTTATCTGTAATTCTATCTATTTGTCTGTAGTCATTACTAGGGATAACCAAGGCAGAGGCCACAATGCCTGTGAGTGGGGTGTTGCTTCTATCTGTATATATTTTTAACCAGTCAGAGTAATCTGAGTCTAAAAATTCCAGTGTTATTGCCTTTTTTTAACTGGGTAGTCTGATTTGTTGACCTGATTTGTTAGATGTAGGTTGATTTCCGATTCAGAGAGCAACCATGGTTCTATCTTAGAGGGCCCCAACTCAACCAGTTTACATGCCCCGGCACTGTACTCCTCTGCTCTGTTTGAAACTATTGCTCTAAAAGGTAAAGTTTGTTTAATAGTTCTTGCCATTTTATTGCAGAGGTAATAACCGGTGCAAAGGATCTTTTTCTCCCGGTTTGATGTTCTCGCTCGGACCCTGGCCCAGAGTTAGACTTGCTGTTCCTCTTTCCTAAGTTTCAAGGGAGGCATTCCAGCCTCCTGTTCTAGAATGTGACCCGGGACAATGTTAAGGGTACCCAAGGCTATTTTGAGGGCCCTATTCTGTAGGCAATCTAATTTTTTATGGCTCTTGAAAGTTAACGTAGTATCAAGAGTCATCCCCAAAAACCTCTTTTTCAAATTTGATTTTTCGATTCCCTAAATATATAATTATCCAAGCTAGTTGTGGGTTTGTTGCCAAAGACTTATCTTGTGAAATTTTGAAACCCTATTTATTTGTCCAGTCCCAGATGGCATTTAGTCCACTGTGGGCTTTTTATTGAAGCGTCTTTAGATTTTTGCCAGCTAGACATGCTCCGGAGTCATCCACAAACCCTAGTCACCACTAATCCCTTTGGCAATCTCAGGCAGGATCGGGTTCAAACCCAGGCCAGGTCAAACCAAAGACTAGTTGGTGTCAGTATAGTGGACCGGCCAGGTTCAGTCCCTGAGCACCTCATAAGTGGCCCTGTGCTATAATGATAGAAATGTCGCTGCACGATATCGGCCAAAATGCCGGCAAATCCCATCCCATTTATCAGGAGCGAGAATAATAGCGGGGAGAGGTTCGATCCCTGGGGGTGCCTCTCCAACTTTTCAGGCTTAGAGAGCTCCACCCTATTCTAACTTATATAGTCCTATTTTCTGAAAAGGTCTTCAGATACATGAAGATGTAGCCTGTTATCCCCTATTCCTTTATTTATATTGGCCTCTAGCGTGTTCGCAAACAGTTTATAAGATATGACCTAGTGACCTTCTTTTTGACCCCACGTGACCTAGATATGAACTCATTCAAGATTTAATGCAGGCAAACATTCTGGCTAAATTTAGTGAAGATTAAGTGAAGATGTCTTTCAACTGACATGCGGTTCGTCAGTGGTTCTACCCAGACATTTGAGTTGTCCTCCATAACAAAAGCAGAAAATTGCTATGGTGATAATAATTGGTCTGTGTGATGTTTGTTTTGTTCTGTTTTTTGTTACATCGCATCGACACAATTATAGTTATATTAGCGACGTCCAGCTAATTATTGGTGGAGGAAGACCCCAGACTTATTTCTGGGTAGAACCACCGACAGACCACAGGTTAGGTTGACACACACCACCATCTCCCCGCCACCACACACACCTCCTCATATGAAAGTTCTAGCCCCGACAGGGACTCGCACCCACGCGGTGAGGGGCTGAGGCGTTTTAAGTCAGCGACTCTAACTGCTCGGCCATGGGCGCCTCCCTGTGCAATTTATTTCAAAAACTAAACAACTAATTTATCATTGTACATGAGACCAGTGATTTGTATTACCCATGTAAACTAAATATGAAATTTGAATAGCTTCATTATTCATTTTGGATAAGATTGTTATCTGGTAATGACTGTGTCTATCTACACTGCTAGGGACTAAGGAGGAGTTATAGGTATACTAACCTTGAAATAAATAACTTCTTGAAATATTAAAATGCACATTAAAACACATTATGAGTTGGCATAAACACTAATATTGTAGAAAAATATAAATAACTATAACGTAATCCTAAGAAAGTTTAAAGCATTATATGTATGAAATTGTTTTTAAGAAGAGCACTTTTGTAGTTGTTGGTTTAGTTTATAACTAATTATTTTCAGTCAATTGGGAAAAAAAGTTTTTTTGTCTCGACTGCCCATTTTCTGGGTAGAACCCATCCTCAAGTACTAAGTGCACGCAGCATTGTGTACATAATAGCCTTGCTGAAGGACTCATCTCGCGTGAGCCGTGTCCAAAGTCCTATGTCTTAATATATTAACCACCAAACCACGGACGCCCATTTAAGCTTGTTTTTGGAGAATGCCGTTATATAGTATAAATTTGACCACAACTATCATTATAGTAATCAGACACATGCAACTTTTTTACTTAAATGTATTTTACTTCTTTTATTGTTTGAGTATCTTGGGTGTCAATAAGATACATGATACTTTAGTATACGTTCCAAATAAATTGCCAAAGAGACATGGAAAGTATACTTACTGCTACCTCTTGTGGACCAATACAGCATACCTCTGTTGGCTGTTCAACTGTATCACAATACTTGGTCACCATCCTACTTGACGGGTCTACACACTTCAGTCTTTTGTTTCTGCTATCAGCAATCACCAGACTTCCATCACTGAGGTAACAACAACCATGGATCCAACAAATGTCCTTATCTTCTGGTATCCTGACGTCGATATTTCTAACTTGTTTACTGCCAGATGGGTTTTCCACTCGTGGTTTCTTTGCTGGTTTCAATACTGGCCTATCTCCCCGTTTCTCTACTGGTCTCCTTACTTGTCGGTCTCCTTGACTCTTTACTATTGCCTGTACTGGTCTGTCATCTTCACCTCCCATATCACCCTGTGAGCTGATATCTTGTACCTCTGTGCTGACTTCCTTAACAAGGGAATAGAAACAGTTGATGGAGTTCATCTTCATTTCAGTCATGAAGTTGAATTGATGCCTCTTTATCAGACTGTCTGACTCGTTATAAAGAGCATCAACCTTTTGAACAATTGTCTGACCCTTTTTTTTAAGGACAAACATTTTGGCTTTCCACTCTTTTGACTTTGTAATTTTATCTAAACATATGTTTATGTCATCTTTAATGAAAGCACAGGCCTGTCGATGATGTTTCACGACTGCAAGAAGCTCTTTTTGTTTACTTTTGATATCATTCTTACCCTTTTCTTTTAGCTCCTCAATTCGCGACAAGAGTTTCTTTGCGTAGACTTCCAGATCTTTAAGAAAACTCTTTCCATTTTCTTTAATACTAGCCAAGTGTTCATCTAATGCTTCAATAGCTTTTTTTATATTGTCCAGAGCCGATTGTAATTGTATGGGGACTGCCTGTAACTCGGGGTCAGCATTGAGCTCATCTGAGGTTTCCCTGATGTTTTGGGGGTCCTGACATTGTCTGAAAAGAAATGTTAAAAAAACTGTCATTGAAGAACATCGCAGCAACTCAACTATGGTCATTATAGTATGGTGGCGGAAGTTCCCAGACAAGTGTCTGGCCAGAACAGCCTGTATACCGCAGGTAAGCCGAAGGGCTCCACATAAAATAGTTTGTTCATGAGTACTCAAACCCATGTGGTGAATGGAACAGTATTTAAAAGGAATTACGAGTCGGTGACTCTACCTTTCAAATACGGGCCTGCCAGACATCATCACAATATAACACAGAATGGTTTATAATTTAGAATTTACATACTTTTGCATTTTCATTCTCAGCTGAAAATTGTTGTTATATTATTTACTTTACTTTACATGTTGATAATTGCAAAGCGTTTCAAATTACCAGCATAAGTCATCATCTATATTACACATCCGTGCAAACTTATCTTCACGTGAAACTGATGAGTTTTCTGCAATTCTACAACAAAAATATCAGGGGAAGCACAACCTAGTGTGGAAGGAATACTCTTCTTTTACAAATAACATTAAGTGACGTCATCGTGACATCACGAAGTCATGGACTTTCTGAGCAATGTCATGAGTTTCTTATCTGTATGAAATGCATATTGTAAAGTCATAATAAAGTTTAGAAGTCGCCCTACATTTGTAGCCAATCAGAAGCTATGAAAATTCAAATTCATCAGCGATTTATTTCAACAGAACTCCTTTCTATTTTCACTTTTGCAATCAACAAAATAGATCGATGTATTTAACTAAATGGTTTTATTCTCATCTGCGCATGTGCAACATACCACGCATTCTGGCTTGACTCCTCCCCTTGTGACGAGTTTGATCACGTCAAGACGATTGACAGTTTTATGGGGCGGATTACATATCATAATTGTAGAACAGGTAGAAGTGAGGCGGGGACTTCTAAGTCGGATAGAATCTATTAAGAATTTTCCTGCACTCATTGTGCTCGTTATCGGCTTCTATTATCTATAGAACCGCCTTAATAGACTCTCTTCTATACGTAAATTATCCAGTGGTGTCGGTGTGTAATATCTGGTGTTGCTGTTAACTTGCTGTTCTATATATAAACTATTTGCAATATAAACTTTAAACAGTGGAGGAATGACAAGGTTTGGTTAAAAAATTTCAATGTAGCTACTATGGATATAACACACAAAACAAGTAAATCTAGAAGTCATGTTTATACTAATATTTTCTGATCTAACCACATCAATATGCCAACAATCAGTCTTCCCAAATCTATGTGCATTAGTCAAGTTTTATATACAATTTAATGAATATCCTAATGCTGGGAACATCTAAGTCGGATAGAACCTACTAAGACGTTTCCTGCACTCGCTGAGCTCGTTTCGACTTTTATTTGTATAGAAAAGTCTTAATAGACTCGCTGCTAGTTTTTTTTTTCATTTCTTTCAGGGCCTTTATAATTAAAGAAACGTGTTTTCTGCTATTGTATTATAACATCAAAATTCAATGACGACACAATCTGCCTAGGGTAATGACATTATAATATACTTTAGTTTCTCATCAGCACATGGAGAAATTTTTAGCTGAACTCTCCATCATCCTTATCCATAAATTTGAAAAGAATAGACAAGGACAGCAATATTTAATTCACGATGTGTACTGTCAAACAAATACTATAACAGTCTGTAATTAAACTAATGTATAAGTTATTGCCGCAACTAGGCACACATTTCCCAGAACAGGGGTAAGATGTTGATTCACATATAAGATATTGGGAAACCGTAAGTCATCACCTTTCAAGCAGATAACTGACCTGTGATCATAGAGGTGACATTTCGTACACAGCAGTTCGTCGTGCTGGCGACAGTACAACGTTATCAACTCATCAGCATGTTTCCCACATTTCTCGGTTAGCACATCTTTGCGATTTCCAAGTCCTTGCACCACGTTGTGATTGTTAATAAATTTATTATGTGTTCCTAGGCAAGATGTACACATATGTTTATTGCAGTCAAAGCAGTAATAATCTGCAATCTCTTCTTTGTTCTCCTTGGCACAAATGGAACATTTGGCATCTTTATATTCATCTGCCGCCTTCTCTGTGTCAATTGCACTCGCCATATTTACAATCCAGCAGATTTCCAAAAGTATGTACACTGAGGTCTGTACTGAAAGAACAATATTAGGATATGCATTGGTAACTAGCCAATAGTCAACTTGAGAGCTTATCAGCAGGGAGCACAGCAACTCTTAGCAGTAACTAGGTAATCTTACCCCAATAATGGTAAATAAATGATACAATTTGCTCAAATTAAATGGCTTTGAAAAGTCTGTGTATAATCTGTTATGCTTTAAGTTGGACTTCGGTTGGTTATTGCTTTGTGACATTGTTAACAACAAGAGAATTAGCACTATATTACACATGAAAATTAGATTCAGCTTAAGTTTAGCAGAGAATCTGTTGCCAATCAGGAAACTTAAAGTTTTATTATATTGAAATGTGTGTTCATGAATATATTTTAACTGGCTTTTACATGTGTGTCTAAAACATGAACATTTCATCAGATAAACACACATTGCTCTGATTAATGACAGTAAACAGGAAGTGCATGATATGTCTCCTCAGCATGTTTACAGCAAAAAAGTTGTAGTTGTACACTTCTAGTGTAGGACCCAAACTGGCTGCATTCTAATTGCCTGGCATTTGAAATAAACATGCTTATTGTGAATAATGTGAAACTCTTCAACAAACTAACAACTGGCACTGACCTTTAGATTTCTGCCCAGCGTCAGATGTGTGTATTTGGAATCATTCGATCCAAACTCACCGACTTTGGTTGGACTGTGGTTAAGCTATGTGTAATCAAACTGTAATGACATGAAAATATAGGTCTGTTTACAAGTGTTGACTTCAGTAAAAGCTCAGTGTTTAAATGAAACCGCATTTCGATATCCAAAACAGTAATGTTTAAGATAAATGTACTCTATCATAAGAATGATGCAGGGATGGATTCATGGGTATGGGGTGTGGGTGGATGCTATCCCCCACCAACCTGGTAAAAGAGCAAAGTTGTGAAAACACTTACTTGTAAGTTTAAAATTACTAAGCTTTTAAAGTATTTTTTCTGCTGACTGCTAAGTTCGAAGTTAGGGTCCCTTACCGTGTGTGTATATATCTAGTATTTACTGCGATAAAGTTGAATGGATATTGAATCATACTCCCACCCCCACCAACATTTTCTGGATCCGCCCCTGGAGCAATAGAGAGCATATTGACACTTCCAACAGCTGTTGGGTTAACTCTTTAGCAACGAAGTTGAGTGCCTGCCTGCAGAAATAAAGGCCCCGGGTTCGATCCCAGTTAAGGACAGGATTTTTCTCCGCACATATTTACTTTATAAGAAAACAAAGCTTTAAAAAATGTAATGCATAGGACAGACAGTATTCTGATTATACCCAAAGACTTGGCATACATTTAGCACATAGTGAAAGATGAAAAGCTTATGGTAATGGGAATAAATAAAGAATAATAAAGAAAAGATTGACATGGCTTGGTGGGTCCGGTACTCAAGTTGTCACAACCCGGAAGAAGATGCACACATATTACAGATAAGCGGCCAAAGTTAACATATAATACCTGATCTGGCCAAAAATGCTGCCCTCTGGAAGGTCACCGTAAACTATTCTAACATAAACACAGGCACATAATGTTACTCCAACATGTTAATGTCAAAATTCCACTGGACTCTTCGTACGTTTTCGGTCCCCGGAAATGCTCACATTGCGCATGATCGCGTGTTGCTATGCAGGCGGCGGTATTACTAAATACCGGATATGAGTTCATATCCGCGGATGTGTATCTGGGGTACTGATATGAACTTAAAAATCAACATTTACGCACCATTCTTTAGATTAGTCTGTGTATAGATGTCCTTTAATGTAGTTGGTGGTAGATAAAATATTTTATACTTATGATTCTCTAAATTACGTAGTTGTAGTCATGTATAGAGCTCTATAAGTAGCTAAATATCTTAGAATAAAATAGATATCCCTACTCAAACTTTATCTTAAAATAGGGAAAATATACTCTGTTCTGATTACAGACATTAGATAAGTGGACTACGTTTTGGTAGTAGTTTTGAGGCAGATATAACAGTACAGTGTGGATTACTTCCCTTGTGGTCCTTACTACTTCATTTCACGGCGGACTCTGGTCGCAGGCCCAAATCCCAAATGGACCCTTCCAAAGTGGCATCAGAACGATAATCCAAATACACCAAAGAAACCCAAATACAACCAAAGATACCCAAATACACCCCAAAATATCCCCAATGTTTATGGGAAATGTATTTAATACTTGATTTAATTCATGTTGAATCTTAGAAGTGTCGTATATATGTTATACCTACGCGATTTATCTACTACAACCTACCAACATCTACATTGTACTACACCTTGATGCACAACATGTGCAGGTCCCCAACAGGGGTTTGAAATTACAGGAAGACAGACAGATAAATCAAATGTTTCCTTGTAGTGATTTCTAAACAAATAAAACTACTTTTTGCATGTTTTTGCTAAATGGAGGTTAGAGTTGCGTGACATGCGCAAAATATGTATCCTATTATCAAAGCGTTTTTGTAAAGTTATTCAAATGAACATGTTTATGTAAAGCGGGTTTATACTAAACTTGAACTTTACAGCGACCAGTGTTTTAATTCTTATCTTCTTAAAAAAATAATAAATAAAACAACACATTTTTGTACTTATTCGTTGAGCGAGAAGGAGCCGCGGAGACAGAACGCAATTGGTGAATATAATTTTTCAATCAGTGTTTTAATAATGACTACAATATACACGTAAAGTCTTCCCACCCCCACCCCTACCCCCAGTCGGCACGGTCATTCATTTTGTCTGGACAATATTAATTGAGCAATGACCTGATCACACAAATATTGTAGACCATGTAGAGAGAATAACGGGTATCTTCAAACCCTCAGACTGTCACATGCTTAGCCGCTCCCTGGTCACTCGGCCCCCTGCTGCTAGCCAGACCCATGAGGCCATCTGGAACGTGTAAAACATCCGCTGTGTGTATTGCATTCACTGTCCACTGTCCCACTGACGAACCTTTATCGGCACTCCTCTGCGGTGAAGCATACGTTATTAGCCGAGGTGTTCCGATTGTTTGCCACCTTGCATCCCAATGAAGGTACACAGTAAATTTACAGTGTGCTTAAAAGTCAATTTCTTTAGGTCATGACAAAATGGCTAACAAGAATATTTTTTTTTTGTTTTATAATAAGGACATTTGTTGTAAAAATATATTGAAATCAGAGCTTTGAGATTGATTATGCAATTTTAAGTTAAAACCAAACAAAATAAAAACACAAACAGTGGAATAGTTCTAACATTTATAGGATAAAATACCTGTTGACAAAATCCCTTCCGTTCATTTTAGCATAGGCGGACAAAATCACGCCCAAAAATTAATTACTGTAAAATATATCTTGAAGATGGAATTGCCCAGGCTGTTACCAATGCATTTACGAGACTTAACTGAGCGAACCAAATAAACGTTCTTGCAAAATTTGGAAAATTAACAGGAGGGGATTTTTCCGCATTGGAAACATGACTGGAGGGTGTTTGTCTGCCTTTGGTAAAATGAACAGGAAGAATTGTGTTATCGAAGGATTTTGTACATTCTCCGTTTTTAGCAATAACCCAGGGTTAAAGAATAATGTTTCGAATTGCAAAACAAGAGAAGAGGGAAGATATATTTATAAGATGGGAGTAATTTTATAATTTAGTGATCTGCAGCTGTAGGAAGCACCATGTGTATCAATAGTACTTAAAGGTGGTATCCGACAGTTTGGACCAAAACTATGTTCATTAAACATCACAATAAACCATTGTTACATGAACAGATCTCGCCACAATGCTAGATGCCGCACAGATACAATATGCTTTTGGCAATTGTAATAATGTTTTGTTGTTTGTTTGTTTTTCATTTCCAAATGATAGTGTACTGGAACACAATGGTAGTTTTAAGATGTGTGCACAATCTGTTATATTTTGATCCAATTTTAATGAACGCTTTACTTGTTTGATGTGCCGAAACCCCAACTTCCTTGTTATTTTGTTTGTTCTACAATAATCACTGATAGTTGTATTCTTACGGGTCCCAAAACTAATAAAGCCTTCGCGGCAAATCAGTACTGTTTTGTTTGCATTATCATTTATTTGAGGCTCTACTGGAAATTTTGATATTTTTATAAAACGATTTTTATCTGTAACTTCCATGTATACTCTACATCGAAATTGTGTACAACACATTCTCGAACACCCATCAGAAATCTAAATTCATGCAATATTAATGCATATCTCTTAAGCATAATATCCTGCACGATATCTTAAGCACGATACTGCGATGGTTGTTCGCTGAAAAATTGCGCTAAGATAGCAAGATTGTTTTTATCGTTATTTTCTTCCCAATATATGCAAACGACGATCGATGAGAAAACGAAGCTACATATGTAATCTACCTGCATTTTACGTTCCAACTCGAAGGGAAGTATGTCCTTGGCTATTGCGACATTTTTTTTTTGAAGAATCAGTTTTCAACAACAAAGTTATGTTGCTAAAGGTTTATGTCTTCCCATTTTCGGATTTTCAGAGTCAGCTTAATAAAACCATTAAAAGAAAGAATATCTGACATAAAGTCCATCTACACAGCGGAAATGAACGCCATCCTACAAGCAATGAGATGGGTAAATAAACAAGGAAAAACAAGATCTGTTATTATTTCGGACTCGTTAGGATCATTAATTTCAATAGATAATAACAAAAGCAGATCTAGGACTGACCTCCTCAACCAAACAAACATTTTAGTAAACCAGTGTATGGAGAAAGGCCATACAGTCACTTAAACATAGTGTCCAGCACATGTAGGGATCTCGGGCAAATAAAGGGCTGAAGGGGCTGCCAAAGCCGGGCTGAGAGAGAGAGAGAGAGAGAGAGAGAGAGAGAGAGAGAGAGAGAGAAGAGAGAGACTATAGCACAATATTCTACTTCAATAATGTATTTTATGATGGAGCATTATGATAAGCTACTTTTAAGCTATTATAAATAGCACACCAATAAAACTTAGTCTGGGATAAAGGGATATATTACCAGCCCCTCCCAGAATCGAACTGGGGAACCGACCCTCTTCTATAATTACTACAAACATGGGGGGCTGGCTCGTCCAACAAGGGCTACAATGGTAAATCCATCCATACCAAACCATAACATAATCTGTAGAACCCCCGTGAGGGGTGTGCAAAAATAAGTAGTGGATCCGGCTTGCCCGGATCAGCCACGGACCGTGGAAGTTGGCAGGGCTTGATAGGCGCACTATAATAATACTTAAATATAATACATAACAAAATATGGTGACCCGAGTTGCCCGGATCAACCCCCGACCCTGTAGATAGACATAGTTAGGGCCGGGGGATAGGGGGGTGGTAGTTGGTAGAGCCTCATAGGTAACATGTATTTTTAGACGTATCTATAACGGCTCTCTTACCCGGATCAGTCCTTAGCCCCAGGTGGGTGTGGGGCTGGCTGAAGTTGGTAGGGCCTGATAGGCAACTAATGTACTTATACCTTCGTAAAATAATCAAATTCCTGAACACATCCCACGGGGGCATCCACAGGTGAGAAGGCATGATGGGAGGAGGTAAGGTGCCCGTACAAGTCACGTTTTTTAAAGAAAATGTTATTGTCAAATAAATATTATACAATATTTTAATGATAATGGCGGCTGACAGGATATCATTTTTATATTTTAAAGTAAATACATTCGTCACATATCCTCATAACATACTGTAGACTAAAAAACAAAACAACAAGATAACGTCAAGATTCAAATCCTAAGTTTACGATTTGTCAATTTCCCATTTGCCAATTTATTAGTTTTGTAATAATGTATTGGTTATATTAAAAATTCGGGAACATTCAAAAACATTTTAATTCTGATAAACGACAGTTTATTTTTAAATACAAATGTATATCTTTATTTTGTATATGCCCCCTTTCGCATTTGTGTTTGGAAAATAAAAGGATTTATATTGTAAACTTGCCATTCTTATTCATTATGTTGTAAAAATATTGTTCTGTTCTCTATGTTTACATTAACTTGGACATGTTGTTATTCTGTGTTGTTATGACAACAGACTTCATGTTTAAGCAAGAATTAACTTCTTATTCTTTACTACTTGAATAATGATAAGCAGATGCGCTTTATATATTCGCAATGTCTTTAATCACAGACAAGAGACTTTATACTGACATTGTATATGCTGTTTTTAACGTACATATATAAGAATAATATTTTACCTTAAGTTATTCGGGGATGTATTTGTTCGCTGACCTGCGGTGTGCCTGTGGTTCTACCCATACATTGGTCAGAGACCTTTTTTCCGCCAAAAACAAACTGAACGTCTATCATTCCATGAAATTGGGACGACGGTGCGATATATTAAAATATATTTTATTGTATTGATAAACTTGGGTCATTTGTAAGACAGATTTTAAGAAATGTTAAAACAATTACAATGTATATGGAAGATTGATAAATACGAAAGAATTACATTGGCAAGGGCTGTGTGAAAGTTCTTAATCGGCAAAGAGAACATATTGAATTTTAAAGGAACAACTGGGTTACAATTGAAAAGGTTTGTTGTTGTTGTTGTTGTTTTAATAAATGTAACACTTGTATCTTAACATTAAAGGTAATGGATGATTGAATCATTACATGTTTCCACACGGTGTCTTCATTTTTATAGCTTTACCAGAAATTAAGTGCTCACTCGGAAACAAAAAAAAAATATATGCTTCTATTTATACGGATTTTCTCTTTCATTTAAATGTTGCATAAAAACCTACTTTAAAATTACCAATAATATTGGTCGACTCCGGAGATTACTCCAATAAGAACAAACGTCACAAATACATCTTAATTCGGCTTTTAGTGCAACAGGGGGCTAATATTTATGTTTTCTTTGTTATATTATTGTAACACCCCTCACACTAACAGTATTTCTGTATTCTGTGATTTGACACTCATTTTGAAATTTTTATATGGACTAGCAAGTTCAATATTCTGCCGAAGTTTTATATTTCTCCCTTGATATTGCACTATTTTTCTTTTCAAATTAAATTTTAAAAGCACTGTTCATTCTATTTATTTGTCTCACATTTCACTAACAGGTGCACATTTACACAATGCTTCTCTAACCAGTGTCTTTGATTACATTCCGAATTATTTGATCATGTTATAGCTCATGAATGTATGTGTGCATTTTTTTGTCATTACAACCGATTTGTTTGCATGCAAACCGTAATGTCAATAACCCATTGGCGCTTTTCTTTCTAATTTACATGTATAAATAAAACCAACCAACTTGCATGCATCCGTTTTAAACCGTGAACAATGTACCTTTCCCAATCATTCCATATAGATCCATCATTTTGGTGCTTTCTGTAGATCTGTTTGTTCTTTCATTTATCCACACATTCAGATAGCCCACTTATTAACTTCCATGAATTTGTTTTTGAGCACTTTCCTTTCTTTCATTTACTGACATAAGTATACATACATCCGGACCTTGTAGAACAATCCAAATAGCGTCGGGTTCGATCCTGCGTCGCGACATACCAAAGTCATCAAAATGGAAGTGGTATAGCTTATCATACAAACGCTCAAGCAAATATAAACTTAGTTTCATGACTAGTCAGCCCAGTGTCAGGATAATGTGACTGAGTGTGGTATCATGCCATGTGTGCACGACATAGTAAACACTATGAAGGCAGCACTATATGTTTCAAGTGGACACCGTCTCCAGATAACTAAAATACTGTCGATGGGACAAATCCCAAAATCAAACATAGTTCGTTTTTTTTCTACATGTGAAAACGACCGCAAAGCACAGTTGTTACGTAGTATATCGGATAATTATTTTCTCTAAAGAAGGCAATACGCACTTTAGTGGCTTTATTCGTAAAATATTTTAGAGTCTGTCATAAATCTCGTCATGTAGGCTAAGAAGAATAACTCTTGCATGACCATGATTTATACTTAGTGATCAGAGTGATTTCCCTTGTCTAAAAAAACTTGACTCCCACATCATCTTTGTTACACGGCTTAGTAGGTTTTCTAAAGTTTGTAAGTTTATTTATTGGTATCTGATATATATTGACAACAACTCAGGACGTTTAGAACGCTTATATGTCTTCTTTACAACTCAACTACGATTCGTTTATCACAATCCTTTTGTTATTCTGGACAACCACATGTGATAACGTTATAAAGCTGTGTTCAATAATGTTATATTAATGCTAAACTTTAAGGAGATAGCAGATTGTTTGTTTGTTAGTACCATTTGCCCAACCGTTTTAATGTAATATGAGGAAAATATGTTGATGCTTGCATACTGAGCTTCAGTCTCATGTACCTCTCGATACCTGGCCATCGCAGTGTAAATAAACAAACATTTACTTACAAAAACACAATCAGGATTTGTTTGCTGTTTATGTTGTGAATGGCGTTTCCGGCAAGGAAATGATTAAAGACGTGGTCGCTGCGATGAATTAAAAAATCCAGGACCATCAGATTGAAAATAAAAACCTTACCATTCGGAACACCTTGCTCTTTCTCTAGCGGAAAAAAAAATTTCGAATGTCCGAATGTATTGAAATCTTTAGGATTAGATAAAACCAAATGATACTTTTTCTTGCTTGGAGTGAACGGGGATTTCAACAACAGATTATCACAAAGCAAATATTATATAGTTTATTATAAGCACAGACATAGATTATAATTTGGCTATTTAAAGAAGAAAAAAAAACAATCACATCAAACACAAGATATATATTTACATCTCTATTAAAGACAGATTATACAATCTACATACATGTACATAAGTACAGCTGTTATTCTTGTATGTTCGATGTAACAAAAAATAATTGTAAAAAATAATTGTAAAAAATAATCAAACACATGTACTAGTTAACGCAATGTTTTAACAAAAATTCACAAGTTCAGTAACAATCATTGGTGTCACATTTCAAATGTTTTGTTGACAACAGAATCAATTACAATAAGGTTAAGCGAATCAAGCAATTAAAAGCGGTATTTAAGCTTAATTACCTACAGGAAACTCAACATACTCAGTAAACAGTTAAACAACGTTTTCAGGAATATCACCTGTATACCTGCATAAACTGAACAATCCTTGAACCGAAACTTAGCCAATATTTAAAATTAACAAGAAGTGTGAATCATTAATTGAACAAAATTTGGCTTAACAGTGACGGAATATTTAAAGAAAACAGACATAAGGCAATAGTGCGAATCATGTACACATACTCTCTGTATGTTAAACTATACCCAGGCCGTTCTGTTCTGAAAACAAACAATAAATACAATATAACAATTATTGATTATATATAAGTCTACATTAATACATTTGTTCAAATCAAAGATCATCGAAATTTCAAAGATCAACATTTTAATCCAGGAGCGGATTGGGGGTGGGGTCAGGAGGGGAGGCAAGGATCATAAATAAAACTCGTAGAGCATATCTAATAAACACATTACATCAATTAAAATTTTAAAGACTGGTGAAATTGTATCGGAGGTGATCCCGATTTACGTCAGAACACATATCCGGCATTCCAGAAATCTAATCTTTCACAGGGGAGCTTGTCCCGGATCACCCTAATAGCAAATGTGGCCAAAACACCCATCGAGTAAATAATAAATGGTATCTTTAAAGGTCATTTTATGCCTTCTATATGTAATATATGGCACTGACGTGTAAAGAAATCCACAAAACATGAAGTCAGGTCGTTTAAACATTTAAAGAAAGTTCACGCCCATTTAAGGTAAAATCCTAAATCCGATCATGGAATCACGTACTATTTGGGATATGGAATGGAATGACAGGTAAAATAGTATTGTTACATGTACGCATAGACTACTGCATAAACATCGATTATGAGATGAACACAGTCGCCACAAACAACAGAAACATATATTTTCTTCAAATTATCTCGAATTAAAATGTAACTTAATCTTTACGTGCAATATGATTGACTTTGTTTATAGAACTGTAAACAGACAATTAAGAGATTTATTAACAAACAATTAGAAGAATGATAGTTTTATACAAATTTCCAAGTACAAAAGTTGCCCTTGTCGAAATTGTCTATGCAAAACAAAATCGTTATTTTACGAGTTACATAACTGAATTAATGATCAATTTCGCTTTGAATATAAACTCGTCACGTCTGTTTAGAAACATTGAACAATAAATTTATATCCTTAACGAACTTGTCACAGACCTAGCTAATATGTTTGTTTATTTTACAACATCATCACTGATATTTTATTTGCTGCAGATGAAAAAGTTACGCACAATTCTAACAGAACCACACATCTTGCAATTATTCATCGGTTGTAAAGTTTATATAAACATTGTATAATAACTATATATGATAAACTATATAATACAATTGACGCCTTGCTGGTCACGACTACAATTGTTTAAACCAAATAACACTGAAAATAGATTGATGATTGTTCATGTTTAAAAAAAAAAACTATTCTGAAAAAATCTGATACCAATGTTCATTAAACAATTCATCACCATCAAACTGACACATTTATGCAACTAAAAGGGGAATATTAGTATGAAATATTTCAATAAATAACTTATTCTGAAAAAAAATCTGATACCAATGCCAAATAATTCATAGCAATGTGTTGATGACGCCGCGCCTTTTTGTTGATTTTTCGGGAAAACGTATTATCCGCGTGTGATGACGTCATATTGTTATGCTTAATGACGTCATTGTTTTAATGTTCTTCTTCTTCCGATTAAGGAACTGGGCTCTTAATTAGAGCGTAATTAGTTCCTTTAATGTTGATATAAAATTCACAAATATTGCGACCTGAGATGAAAACAGAAAAATGGATTTAAATAAACATTTCAATTTTAATCCGTTTGTACAAAACATCATAGAAATACAACAATATGTGTCCTCAACTACAATTATATGTGTAACATTTACAAAAGACAGGCTTTATTTTCATTTTATTCATAAACAAAATGTCGATGAAAATAGTTTGCAAAAAAGAAAACATTAAGTTAATTCCACATTAATGTAACAAAATGTCACAATCAGCAACAAAAGCAGAAACACGAATGAAAAACAAAATGTCGAGCAATAAAAAAACATTATAAACTTTACTTCCATTCCACCATCAGAACCTGGTCACTCTTGCCTCCGACATACAAGGAACTCCTGCTCACATCATAACTGAGGCAGAGTGGATCCCACTTTATCCCATCTTCCTCGGACAATATCTGACCGACCACGTGACCATACTCGGTCACCTTGACTACGTTGTGTGAGTAATATCCACTAACAAACACGTGACCGTGATGGTCAGTGGTCACACCCCAGGCATCTCTAGACAGTCCGAGATCCTGATGGGAGAGACGGAATATCCGCCTCCCGTCCGCGCCGACACATACAAGACCTCTCTCCATGTCAGTCACATAGACCCGGTCGCCGGAACTTTTCACGGCGATGCCGATGATGTTAGAGAACAGTTCCCGGCCGTCGGTGTCCCTGGAGATTTCCCTCAGCTTCCTGCCTCTCCTCACGTCGTGTATGTACAAGATGTTAAAAAACCATCTAGCACAGTACAGCTGTCCGCCGTGACAAGCGATACTGTCGGTGTCATGTCCCAACTCGAGGGTTCGTGTCCTGGTCCGACTGACTGTGTTGTACACGTCGACTTGCGTAGAACCACCAGAGAAGGCAACCTGGAAATACATAAATGTAGACCAGAGTAAAACATTGTAAATGTACAGATTGTGTTGTTGACAATATACGCGTCAGCGTCCATAGTCATAAATGATACAATCTGAAATGAGATGGAAGGGATAACAGTACATAAATAAAGTCTTTGGCCCGTACACACCAACCATTTTTATGTAAGAATTGGTAAACTCGTGGATCGCAATGCACAAGATCTTCAGAGCATATTCAGCTACAAGTCTGTAATGTTGCGTGTCACTTTAACTTTGCTATTTTGAGCTTGAGCTCATATTTAACTACATACAAAAGCTTAGTTTTCTTGGTATGAAATGGAGGGCTTAAGTCATGAGTTGGGCTAAAAATGCTTGGGGAATACAGGCCTTTATGTCGTGACACAAGTTCAGTCAGTTTGTTTGCGGTGGAGTCAACATGGCCGGCAAAATAATCATCCACACAACGACCTGAAAATAAAGATAAAAATGTAAATCATGTAAACAGTAAAATGAAATTGATGTAAACAATTGCTAGTAAAATGGCAATCTTTACTCGGCATAGTCGGTCAGCCTAACAGTGCTTGGTGTAAATATCGGAAACTACAACTCAGTAACCCGAAAATACAGATCTGTACACTTGACACACTCGCTGTCCTCCTGGCTCCGTTAAGCTTTAGTACGGGGGAAAGTCGCCATTTGTGTCTGAAAGTGTGTAAATGTAAAGAAAACAACATAGTCATTTATCTGAACATGTGAAACTATTTGTAATAACTTCTATAAAAGACAATCAACATTTAAAATCGAATTTAATCTATTTTCGTCTTGCCCTCTGAAAGAGTAACAGATGTAAGTATACTGATCATAGACTTAAGTCTATGATACTGATAGCAAATGTGCAAAAAATGCAATGTGTCTAGATCTAGCCATCTACAAGAAACAGAGATCTAAACCACAGCCACGGATTTCAAGCAGTACCTTAACCAAACTTAAGCATAAAGCAATAGCCATATATTTAAAAGTATTCTTATAATATTAAAACTTATACTTAACAAGACATCATTACACATTTTTCCTCAAGACCTCGCAGAATCCATCTCAATTTGTCTAACTTCGTGAACGCTCAACTTGTTATTTTTTCAAATATTTATGACGTCATATTTTGTCGCGTGACGAATGGAATGTGTACAACTGTTTGTATAGATGTACGCGATAACTTATGATCGGCATATACTTAATGATCTTTAATTGTATCGCACACCATGAGAGATTGTGCGCTTTGTTTACCGTCAATGATGACGATAAATTGATTTGTTTACCCTCTCCTTTCATCTCAAGGTATATGACGAGCACATTATAGCATGAAGATTATAGTAATGTCTTCTTGATTTAGTGTTTTATAGGTCCGTATATATTATTTGGCTTTGCTTATGTTTTCTTAATATTTTGTTATTATTATCCTTATATAGATTAGACTAGATTCTTATTTCTGATCGAAAAGGTTCAATACCATAAAAAGATACGTTATATATTGTGTGACCTCTATCACAGGTTAAAAGTCTATTATTAGATACTGGAAGATTAAAAATTTATAGTAAAATTGTTGTAGTATATATCACCGCTAATCAGCCTACAATGGTCTATCAGAGGCTCTGGAAGTTTAAAATTCTATAATAGATATCTTATGTTGAATATCTAACTATCTATTATTAGTTTTTGTGTCACATTTGGTAGGTAGAGAGAGACCCTCCTTAGCCGCCCCATCAGCGCCCTCATTGCCGGAGATTCCTACGTGAGCTGGACAGAATGCCACTATGACCTTGTGACCCTTCGGTAGGCACTGGTTAAATAGTATGTTAATTTTGCAAGGAGGTCGGGCCTAGATCTGCTATTATTAAATTTAATTGCTGTCAGTGAAGCCAAAGAGGCTGAAGGAATAACTGATTTTGTTGCTTTTTGTCTTTGTATCTAGCATGAAGCTTACACTATGGAATTTAACTCTGCCTTAAAGATGGAAGTCTTATCTGCAATTCTATCTGTTTGTAGTTATTACTAGGAATAACCAAGGCAGAGGCCACAATGCCTGTGAGTGAGTTTTTGCTTCCATCTGTATATATTTTTAACCAGTCAGAGTAATTTGAGTCTAAAAATTCCAGTGTAATTGCCCTTTTTTGAACTGTGTAGTCTGATTTGTTGACCTGATTTGTTAGATGAAGGTTGATGTCCGGTTCAGAGAGCAACCATGGTTCTATCTTAGAGGGCCCCAACTCCACCACTTTACAACCCCCGACGCCGTACTCATCTGCTTAGTCTGAATCTATTGCTCTAAAAGGTAAAGTGTGTTTAATAGTTCTTGCCATTTTATTGCAGAGGTAATAACTGGTGCCGAGGATTCACCGGGTTTGATGGTCTTGCTCAGACCCTGGCCCACAGTTGGACTTGCTGTTCCTTCCTTCTAAGTTTCAAGGGAGGCATTCCAGCCTCCTGTTCTAGGATGTGACCCGGGGCGTTGTTAAGGGTACACAAGGCAATTCTGAGGGCCTTATTCTGTATGCAATCTAGTTTTTTATTGCTCTTGAAAGTTAACCTAGTATCAAGAGTTATCCCCAGAAACCTAATTTCCTAAATATGCAAGCAAGCTAGCTGTGGGCTTGTTGCCAAAGAGTATGCCTACAGACTTATCCTGTTGAATTTTGAATCCCCATTTATTTGACCAGTCCCAGATGGCATTCAGTCCGCTTTGGGCTTTTTGTTGAAGTGTCTTTAGATTTTTGCCAGCGAGCCAAGCTAAGGAGTCATCCGCAAACTGGCTCACCACTAATACCTTTGGCATTCTCAGGCAGGATGGGGTTCAAACCCAGGCTGGGTCAAACCAAAGACTTTAAAGTTGGTAGTAGTGGCTTCCCTCCTAACGCTTGGGGCTAAGAGGACAGCATTATGCCTGACTCGTTGATGTCAGTATAATGGACCGGCCGGGTTCAGTCCCTGGGCACCTCATAAATTCCCCTTTGCTATAATGCTAGAAATGTCACTGCACAGTATCGGCCAAAATGCAGGCAAATCCCATCCCATTTATCAGGAGCGAGAATAGTAGCGGGGAGAGGATCGAGCCCTAGGGTGCCTCTCCAACTTTTCAGGCTTAGAGAGCTCCCCATCTATTCTAACTTGTATAGTCCTATTATCTAACAAGAGGGCCATGATGGCCCTTAATCGCTCACCTGATGACACTGTCTTTTAGTAGGCACAAATCTGGCATCAAGTAATTATGAGTTATTTACTTTAGAAATATTTGGTAAAGATTGGACCATTAGTGTGGCCACTGGGTTGATAACATTTTCTAGAATTTTACCCAGTAACCTACTAAATCCA
Source organism: Sinonovacula constricta (assembly GCA_007844125.1). Taxonomy (NCBI): domain Eukaryota; kingdom Metazoa; phylum Mollusca; class Bivalvia; order Cardiida; family Solecurtidae; genus Sinonovacula; species Sinonovacula constricta. The sequence continues at coordinate 44,348,504 of CM017570.1, forward strand.
CATGACCCACTTCAAAACATATGTAAGATTTCATACTGGCAAACATTCTGGCCAAGTTTGGTGAAGATTGGGCCATCAATGTGGCCTCTAAGTGTTTTAACAATTTTTTCTAAAATGTGACCTACTTTTTGACCTCACGTGACCCACAAATATACTCATCCAAGATTTCATGCAGACAAACAATCTGATCAAGTTTGGTGAAGATTGGGCTATGAATGTGGCTTCTAGTTTGTTCACATGCTTTATCTAAGATTTGACCTTATGGCCTCTTTTTTTGACCCCACATGACCCAATAAGGAACTCTTTTGTAGATACTGCAATTACAAGAAGTGAAATTTCTTACTTTTGCATAAATAAATAAAATAAAAGCTTAAAATCACTTTAAATACTTGTAGAGTTTTGATGTTTAAAAAAATGGAAGTGTTTGTTGAGGATGGTTAACCTCTCTATCACAAGAAAGGCAGAAAAATCAACACACACTCCAAAAAAGCAGAAGCATAAAAACCGAGTAAAACAAATGAAAGGACCAACTTGCATTTAAGGATTATATAGGGGAGACTACATATTAGTATCATTACGAGCTCCTCTAAGATTTCATGCAGACAAACATTCTGACCAAGTTTGATGAAGATTGGATAAAAACCGTAGCCTCAAGTGTGTTCACAAGATAATTGTTGACACTACAGAAAGGAGAAAGGGGTATCAGATAAGCTCACCTTGAATATGTTGTGCTCAGGTGAAGTAAAATCGGTCATTGAAATACATCCTCAGCCTCTGAGAGGTTTCAGGCCTAAGATGCACTGGCAACCGCCACAAATTGGGGCATGAAAATGCTACTGATTGCTTATCCTCTTACCGCATGAGTGCAAGTCACATTTGGAGTGAATTACTTAATGGGGAATGTATTTCAACTGACTGCAGTTCGCCAGTGTTTCTACCCAGACATTTGTCTGGAGTTGTCCTCCATAACAATAGCAGAAAGTTGCTGTGGTAATAATAATTGGTCTGTGCGATGTTTGTTTTGTTTTTGTTAAATCGCGACTCAGACTTACGTCTGGGTAGAACCACCGGTGCACAGCAGGTTAGCTAGAAAACCTCCCCACATGAAACTTCTCGCCCCGACTGGGACTCGAACCCACACGGTGAGGGGATGAGGAGTCAAGTCAGCGACTCTAACCTCTCGACCACGGTGGCGCATTTGTGCGCTGTATTTTAAAAACTAAAACAACTAAATTATCATTGTACATGAGACCAGTGATTTGTATTACCCATGTAAACTAAATACGAAATTTGCAAAGCATCATTTATCATTTAGCATAAGATTGTTATCTGGTAATGACTGTGTCTATCTACACTGCTGGGGTATACTAACTTTGAAATAAATAACTGCATTTTTTAGAAGCATGACCTTGAAATTTCCTGGATGACCACCAAATTTCCATGATGTAGGTCACAAATCCGCCTCGATCATTTTGAGTTGGCATAAACACATAGTATACATTCCAAATAAATTGCCAAATAGACACGAAAAGTATACTTACTGCTAACCCTTGTGGACCAATACAGCATACATCTGTTGGCTGCCCATCTGTATCACAATACTTGGTCACCTTGCTGCTTAACGGGTCTACACGCTTCAGACTTTTGTTACTGTGATCAGCAATCACCAGACTTCCATCACTGAGGTGACAACAACCATAGATCAACAAAATGTCCTCATCCCCTGATATCTTGACGTTGATATTTCTAACTTGTTTACTGACAGTTGGGTTTTCCACTGGAGGTTTCTTTTCTGGTTTCACCACTGGCCTATCTCCCTGTTTCTCAACTGGTCTCCTTACTTGACTGTCACCTGGACTCTTTGTTATTGCCTGTACTAGTCTGTCTAATTCATCCCCCATAGCACCCTGTGAGCTGAAATCATGTACCGTTGTGCTGGCTTCATTAACAAGGGAATAAAAACAGTTGATGGAGTCCAATATCTTCATTTCATTCATGAAGTTGAATTGATGTCCCTTTATCAGACCGTCTGACGAGTTATAAAGATCATCAACTTTTTGCGCAATTGTCTGACCCTTTTTTTTAAGGACAAACATATTGGCTTTCCCCTTTTCCTCTGTAATTTTATCTAAACATTGGTTTATTTCGTCTTTAGTTAAAGTACAAGCCTGTCGATGACCTTTGGCGACTGCAAGAAGCTCTTTTTGTTTACTTTTGATATCATTCTTACCCTTCTCTTTTAGCTCCTCAATTCGCGACAAGAGTTTCTTTGCGTAGACTTCCAGATCTTTAAGAAAACCGTATCCATTTTTTTTAATACAAGCCAAGTGTTCATCTAATGCTTCAATAGCTCTGTTTATATTGTCCAGAGCCGATTTTAACAGTGCTGGGACTGCCTGTAACTCGGGGTCGGCATTGAGCTCATCTGAGGAGTCACTGATATTTTGGAGGTCCTGACATTTCCTGAAAAAAGAGAAAAAAACTGCCACTAAAGAACATCGAAGCGACCCCACTTTGGTTATGATAGTAAGGTGAGGAAAGTTTCCAGACAAGTGTCTGGCCAGAACAGCCTGTACACCTCAGGTAAGCTGGAGTATCACCAATGAAATAGTTTGCCCATGAGCATGGTTTAGATCCATGTGGTGAATGACACAATATTTTAGAGGAAACCCCAGTTACGATCTTTCAAATATGGGCCTGCCACACATCAACACAAATATTATTGACTTTTATTGACCGGCATATTTATGATGGATCAAAATTATTTGCACACTTTTGATTTTGGGCCACCCTAGGAATATGTATACCAAACGATAATATCAATGCTCTAGCTCTTGTGATTTCTGTAAAGAAGTAGGTATTTTTTAAATTTTCAAGAAATCCAAAGTCCAACATTTAGCGTGGACCACAAGACAACATATGTTTAGTGAATCTGCACTTTAAACTTAATTATTAAATTCAATTTAACGTGATCAATTTAACTATTATTTCTGGCAACTTGTCTTTCCTGTCTATGTTCTATGTAAGTATAATTGTTATACCCCCACTACAAAATGTGTGTGTGGGGGGGGGGCTATAATGGATTCGCTTTGTCCGTCCGTCAGTCCGTCCGTCCGTCGGTCGGTCCGTCCGTCTCCATTATCGTGTCCGCTCTATAAATCCTATACCAATTGAAGGATTTTCTTCAAACTTGGCGAAAATGTTAACCTCAGCAAGGGGATGTGCAGAATCCATGTTGCCCATGTCAGCTCAAGGTCAAGGTCACAATTGAAGGTCAAATATCAAACAATCAAATATTAGACAGTATGTCGTGTCCGCTTTGTAAGTCCTACACTAATTAAAAGATTTTCTTTAATCTTGGCTCAAATGTTCACCTCAACAAGGGGATTTGCTTGCAGAACCCATGTAACCTTTGTGCCGGCTTAAGGTCAAGGTCACACTTGAAGGTCAAAATTGACTTAGAGAATGTTCTCAAATTTTAACATGTACTTGAATATTTCTGAAATTAGCACAGGTATTTGCTTGAAACTTAAAAGATATATGACGTATCACAAGTAAGATATGCAGGTCAAGTTTCATAACTTTGTATTGCATTTTGACAAAGTTATGCCCCTTTTTAAGTCTTTTAATTAACTTACAATCAATAATAGACAATATGTCAGGTCCGCTCTATAAATTCTATACTAATGGAAGGATATTCTTCAAACTTGACTCAAATGTTCACCCCAACTGGGCAATGTGCAGAACCCATCTTACCCTTGTACCAGCTTTGTCAAGGACATTGGTGGGGGTATGAAACGCTTTTAGCGATAGTTCTAGTTTGTATAGCTGTGCAAGTCTCTTGTTCATCCATATACTTGCCAAACAAATTCTTTTACAAGACTGAATTCGGGTGATGACGATGCACCTCTAAATTTAGGTTGGTTATATTTTACAGGCGTATCACAATGTCGACATAATGCGACCCCTTCAACAATTCTCTTTACTGATCTATCCTCATTTAGCTAGGAGTGACCCCAAAATTCGTTTTTGCCATTTAATTTGGCAATTTTCTTTCGGAAGAATCAGTCGGCTTGGCCATATTGTTTATAATTTGGATTGGTCGCGTTCAATTAAACCTGTTGAACAATAGGCAATATAAAAGTTTTAAGTAATTTTGGCCATATTGTTTATAACTTGAATTAGTGATGTTCGATTAAACTGCCGAACAATAGGCAATAATAAAGTTCTATGTATTCTGTATTCTGCAATGAAATATATCTAAAAAGGTGGAAACTGCATGCCGAACAATAGGCAAGAATAAAGTTCAAAGTATTCTACAACAAAATATATCTCATAAAAATGTGGCTTTATGGAGTAAATTGTATATCCAATAAGATTCTTGCTTCTATGCAACAATTGTTTTTTTCTGAAATCCAGAAATTTAATTGTGCAAATGCAAAACAAAATGAAGTTTAAAACTCTTATTTAAATGCAAATCGAGTAAGCTGTATTTCCCAGGAGGTGCAGAACTCCCTTAAACACATTTTCAACTTCACAGTACATTTTTCGTCGTTTATCGCTTTTCATCAATGAGAGCATCTTTATGCACAAAATGATGACAATAACCAAATGATACAAAATATTAAAAAATCCAAGTGTTTTAAGGGGAGTATTCCCCACATACCTTTATAGAAAAGGCTAGCTCAATTTGGACGATTTTGGATCATGTTTCATTATCATCCGAGTATAACAATTTTTAGCTGAACAAATTTTTAGCTGAACTCTCCATCATCCTTTTCAATAAATTTGGAAAGAATGGACAGGGACAGCAATATATATTTCATGATGTGTACTGTCGAACAATTCGGGTAATGTTATAACAGTCTTTACTTAAATTAAAGTACGAGTTTATGTCGCAATTAGGCACACATTTCCCAGTACAGGGGTACGATGTTGCTTCGCGTATTTGACACGAACAAACTGTTTGATATCACCTTTAAAGTGGATAAGGTAAGATAACTGACCAGTGATCGAAGAGGCAGCATATCCGACACAGCACTTCGTCGTGCTGGCAACAGTACAACGTTATCAACTCGTCAGCATGTTTCCCACATTTCTCGGTTAGCACATCGCTGCCATTTCCAAGTCCTTGCACCACGTTGTGATTGTCGATAAATTTATTATGTGTTCCTAGGCAAGATGTACACATATGTTTATTGCAGTCAAAGCAGTAATAATCTGCAATCTCGTCTTTGTTCTCCTTGGCACAAATGGAACATTTGGCATCTTTATATTCATCTGCCGCCTTCTCTTTATCAATTGCAGTCGCCATATTAACAATCCAGCAGATTTCCAAAAGTATGTACACTGAGGTCTGTACTGAAAGAACAATATTACGATATGCATTGGTAACTAGCCAATAGTCAACTTGAGAGCTTATCAGCAGGAAGCACAGTAACTTTTATCAGTAACTAAGTAATCTTATCCCAATAATGGTAAATAAATGATAATATTTTTCTTAAATTAAATGGCTTTGCAAAGTCCGTGTATAATATGTCATGCTTTAAGTTGGACTTCGGTTGGTTATTGCTTTGTGACATTGTAAACAACAAAAGAATGTAAAATGACAGAATTAGCACTATATTACACATGAAAATTAGATTCAGCTTAAATTTAGCAGAGAATCTGTTGCCAATCAGGGAACTTAGTTTTATTATATTGGAATGTGTGTTCATGAATATATTCTAACTGGCTTTTACATGTGTGTCTAAAACATGAACGTTTCATCAGATAAATACACATTGCTCTGATTAGTGACAGTAAACAGAAAGTGCATGATATGTCTCCTCCGCATGTTTACAGCAAAAAAGTTGTAAACACACTTCTAGTGTAGGACCCAAACTGGCTGCATTCTAATTGTCTGGCATTTGAAATAAACATGCTTATTGTGAATAATGTGAAACTCTTCAACAAACTAACAACTGGCACAGACCTTTAGATTTCTGTCCAGCGTCAGATTGGTTGATTTGGAATCATTCGGTCCAAACTCACGGACTATGGTTGGACTGTGGTTAAGGAATGTGTAATCAAACTGTAATGACATGAAATATAGGTCTGTTTACAAGTGTTGCTTCATTAAAAACTCAATGTTTAAATGAAACCACATTTGGATATCCAGAACAGTAATGTTCAAGATAAATGTACTCTATCATAAGAATGATGCAGGGATGGATTCTGGGGTATGGGGTGTGGGTGGATGCTATCCCCCACCAACCTGGTAAAAGAGCAAAGTTGTGAAAACACCTACTTGTAAGTTTAAAATTACTAAGCTTTTAAAGTATTTTTTCTGCTGACTGCTACGTTCGAAGTTAGGGTCCCTTACCGTGTGTGTATATATCTAGTATTTACTGCGATAAAGTTGAATGGATATTGAATCATACTCCCACCCCCACCAACATTTTCTGGATCCGCCCCTGGAGCAATAGAGAGCATATTGACACTTCCAACAGCTGTTGGGTTAACTCTTTAGCAACGAAGTTGAGTGCCTGCCTGCAGAAATAAAGGCCCCGGGTTCGATCCCAGTTAGGGACAGGATTTTTCTCCGCACATATTTACTTTATAAGAAAACAAAGCTTTAAAAAATGTAATGCATAGGACAGACAGTATTCTGATTATACCCAAAGACTTGGCATACATTTAGCACATAGTGAAAGATGAAAAGCTTATGGTAATGGGAATAAATAAAGAATAATAAAGAAAAGATTGGCATGGCTTGGTGGATCCGGTACTCAAGTTGTCACAACCCGGAAGAAGATGCACACATATTACAGATAAGCGGCCCAAGTTAACATATAATACCTGATCTGGCCAAAAATGCTGCCCTCTGGAAGGTCACCGTAAACTATTCTAACATAATCACAGGCACATAATGTTACTCCAACATGTTAATGTCAAAATTCCACTGGACTCTTCGTACGTTTTCGGTCCCCGGAAATGCTCACATTGCGCATGATCGCGTGTTGCTATGCAGGCGGCGGTATTACTAAATACCGGATATGAGTTCATATCCGCGGATGTGTATCTGGGGTACTGATATGAACTTAAAAATCAACATTTACGCACCATTCTTTAGATTAGTCTGTGTATAGATGTCCTTTAATGTAGTTGGTGGTAGATAAAATATTTTATACTTATGATTCTCTAAATTACGTAGTTGTAGTCATGTATAGAGCTCTATAAGTAGCTAAATATCTTAGAATAAAATAGATATCCCTTCTCAAACGTTATCTTAAAATAGGGAAAATATACTCTGTTCTGATTACAGACATTAGATAAGTGGACTACGTTTTGGTAGTAGTTTTGAGGCAGATATAACAGTACAGTGTGGATTACTTCCCTTGTGGTCCTTACTACTTCATTTCACGGCGGACTCTGGTCGCAGGCCCAAATCCCAAATGGACCCTTCCAAAGTGGCATCAGAACGATAATCCAAATACACCAAAGATGCCCAAATACAACCAAAGATACCCAAATACACCCCAGATATCCCCCAATGTTTATGGGAAATGTATTTTAATACTTGATTTAATTCATGTTGAATCTTAGAAGTGTCGTATATATGTTACACCTACGCGTTGTGTATCTACCACAACCTACCAACATCTACATTGTAGCCGACAACAGCTTCATGAACAAAATGTGTAGGTCCCCAACAGGGGTTTGACATTACAGGAAGACAGACAGATAGATCAAACTTGTAGTGTTTTCTAAACAAATAATGTACATGTTTATGTAAAGCAGGCTTATACTAAACTTGAACTTTACAGCGACCAGTGTTAAATTCTTTTTTTCTTAAAAATAAATAAAACAACTCTTTTTGTACTTATTCATTGAGCGAGAAGGAGCCGCGGAGACAGAACGCAATTGGTGTATATAATTTTTCAATCAGTGTTTTAACAATGGCTACAATATACATCATTTAGATGAATGTCGTATATATACTCGTAGAATAAATAGTTATTCGGTGTGAATATTGTCATTCCCTTAAAAAAGGTGTAAAAAGTTAACCATGCATATGGCAGATCAGGTAAAAAATATTAATAAGATATCAAAGGTATCAGATATTTCAACTAAATACATGTGCATTCTAGGGCTAAGGTTAAATGTCACAAGTTAAATGTGTAGTATACTATCAAATTACTGTTGCTGTTGTTGTTTTTCTTAGCTCCCTGACGTATTTTTCGTTGAGTGAAATAATCACTGTGTCGAAAATATGCTGCCTACTACAGATATATATATACTAACTTTTCATTGTTTCGTGAATTCTCATGATTTCGTAAATTGCTTTTTAACTATACCCAAACAGTAGATATGTTTGCTTTTTGCTCGGTTTTCTTATAAATTAAATGTTTATCTCGGGGTAGGTTTGTGTGGGCAACCAAAAGAAAGAAAAACTCAGTTAAACTGAAAATATACTAGTTTAGAAAACCATCAACTTAGAATTGCTAGAGGTGTCGTGATAAATAACTGGACGTCTTTGTTGTGTCAGGTGTCCATATCATGCTAGCACATTCGTCGTGTATATTTCATGAGAGTTTAAAAAATTGTAACAGCGTTACATGTATTATAATATGATATCTTAAGGATTGTGGTTAATGTGTATCTATTCCATAGTGTATCTATTCCATAAAAAGGCAAGGATCTTATGGAGTTTGCAATAAGTATTAAAGTTCATTATGTAGCTTAGAACTATGGATGTGATGTGTATTTTCATGTAGCGTGGAGATACAGTTATATTGTAACAGTACTAACCCTGTTTCCTTGGATTCATCATTACTAGGTTTATATTTGGATTATTATTATTTTACTTGAAATGTATCTTTTATTTTTTCAGGGAGTAAATTTGTCTTAAAAGTGTTTCTGCAAGAAATAAAAAGCCAGAAGTATCAAACTTTATGTTTTATCCTGAGAATAACATCAATGATTGTATTATTTACCATACAGGTAACCATTTAGCAATGTTGGGAGATAGAAAATGAGAGAGAGAGAGAGAGAGAGAGAGAGAGAGAGAGAGAGAGAGTAAATGCAAGTAAGAAAGGTGTGACTTGGCCAAGACAGGAGGTAAGATTTACCTATTGTTGTCAAGGACCAAATAACCCATGTGTGTGTCTGTTTGTGTCTGTGTTTATCTGTATTGAAAGTGGCACTCAAGCTTATCATATAATATTCGTAAAATGACCATCAACCAGTTGGATCATAAAGGGATTGATTTATTAATACATATTTTTCCCACTTTAAACGCTACAACACCAAATCTTCCAAGCTCTAGGTAAATATATTAAACAAGAGGACTATGATGGCCTTTAATCGCTCACCTGAGGACACGGGCTTTTAGTAGTAATTCAGAGTTAATTACTTTAAAAATCTTTGGTGAAGATTAAAACATTAGTTTGGCCACTGGGCTAATAACATTTTTTAGAATTTTACGTAGTGATCTACTGAATCCATGTTACTCACTTTAAAACATATCTAAGATTTCATACTGGCAAACATTCTGGCCAAGATTGGTGAAGATTGGGCGATCAGTTTGGCCTGGAAGTGATTTCATCAGGTTTTTTCTAAAATTTGACCTAGTGAGCTAGTTTTTGATCCCTTATAACCTTGTTACAAACTCACCCACGATTTCTTGCAGCCAAAAGTTTTGGCCATGTTTACTGAACATTAGACCATTAGGGTGGTCTCTAGTGTGTTGACAAGGGTTTTCTGAGATTTGACCTAGTGACCTCTTTTTTGGCCCCATGTGACCCAATGATAAACTCAGTCAAGATTTCATGCAGACAAACATTCTGACCAAGTGAGATGAATTTGGTTTCGTTTAGCGTCCCCTTTCGCCTTATGGTATGTGGCCAGCTCCAGTACTTAAGGTGGTTAAAAATAATGGTACAGAAGTTAATCACAGATAAGAGTCAATATAACATCAAGACTATTAAAAAACACAACAATAAAAAAGAGGGCCATGATGGCCCTTAATCGCTCAAATCTGGCATCAAGTAATCAAGAGTTATTTACTTTAGAAATCTTTGGTGAAGATTGGACCATTTGTCTGGCCACTGGGTTGGAAACATTTTCTAGAATTTTACCAAGTAACCTACTGAATCCACATGACCCACTTCAAAACATATGTAAGATTTCATACAGGCAAACATTCTGGCCAAGTTTAGTGAAGATTGAGCCATCAATGTGGCCTCTAAGTGTTTTCACAAGGTTTTTCTAAAATGTGACCTAGTGACCTACTTTTTGACCCCACGTGACCCAATTATATACTCATCCAGGATTTCATGCAGGCAACCAATCTGATCAAGTTTGCTGAAGATTGGTCTATAAATGGGGCCTCTAGTGTGTTCACAAGCTTTTTCTAAGATTTGACCTAGTGACCTTCTTTGTGACCCAACGTGACCCAAATGCGAATTCATCCAAGATTTCATGCAGGCAAACATTCTGACCAAGTTCGGTGAAGATTAGGCTATAAATGTGGTTTCTAGTGTGTTCACAAGATTTTTCTAAAATTAAACCTAGTGACCTACTTTTTGACCCCACGTGACCCAATAACGAAGTCTTTCAAGATTTCATGTAGACAAACATTCTGACCAAGTTTGATGAAGATTGGCCTATAAATGGGGCCTCTAGTGTGTTAGAAAGCTCTTTCTAAGACTTGACCTAGTGACCTACTTTTTGACCCCACCTGACCCAATAACGAACTCCTCCGAGATTCATGTATACAAACATTCTGAGTTAGTTTGGTGAAGATTGGGCTATAAATGTGGTCTCTAGTGTGTTCACAAGTTTTTCATAAAATTTGATCTAGTGACCTACTTTTTGACCCCAGGTGAGTCAATAATTAACTCATCCAAGATTTCATCTAAACATTCTGACCAAGTTTGATGAAGATTGGGCTATTAATGTGGCCCCTAGTGTGTTCACAATTTTTTTCTAAGATTTGACATAGTGACCTACTTTTTGACCCCACGAGATTCAATTATGAGCTCATCCAAGATTTTATGCAGGCAAACATTCTGACCAAGTTTGATGAAGATTGGGCTTTAAATGTGGTCTCTAGTGGGTTCACATTTTTTTCCTATAATTTTAGCTTTTGTCCTAGTTTTTGACCCCAGATGACCAAATAATGAATTCATCCAAGATTTCATGCATACAAACATTCTGACCACGTTTGATGAAGATTGGATAAAAACTGTGTCCTCAAGCATGTTCACAAGCTAAAATGTTGACGACGAACGAAGTGGTATCAGAAAAGCTCACCTTAAGCACGGTGTGCTCAGGTAAGCTGAAAATTTGACTAGGGAAGAGCTAATAATAAAAGCATTTAATTATATTGGAAAGGATGGACACCCGAAAAGAAAGACTTAATGATTTGAAATAAAGTAAAATAAAATTTCATGAAACGGCTGATTTCACAGATTGGCTGTAACATACATACCAACACTCTCGCCCTTTGCCACATCTAACACTATAATTAACCATATATGTACAGCATAACCACGACTTAGAAATATAATAATACTAAATGTAGTTTGTACTAATATATAGTATATATCCATGGTGGCACAGGGGGAGTGGGGATTGTAAATAGTACATTATTAAATACATATTTTAAAACTTTTTCTTTTAACGGTCCTAAAAAAGGTCGGGCGGAAGAGATATTTCAAAACTGGATAAGAAAGAGCTGAATTTTAAGTAGATATATATTTGCAAGATATTTTATTAATATAGGTATGGTCTAAAGGACATTCATATCCCGTCTGGGGACACCTGATCGCAGCAAGAAAATGATACTCAGAAGTATGTGAGACAGAAACACATCCTGGATTCTGCGTTACAATTAGAACCGAAGTATAGATAGATAGATAGGTAGGTAGGTAGGTAGGCAGGCAGGCAGGCAGGCAGGCAGGCAGGCAGGCAGGTAGGTAGGTAGGTAGGTAGGTAGGTAGGTAGGTAGATAGATAGATAGATAGATAGATAGATAGATAGATAGATAGATAGATAGATACCATGCGAGCCTAAGAAAATCAGAAAGCACGAGGCTCTGTCGAACATGATAACATTTATCTATATCAACACTAACCTGGTATTCTTTTTATCACACCATCAACAGTTTTTTTTAAATGGATAATAAAGGGAAACATTAGTGTGTTGGATTGGAATGTTAGATCATGTAGGGGAGGAGCAGTAGCGGTAAATTTAAATGTTTCCCTTTTTAATACATTTGAAAAAAGCTGTTATCTATGTAAAAACTAACATGGTATTCTCTATGTAACACCAACAAATAGTATATCTGTCATTGTGTGATTTGACACTCATTTTGAAATTTTTCTACGGACTAGAGAGTCCTTCATTCCGCCGAAGTTTCATATTTCTCCACTGATATTGCACTATTGTTTTCAAATTGAATTTTGAAAGCACTGTTAAATTCTTTTTAATTGTCTCACATTTCACTAACAGGTGCACGTTTACACAATGCTTCTCTAACCAATGTATTTGATTACATTCCGAATGATTTGATCATGTTATAGCTCATGAATGTATGTGTGCATTTTCTTGTCATTACAATCGATTTGTTTACATGCAAACCGTAATTTCAAAAATCCATTGGCGCTTTCGTGTCTAATATACATGTACAAATAAAACCAACCAACTAACATGCATCCGTTTTAAACCGTGAACATTGTACTTTTGCCAATCATTCCATATAGATCTATCATTTTTTTTGGTGCTTTTTGTTTGTTCTTTCATATATTCATACTCACATAGCCCACTTATTAACTCGCATGAATTTGTTTTTGAGCACTTTCCTTTCTTTCATTTACTGACATAAGTATACATACGTCAGGACCTTGTAGAACAATCGGCATAGCGTCGGGTTCGATCCTGGGCCGCGACATACCAAAGTCATTAAAAAATGGAAGTGGTATAGCTCATCTTGCAAACGCTCAAGCAAGTATAAGCTTAGTTCCACGACTAGTCGGCCCAGTGTCAGGATAATGTGACTGAGTGTGGTATCATGCCATGTGTGCACGACATAGACAACACTATGAAGGCAGCACTATATGTTTCAAGTAGACACCGTCTCCAGATAACTGGAATACTGTCGATGGGACAAATCCCAAAATCAAACATAGTTCGTTTTTTTCTACATGTGAAAACGACCGCAAAGCACAGTTGTTACGTAGTATATCGGATAATTATTTTCTCTAAAGAAGGCAATACGCACTTTAGTGGCTTTATTCGTAAAATATTTTAGAGTCTGTCATAAATCTCGCCATGTAGGCTAAGAAGAATAACTCTTACATGACCATGATCAATAATGCAGAGTGATCAGAGTGATTTCCCTTGTCTAAAAAAACCTGGCTCCTACATCATCGTTGACATTACGCGGCTTAGTAGATTTTCTTAAGTTTATAAATTTATTTATTGGTATCTGTTATATATTGACAACAACTAAGGACTTTTAGAACGCTTATATGTCTTCTTTACAACTCAAGTACGATTCGTTCATCACAATCCTTTTGTTATTCTGGTCAACCACAAGTGATAACGTTATAAAGCTGTGTTCAATAATGTTATATGAATGCTAAACTTTAAGGAGATAGCATATTGTTTGTTTGTTAGAACCTTTTGTCCAACCTTTTGTTGGACATCGCAGTGTAAATAAACAAATAACAATAACTTACAAGAAACACAATCAGGTTTTGTTTGCTGTTTATGGCGTTTCCGGCAAGGAAAGGATTAAAGACGTGGTTGCTGGGATGCATTAAAAAATCCAGGACCATCAGATTGAAAATAAAAACCTTATCATTCGGAACACCTTGCTCTTTCTCTAGCGGAAAATAAAAATTTCGAATGTCCTAATGTATTGAAATCGTTAGGGTTAGTTAAAACCAAACGATACTTTTCTTGCTTGGAGTTTATGGGGATTTCAACGAAAAATTATCCCAAAGCAAATATTAATAGTTTATTATAAACACAGAGATAGATAATAAACTGGCTATTTAAAGAAGAAGAAAAAACAATCACAGCAAGCACAAGATATATATGTACATCTCTATCAAATACAGGTTATACAATCTACAAACATGTACATAAGTACAGCTATTATTCTTGTATGTTCGATGTAAAAAATAATTAAACACATGTACTAGTTCAATCAATGTTCAAACAACAATTCACAAGTTCAGAAACAATCATTGGTGTCACATTTCAAATGTTTTGTTGACAACAGAATTGATTACAATAAGGTTAAGGAAATCAAACAATTAAAAGCGTTATTCAAGCTTAATCACCTACAGGAAACTCAACATAAGCAGTATACAGTTAAACAACGTTTTCGGGAATACATATCACCTGTATACTTGCATAAACTGAACAATAACTGAACAGAAACTAAGGTAATATTTAAAATTAACAAGTAGTATGAATCGTAAACAGAACAATATTTGGCTTAACAGTGACGGAATATTTGAAGAAAACAGACATTAGGCAATAGTGCGAATCATGTACACATACTCTCTGTATGTTAAACTATGCCCAGGCCGCTTTAAACCCCTTCTGTTCTAAAAGCAAACAATAAACACAATATAACAATCATTGATTATATATACATCTCCATTAATACATTTGTTCATATCAAACATAATCGAAGAAATATGTAACAAAGGTGCAAAATTTTTGCAATTTCATAGATCAACATTTTTAATCCTGGAGCGGATTGGGGGTGGGGTCAGGAGGGGGGAGGCAAAGTATACAAATAAAACTGGTAGAACATATCCAAGAAACACATTACATCGATTAAATTTTAAATAGGTAAATAAGAAAAGGTCCTATCAAAATTTTCACAGATATTTAAATTTTATCTACCTGCAGACCAAGGCAGACAAGGTAAATGTAAATGTGACAAAAAACACAGAGACGAGACATAACACACAAAAAGAAAAACCATCAGTTACCGCCTTGGAACGGTCAGTCGGCAAAATGGCCAACTGGGGTGCTTAAACCTGGTTTGTGGAGCGCTCCAACCTCGCACTTCCTGACGGTTTTTCTATCAAACAAACAGTGTAAATAAAAGTATCCCGTCAAAGTGACACAACTAACAATAGCACCTGCATCGGGAGTTAAAACAGATATAATGAACATATGTACAGTATTTACAGTAGATAAAAGCCTCGGCAACCAAAAAATTCCAAATGAGAGAGTAGTTTAAAATAAAATAAAGCAGTACAAGCGCTGATATATTATAAGAACCATATAACGACGTCATAAATGCCATGACGTCATATGCCAAAAGTGTCAAAAGTGAAATGTAAACAATATGGAAGAAACAATAGAATTTTAGAAAATCAACAAAATAAAACGTAGTATTGTTTAGAGTTAATCGTTTAAAAAACATATTATAAACGCCGAGGATTTATCCGCAGTTGACATATTATATATGATAAAGATTAAAAAAATCCCGATGTTATACCTACTGTGCAATCTCACGTAAAGGGTATGGAGACTGCTCAAGTTGTCCCACCTATATAGGGCACGACTGGAGAGATGAAGAGACAAGAAATCCAACAGTGACTGTCCAATTATGGCTTTAAGTCACTGTTTTCATATAGTCTCAACGACCTGTCCGGTCATCGTGTAATTTAAAAGCAATGCAAGTTCTTGACTGTAAAAGGGTCAATTGCAAGCAATGCAGTACATCGAAGTATTCCCGGGATGTAACCGTCTGCAATACATTTTCTGATAAGTTTTGTAAAGTGGTCAGAAAAGTTATTGAGACCCTTGATCTTCTTTAACTTGTATAAAACATTTCCATAAAATGCAGGATGGCTTATGCCTTTCTGCATAAGTGTTTTCATACTGCTATTATACTTAGAAGCAATAAAATCATTGCGGTGAAAGAATTTTGAAAACGCCTTTCTTAATTTATGAAAACGAAAGCCTTGCTGTAACAGTTTAGAAGAAATAAACAGGTTTCTAGCATTGAAATCTTCTACTTTAGTACAAACTCGTGCAAACCTTGTGAGTTGTGATATGTAAATACCATAGGAGGTAGCACGAGGTGAATCACCATCAAGGTATGGATAATTCACAATATTTAAGTTGAAATCATCTCTCTTGTCATAGATTTTAGTAGAGACGTTGTCATTGGAAATATTGATCTCAATGTCTAGAAATGCTGCATTTAAATGTCAGTTATTTGCTTTATTAAGGGTAAGTTCTGGAGGGTAAATCAGATGGATCATTTGAGAAAAGAAAGGATTATCTATAGTTAGAATATCGTCAAGATAGCGTGACGTTAAATTGAAAGCCTCTATAATGTGGCTTTGGTTTGAAGGGGATAAAGTTAACATGAAATCACGTTCAAAGCAGTATAAAAACAAATCTGCAACTAATGGTGCACAGTTGGTTCCCATAGGGATACCAATTACTTGTCTAAATAAAGTGTCACCGCATTTTATGTAAATATTGTCTAATAGAAAACGTAAAGCTTCACAAACATCCGTGCAAGTCCACATAGTAAACTTTTCTAAGAATGTGTTGGTAAAAAGCATTACTTTCATGACATGCAATATATAGACGTTGCTCTCGAGCGAATGTTTTCTCAATAAGAGCAATCAATTTGGTCTTAATTAAATCATGAGGAAAAGAAGTGTTAAAGACTGATGAAATTGTATCGGTGGTGATCCCGATTTACGTCAGAACACATAACCGGCATCCCGGGAATCTTATTTTTCACAGGAGATTGCCCCGGATCAGCCTAATAGCAAATGTGGCCAAAACACCCATCGAAAAATAATAAATGGTATATTTAAAGGTCATTTTATGCCTTCTATATGTAATATATGGCACTGACGTGTAATGAAAGCCACATAAAGTCAGATCGTTTAAACATTTAAAGAAAGTCCACGCCCATTTAAGGTAAAATCCTAAATCCGTTCATGGAATCACGCACAATTGGGGATATGGAATGACGGGTAAAATAGTATTGTTAAATGTACGCATAAACATCGATTCTGAGATAAACACAGTTGCCACAAAAACCAGAAACATGTATTAGCAAATTCCCAAGTACAAAAGTTGCCGTTGTCGAAATTGTCTATGCAAAAAAAAAATACATTTTACGATTTACATAACTGAATTAATAATCAATTTAGATTTGAATAGTCACTCGTCAGGTCTCTTTCGAAGCATTGAACAATTAATTTATCTTCTTAATTAACTGGTCACAGACCTAGCTAATATGTTCTTGTGTTTTACAACATCATCACTCATATTTTATTTGCTGCAGATGAAAAAGTTAGGCACAATTCTAACTGAACCACACATCTTGCAGCTAATCATCGGTTGTAAAGTTTATATAAACATTGTATACTAACTATATACGATACTATATATAACACACCTGACGCCTTGCTAGTCACGACTACAATTGTGTAAACCAAATAACACTGAAAATCGATTAATGATTGTTCATTAAACAATTCATCACCATTAAACTGTCGGACACATTTATGCACATACCGTTACATGTAATATGAATGATATCACATTTACTAAACTAAAATGGGAATATTAGTATGAAACGTTTTAAAAAATTTATTCTGATTTTTTTTTATATTAATGCCAAGTAATTCAGTATCAGTAATGTATTGATGACGCCGCGTGTTTTTGTTGATTTTGCGGGTAAACGTATTATCCGCGTGTGATGACGTCATATTGCTATGCTTAATGACGTCATTGTTTTAATGTTGATATAAAATTCACAAACATTGCGACCGGACATGAAATCAGAGAATTAGATTTAAATAAACATTTCAATTTTAATCTGTTTGTACAAAACGTTATGGAAATACAACAATATGTGTCCTCATCTAAAAATATATCTGTAACATTTACAAAAGACAGGCTATGTTTTCATTTTATTCATAAACAAAATGTCCATGAAAATAGTTTTGCAAAAAAACGTTAAGTTAATCCCACATTAACGTCACTTATTCACAAAATGTCACAATCAGCAACAAAAGCAGAAACACAAATGAAAAACAAAATGCCGAGCATTAAAATATTATAAACTTTACTTCCATTCCACCATCAGAAGCTTTTCACGCCCACCTGCTCCGACATACAACCGACTCCTGCTCACATCATAACTGAGGCAGAATGGATACTTGATCCAATCTTCCTCGGACAATATCTGACCGACCACGTGACCATCCTCGGTCACCTTGACTATGTTGTGCGAATTCCGTCCACTGACAAACACGTGACCGTGATGGTCAGTGGTCACACCCGAGGCTGATGTCAGTCCGAGATCCTCCGGGGGGACACGGAATATTGGCCTTCCGTCCGCGCCGACACATACAAGACCTCCCTTGCAGTCAGTCACATAAACTCGGTCCCCGGAACCGTTCACGGCGATGCCAAAGATGCAAGAGAACAGTTCTCGGCCGTCGGTGTCCATGGAGATCTCCCTCAGCTTCCTGCCGCTACTCACGTCGTTTACGTACAAGATGTTACCACACCACCCAGCACTGTACAGCAGTCCGCCGTGAGAAGCGATAAAGAAGGTCTCATGTCCCAATTCGACGGCTCGTGTCCTGGTCCGACTGACTGTGTTGTACACGTGGACTTGGGTAGAACCAAGGAAGGCAACCTGGAAATACATAAATGTAGACCAGAGTAAAACATTGTAAATGTACTAAATAACAGAAACTACGACTCAGTAACCCGAAGATACAGATCTGTACACTTGATACACTCGCTGTCCTCCTGGCTCGGTTAAGCTCGAATACGGGGAAAGTCGCCATTTGTGTCTGAAAGTGTGTAAATGTAAAGGAAACAACATAGTCATTTATCTGAACATGTGAAACTATTTGTAATAACTTCTATAGAAGACAATCAACATTTAAAATCTAATTTAAACTAGTTACGTCTTGCCCTCTGAAACAATAACAGATGAAAGTATACTGATCATAGACATAAAAAAAAGACAGACCGGTGTCACGGTCTCATATTTCTACCGTGTCTAAATTTCTCACAGGACCCAATGCGCATGCGCAAAATTTTAATAGAAATATAAGCCCGTATAAAGATGGTCTGAGATTTCCTCCCGGGCACACATTTCCATATTAGAATTACTTAAACGTGAAATATTCTAGAGATACATGTATATTGTAAAGATAGAACGATTGGCCCAACAGAAACGTCCGACCGTGCATAGACGAACTAAAATATTTACGTAGGCACGCATTTCTGTCTTAATTATACTTGTTATATTTATATTTCATGTATACGGTTGAGACAGACATATTGGCCTGAAGGGAACATCAGCCCATGTATAAAGGGGTTGAGATTTCCTCCAGGCACATATTTCCATCTCAAGAAAACGAATTATATTATGTGTACGTATGTTACAGACGTACGTATGTTACAGACAGAAATGTTGACCTGAAAGAATTAGCAGCCCGTGTGTAGACGAGTAAGACATCCACCGGGGTGCACATTTCCATCTTCAGTAAACGTGATATATCATAGGTATTTATAGTAAAGATAGACAGATTGGCCTGATAAAAGCATCAACCCGGGTATGTATCCACCCAGGCACATGTTTCCATATTAAATAACCGAAAAACAATAGGTATAAATATAGATATAGAAAGACAGGCCCTATAGAAACTTCAGACCGTGGCTTCAAAATATTAACCATAAACACGTTTTACACCAGTATGGAATGATCGGAAATAACGAGTAGTTAAAAATAGCAATCTGGCGCATGCGCACACTAGACAGAGAAATCTAAGCACGGTAGAAACATCAGACCATGTATAAATGGCCTTACATTTCCACCGGGTACATGTTTCCATATTAAATAAACGAAAAACAATGATTATAAATATAGCTATAGAAAGACAGGCCCTATAGAAACTTCAGACCGTGTACAGATGGGTTCATATTTCCACCCGGGCCTAAAAATATTAACCATAAACACGTTTTACACCAGTATGGAATGGTCGGCAATTTAAGCACACATAGTTAAAAATTGCAATCTGGCGCATGCGCACACTAGACTTAGAAAACTTAACACGGTAGAAACATCAGACCCTGACACCGGGACCAGAGTCCGTTGCGAGATTTGGTGGATTAGAAGGATGAGCGCCCGAAAGAGTATGTTTGGGTCTCCCAGGCTATGCAAGAGAAACTCCCCCAACCTCTATCCGCCGCCCCCACCCCCCACCCTCCATACGGATGAGGTGGCGAATGGCTGAACCGAGTAGCCTGGCGTAAGTCATTAAAAGTGTTTAATTAAACACTGCTAAAACAAAATGAATGGGTATAGTACGTGAATACATGGTGGATCTATCACCAAAATAATATTATTAATATATGCATGTCCAGAAGATATACTATTAGGTTCAGTGGAGACAAGTCCTTCTGACATCCCCTGACCCAAGCCCGAGACTTTCGGGCCACGGCCGGGGGCTGATCTGGACAGGCTGTGCTAGAACCCACTGGTTGACAGTATATGGGAAAATTGATCCCTATTATCTATATGGTGTTTTTATATTTTTTTGAGCAGGAACAATACATTTGGTAGGGTTAATGGTATGTTGTTATTCCTGAATACTTTTTCTATAACTCTTCTTTCATCCCACTGGACACTGCACTGCAGCAGAAAGTGTGACTCATTAATAGTGTTGCAGGTGGAACAGGTAGGTATTAAATTTGATATATATTGTCCTGTGCTAACGGATAGTAGAGTTTGGAGGTTCTCAGTCTTGTAATACATTTATCTATATATTTGTATACTATTTTAGTATATTGGGGGTAGATCCAGGATGGGTAATGGTCTACCATTATTAAGTACTATATTTCTTATTGATATTTTATTACCCCATTTCTGAATGAGATGATTTTTAACAACAGAGTATATTTCCAATGGGGATAAGCCTAGATGTTGTGTCACATTTGGTATGGAGAGACCCTCCTTAGCCGCCGAATCAGCGCCCTCATTGCCGGAGATTCCTACGTGAGCTGGACACCATGCCACTATGACCTTGAGACCATTCTCTAGGCACTGGTTGAATAGTATGTTAATTTTGTAAGGAAGTCGGGTCTAGATCTGCTATTATTATATTTAATTGCTGTCAGTGAAGCCAAAGAGGCTGAAGGAATAACCGACTTTGTTGCTTTTTGTCTTTGTATCCAGCTTACAGCTTGCACTATGGCAGTTAACTCTCCCTATAAGATGGGAGTCTCATATGTTATTCTATCTATTTGTTGTCATTACTAAGGATAGCCAAGGCAGAGGCCACAATGCCTGTGTGTGAGTTTTTGCTTCCATCTGTTTTTAATTTTAACCAGTCAGAGTAATCTGAGTCTAAAAATTCCAGTGTAATTGCCCTTTTTGAACTGGGTAGTCTGATTTGTTGACGTGATTTGTAAGATGTAGGTTGATGTCTGGTTCAGAGAGCAACCATGGTTCTACCTTAGAGGGCCCCAACTCCGCCACAGTGCATCCCCCATACACTGCACTCTTCCGCTCCGTCTGAAACTATTGCTTTGAAAGGTAAAATTGTTTAATAGTTCTTGCCATTTTATTGCAGACCCTGGCCCAGAGTCGAACTTCCTCTTTCCTAAGTTTCAAGGAAGGCATTCCAGCCTCCTGTTCTAGAATGTGACCGGGGACGTTGTTAAGAGTACTCAGGGCTATTCTGAGGGCCATATTCTGTAGGCAATCTAGTTTTATATGGCTCTTGAAAGTTAACCTAGTATCAAGAGTCATCCTCAAAAACCTAACATCTTTTTCAAATTTTATTTTTTAATTCCCTAAATATGCATCCAAGCTAGTTGTGGGTTTGTTGCCAAAGAGTATGCCTACACACTTACCTTGTGAAATTTTGAAACCCCATTTATTTGACTAGTCGCAGATGGCATTTAGTTCGCTTTGGACTTTTTGTTGAATCGTCTTTAGATCTTTGCCAGCGAGCCAAGCTCCGGAGACATCCGCAAACTGGCTCACCACTTATCCTTTTAGCACTCTTAGGCAGGATGGGCTTCAAACCCAGGCTGGGTGAAACCAAGTTGGTAGTAGTGGCTTCCCTCCTAACGCTTGGGGCTAAAGGGTCAGAATTATGCCTGACTCGTCGGTGTCAGTATGGACCGACCGGGTTCAGTCCCTAGGCACCTCATAAGTGACCCTGTGCTATAATGATAGAAATGTCGCTGCACGGTTTTGGCCAAAATGCAGGCAAATCCCATCCCATTTATCAGAAGCGAGAATAGCAATGGGGAGAGGATCGAACCCTGAGGGTGCCTCTCCAACCTTTCAGGCTTAGAGAGCTCCCCATCAATTCTTACTTGTATAGTCCTCTTTCTAAAAAGGCCCTCAGATACATGAAGCTGTTTCTTGTTATCCCATATTCCTTCAATTTATATTGGCCTCTAGTGCGTTCGCAATCTGTTTGTAAGATATGACCTAGTGACCTACTTTTTGACCCCATGTGACCTAGGTACAAACTCATCAAGATTTTATGCAGGCAAACATTCTGGCTAAATTTATTGAAGATTAGGCCATAAATGTGGTCTCTAACGTGTTCGCACAGTTGTTTTCTTCTAAAATTTTACATAATGTCCTAGTTTTTGACCACGTGACCCATTGGAGAACATTGGTGAAATAGACATTGTCTCCATTTTTTTAATATACGAGGTATTCCAAACAGAAGGTAGGTACTTTTAGTTGGAATTCTATCGCTTGTTCTTTTGTAGATACTGCAATTACAAGCAGTAAACTTTCTTACTTTTGCATAAATAAATAAATAATATAAAGGCTTAAAATCCATTTAAATACTTGTAGAGTTTTGTTGTTAAAAAAATGGAAGTGTTTGTTGAGGATGGTTAACCTTTGTATAACAAGAATGGTAGAAAAATCACCACACACTCCAAAAAAGCAGAAGCATAAAAACCGAGTGAAACAAATGAAAGGACCAACTTGCATTTAGGGAATATATGCCTCATTGTGAACTCATCCAAGATTTCATGCTCACAAACATTCTGACCAAGTTTGAAGAAGATTGGATAAAAACCGTAGCCTCTAGTGTGTCAAGATAATTGTTGACACAACACGACGGACGACGGACAAAGGGGTATCAGATAAGCTCACCATAAACATGTTGTGCTCAGGTGAGATAAAATCGGTCATTGAAATACATGTATCCAAATGCAGTTACCCTTTTCATAAATTTATGTTAAAATTGAAAATTGTTCATGCGGTTTCATTTGAGAAATACAAATGATAAATGTTAATTGTATCGTAAGCCTTTAATGATACTCTGCTGCGTATAATTATCATTGGAATCGCCCGCGGAGTAGTTGTCGAGTCGGCACCTTGTATTAGGACTAGAACCAACAGCACTTTCCTAAACTAGACCATCTTCACTCCGTCTCTGAGAGGTTTCAGGTATGAGATGCACTGGCAACCGCCACAAATTAGGGCATGAAAATGCTACTGATTGCTTAACCTCTTACTGCGTGAGTGCAAGTACCATTAGAGGGGAATGACTTAATGTGGGAATGTCTTTCAACTGGAATGCGGTTCGCCAGTGGTTCTACCCAGACATTTGTCTGGAGTTGTCCTCCATAACAATAGCAGAAAGTTGTTATGGTGATAATAATTGGTCTGCGTGATGTTGTTTTTTTGTTTTTGTTACATCGCACAAACACAATTATTGGTGGAGGAAGATCCCAGACTAACGTCTGGGTAGAACCACCGACGCAC
The DNA here is from genome assembly GCA_007844125.1 of Sinonovacula constricta. Taxonomy (NCBI): domain Eukaryota; kingdom Metazoa; phylum Mollusca; class Bivalvia; order Cardiida; family Solecurtidae; genus Sinonovacula; species Sinonovacula constricta. The sequence continues at coordinate 44,372,322 of CM017570.1, forward strand.
CGCAGGTTAGTTGCAAAACCTCCCCACATGAAACTTCTCATCCCGACTTGGACTCGACCCCACGTGGTGAGAGGCTGAGGAGTTTCAAGTCAGCGACTCTAACCTCTCGACCACGGTGGCGCTTCTGTGCGTTGTATTTCAAAAACTAAACAACTAAATCATTGTACATGAGACCAGTGATTTGTACCCATGTAAACTTAATATGAAATTTGCATAGCATCATTAATCATTTAGGATAAAATTGTTATCTGGTAATGACTGTGTCTATCTACACTGCTGGGGACAAAGGAGGAGATATAGGTATACTAACTTTGAAATAAATATCTTCTTGAAATATTAAAATGCACATTAAAACAAGTTTCTAAACTATCATTTTGATCTATACATTTATCAAAAGCATAACCTTAAGATTTCCTGGATGAACACCAAATTTCCATGATGTAGGTCACAAATCCGCCTTTGATCATTTTGAGTTGGCATTAACACTGATATTTTAGAAAGATATAAATATCTACAACTTAAGACTAAGAAAATTTAAAGCATTATATCTATGAAATTGTTTTTCGTTTTTTGTTGTTGTTTTTTCTGTTGTTTTTTATCAAAAAGGGCATTTTTGTTGCTGTTGGTTTAGTTTATAACTAATTATTTACAGTCAATTGGGAAACAAAAGTTTTTTTCGTAGAACCTATCCTTAAGGTGTAAGTACACGCAGTATTGGTACCTTCCGATCCAAAGTCCTATGTCTTAATATCTCAACCACTTAAACATTATAATAATCATGCACGTGCAACTTTTTTACTTAAATTTATTTTACTTCTTTTATTGTTTGAGTATCTTGATGTCAATATGATACTTTAGTAAATTGCCAAAGAGACACGAAAAGTATACTTACAGCTAACTCTTGTGGACCAATACAGCATACAACTGTTGGCCCTCCAACTGTATCACAATACTTTGTCACCTTGCTGCCTGACGGATCTACACGCTTCAAACTTTTGTTATTGAAATCAGCAAACACCAGACTTCCATCACTGAGGTGACAACAACCGTAAATTGAATGCATGTTCTTATCCCCTGATATCATGACGTTGATATTTCTAACTTGTTTACTGACAGTTGGGTTTTCCACTGGAGGTTTCTTTTCTGGTTTCACCACTGGCCTATCTCCCAGTTTCTCCACGGGTCTCCTTACTTGACAGTCTCTGCAATGAATAAAAATGCGGCTCCTTGGAGTAAATTGTATTTCCAACAATATTCATGCTTATATGCAGCAATTATTTTCCGCAAATCGAGCAAATTAAATTATGCAGTTAAAATCAAAATTAAGTATAAAACTCAAATGTAAAGGGATACACCAAATGCAAATCGAGTAAACCGCATTTCCCAGGAGGTTCAGCATTAACTTTCAGTACAGAGTTTCGACTTCAGACTACATATTTAGTCGGTTATCGGTGATCACTTTTCATCAATGCGAGCATCTATGATCTGTGATGCACAAAATGGTGACAATAACCAAATGAAACAAAATATCGTCATAAGCTGGTATGTTCATTGTTTACATCAGTATCGATTTCACCCAGTGTCACAAAAAACCGGCACACCGCAACAGCACTAATGCATAGACGGATCTAGAAGGTGGGGTCGGGGGTATTTTTGTCGCATAGGTGTACAGTACTACAGGTAAGTTAGCATGTATTTATGGCTAAAATGTCTTGACATTCAATGAAATTAAACTATTTGGGCAAGAAAACTTTCTATGAAGGTCTGTCAAGAATCTGAAATGCTGGAAACTACACCATTTGAATTCTAGATGTCAACATTCTTCCCGTGAGAGCATGCCCCCTGAGCCCTAACACTCCTCCTACCTATGGTTCTCGCTGATTTTGAGCTCTCTCCTCATCCCATGAAAAAAGTATGATACAAACAGTTTGGACTCCTGGAAAAGTTTCTAGCAGCTTTTGAAATGCAGAAAATGGCTCTATGTTGCTGCTTCATTTCAAAAGTGAATACCCCACTAGCACGGCCTGCACCTCTGGTGCTCTTTCAATTAGGACACACACACATATAGACACTGAAAACAATCCTGAGCCGCCACTGCTAATGTGGTGTAAATTCGATAAGTTCACAATTTGTAACTGATTACTCAGCTTTTAAACTGAACTATGATCTGGGAATGAAACTTGAACTTATTCTTAATAATTACATTTGGTTAAATGTGGTATTCGACAGTCTGCACCATTGACTTCTCTCAAGCTACCAAATAAATTATTGTTACCAACAAAGATCAAGCGAAACGCTATGTACTGTTGCTTTACGGCCATGTGGAATTATATGCCCAATGCCCCACATGTCATTACACAGATGTCTTTCCTATCAAAGCCACGCTGCATAGTTAGCTGTCTTAAACTAAGAAAACCCTGTGACAACTTAACTTTTAAAATCACGTTTCATGATCATCTGAGTAATCAGCTCTGAAATCGATATCAATTTTTAGCTGAACTATCCATCATCCTTATCCATAAATTTGGAAAGAATGAACAAGGACAGCAATATATATTTCACGATGTGTACTGTAGAACAATTTGGGTAATGTTATAACAGTCTTTAATTAAACTAAAGTATAAGTTAATGCCGCAACTAGGCATACATTTCCAAGAACAGGGGTAAGACGTTGCTTCACATATAAGATATTGGCAAACCCTAAGCAATCACCTTTCAAGCAGATAACTGACCTGTGATCCAAGAGGCGACACTTCCTACACAGCAGTTCATCGTGCTGGCGACAGTACAACGTTATCAACTCGTCAGCATGTTTCCCACATTTCTCAGTTAGCACATCTTTGCCGTCTCCAAGTCCTTGCACTACGTTGTGATTTTCGTTTAATTTATTATGAGTTCCCAGGCAAGATGCACACATTTGTTTATTGCAGTCAAAGCAGTAATGATCTGCAATCTCGTCTTTGTTCTCCTGGGCACAAATGGAACATTTAGCATCTTTATATTCTTCTGACCCCTTCTCTGTATCAATTGCAGTCGCCATATTTACTATCCAGCACAAGATTTCCAAAAGTTTGTACACTGAGGTCTGTGCTGAAAGAACAATAAGGTATGTATTGCTTACTTGTCAACTTGCAACAAGCTTGTCAGGAGGAAACACAGTTACTCTATCTTATCCCAATAATGGTTAAAAATGATTTAAATTTGTTTAAATGGCTTTGCAAAGTCAGCGTATGCTTTAAGTTAAACTTTAGTCAGTAATTGGTTTGTACTCTATTACACATGAAATTAGATTCAGCTTAAGTTTAGCTTAACTTAATCTGTTGCCAATCAGGGAACTTAAAAGTTTTATTATATTGAAATGTGTGTTCATGAATATATTCTAACTGGCTTTTTACATGTGTGTCTAAAACATGAACGTTTCATCAAATAAACATGCATTGCTGTGATTAGTGACAGTAAACAGGAAGACCATGATGTGCCTCCTCAGCATGTTTACAGCAAAAAAGTTGTAAACACACTTCTAGTGGAGGACCCAAACTGGCTGCATTCTAATTGTCTGGCATTTGAAATAAACATGTTTATTGTGAATAATGTAAAACTCTTCAACAAACTCACAACTGACACTGACCTTTAGATTTCTGCCCAAGGTCAGATGGGTTGATTTGGGATCATTCGGTCTAAACCCACGGACTATGGTTGGACTGTGATTAAGGTATGTGTACTCAAACTGTAATGACATGAAAATATAGGTCTGTTTACAAGTGTTGACTTCAGTAAAAACTCAATGTTTAAATGAAACCACATTTGGATATCCAGAACAGTAATGTTTAAGATAAATGTACTCTATCATAAGAGTGATGCAGGGATGGATTCATGGGTATGGGGTGTGGGTGGATGCTATCCCCCACCAGCCAGGTAAAAAAGTAAAGTTGTGAAAACAACTGCATGTAAGCTAAAAAATAAAACTTTTAAGGTATTCTTTCTGCGGACTGCTAAGTTCGAAGTTATGGTCCCTTACGTGTGTAAATATCTTGTATTTACCGCGATAAATTTGAATGGATCTTGATTCATACCCCCACACCCACCAACATTTTCTAGATCCGCCCCTGGAGTAATGGAGTGCATATTGGCAAATCCAACAGCTGTTTGGTTAACTCTTTAGAAACGAAGCTGAGTGTCTGCCTGCAGAAATAAAGGCCCCGGGTACGATCCCAGTTAAGGACAGGATTGTTCCCCGCCCATATTTACTTTAAAAGAAAACAAAGCTTTAAAAAATGTAATGCATAGGACAGACAGTAAGCTGATTATACCCGAAAACTTGGCATACATTTAGCACATAGTTCAGCGATGAAATGCCTATGTTGTTAGGAATAAATAAATTAAGAATAATGAAGAAAATACTGACCTGTCTTGGCCACAAGTGGGTCCGACACTCAAGTTGTCACAACCCGGAAGAAGATACACAATATATAACTGATAAGCGGCCCAAGTTAAGATAAAATACTTGATCTGGCCAAAAATGCTTCTAGAAGGTCAGCGTGAACAATTCTAACAAACACAGGCACACAATGTTACTTCAACATATTAATGTCAAAATTCCACTGGGCTCTTTGTACGTTTTCGGTCCCCGGAAATGCTCACATTGCGCATGGTCGCGTGTTGCTATGCAGTTTGCGGTATTACTAAATACCGGATATGAGTTCATATCCGCGGATGTGTATCTGGGGTACATGAACTTAAACATCAAGATCTTCACATCTTCCTTAAGATTTGTCTCTGTAAAGATATCCTATAACGTATTTGGAGCTATACAAAATCATTTATATAATATTCCAGAAGTATATAAAGGTAGTTGATTGGACTTTCGTTTATGCAGGTGTAACCGGGACTCTAAATGCAGGACTCTATATAGACTGCCAAACTCCGGATTGCAGATTCAATTATATTTCATGATATGAAATAAAGCCTGGAATGAACATGAAAATAATTTCTTAGCCAAAAGTGCCTTCACTACTATCGAATTTCAAGACTCAATTCATCCATTCCAGTAATACATACAACAATCACTCACAAGACAATTTCAAATAGATATATCAAATAATAAACAAAATACCTTTACACAAATAAAAATAATAGTAACATAAAGTTAAACTCACCAGGCTTCAATTGAGTTCCCACCTCTAATTATATAAGCATAATAATCAAGTAACCAAATAACTGGTTTGCTGGTTAGCGTAGGAGAGAGACCTACCCTGATCAATCAATATTTGGTTTTGTTTACCCTCGCCCTAACTATTGTTATAGGGCGAGCATTAAAGTAAGGGGGTTTAAAACGAAATATCACAGTGTTATTATAATGGCGTGAGGGTTGCCTAGTGTCTGGTAGGTTAAAAAGGTTAAGAATTTAATAACATAAGGGTGATTATGACAGAAGGCTTGTATAATGTATAGGTGTTTTTAATAGCTTTGTTGTATGTATGTGCTGTGGTGAATGTGTAGTAAAAATTTGTTTTGTCTAAAATATCAGTGTACACTTCTTATTACATTTGGTTTCCAGTCCACTATTAACATTGGATCTAGATTATTTCGCATATTATACAGTGCCTCATTTGGGACTTATAATATTGTTAAAAAAGTACAATAATTTAAAAACCAAAAAAAAGTATCCAGGTAAAATAGAAGATAAAACATATGATTGTATTATTTATCCGATGCTATCGGCACCTTTCTAGGACCGTTTAAGATTATGTTTATTTAAAAAAATCAAGAATAATAATTATATTTATATTTACAAATTACAATATACATGTTTTCAGGCCTGTCCCCTGTAATATCTGTAATCAAGCTAGTATTAAAAATAGAAAAGACTGGTTAACATGTGGATGATGGGACCTATTTTTTAATTCTGAGGTCCCGCTGGCAGTCGTATATTCTTTTTATTCATCCACATGCACCATAGAAGCAGAAATATAAGAAGTAACGCAACTCGAAAGATTAGTGAAAGAGGGAAGGGAGATATATGTACCCGTGTTTGACAATTACAAAGGATATCTCCCGTTCCCTATAGAGTAAGATTATTTTTTAAATGTTTATTTTATCAGAAGAGAAGGAGAGGATTTGGAGGTTATTTATAATTAATTATTTTATGAATATGGACAGGCCTGTGTTCCTCAGAGGCACTGTATAGCGAAAAACACTAGCGCGCAGGAGAGATTTGCGGTAAAGTTTGTTTTTTTTTCCCATTTCCCTAAGGTGCCTCACTCATCCGATGAAACCCGTGCGGCGCCCCCCTGTGATCGGAGTCTGCAACATATTGGCTTGATGTATTAGCCTCTACACTATGAATAGCGTTGTATTATTTCATAGGTATTATTATTTAAGAAAAGACAACTTGTTTACTCAGATCTATATTACTATGTGTTTTTAATAAAAATTATATGTTGCATGTAAAATATTATTACTCATTATAAGTATAAAAATGTATTTGTACTAGTGAGTATGGAGAGTAGGTCTCTTCCTGTTAACTTTGTTTCGCCATTTTTTTGGCACCATGTGTTGACGAGATGTATAAAAATCGACCGTGTATTAATTGTTACTGTTTTAATTGTGTCAGTGAGGGGGGTTTCGCACGGATTAACCATGTTTTCACTGGTATACCCGGGTGCCTTTTTGAGAAAACAATTGTTCGAAACGGTAAAGGTGCTTTTCTGCTTAGTATGTTGCGACCTTCACCTTCTATGTGTTTGTTTTCCCATGGTGTTAAGGAAAAACAGGCAAGTTTGTTAAATTATTCTATTTGTATTACATTTCTTCTTATCTTGCCTATATATTATGTAAGTTAGATCGTAGGTCATTATTATAAATGATGGTATAATGCTCGTAATACATTTCTTAACATATGTTCAATATTCAATATATAAATAGTATAAGAGATTATACTTCAATCCTTGTTCTTACAGGAATTATGCATTAATGTTGATGTTTATTTATATTATGATGGCTTTTTCTTATTATTTATCCACATCCCGGAGAGCCCATGGCCTTAATAGGTAAATCAGAAACTGTATAAGAGATTGTTGTTTTTTTTAAAGAATGTTGAAGAATATATATAAAATATTTGGTTTCAATCCATTTCCTGGGTAGAACCACTGTCAAAAAAAAAAAAAAAAAAAAAAAAAAAAAAAATTTAAATATTATTATTTATTTTTTTTTTTTGAATAGTATAGACAGGTTAATACATGGATATTGTTCTTTTATTTTCTCAGTTCTTTCTTTTTATCCATGTACACCTTGGAGTAGAGTAGAGAGGTTTATTTTTATATAGGATAACAACCTACCCTGCCCCTAATCAGTCCCTTATATAGTAAGTATAGAGGGTTAGAGGTCACTTACAAGTTAAAAATAGATTAGTTGTAGAACCTGTTCTCTCACTAGACAGCTATCACACAGTGGACACTACAGACATCAACACGTGACAGACATGCAACACAGGACAGACACAACGATTGTCAACAGATGATATAATAATGTAATGATATTTGGTTTTATAATAAAGTAAGATCTGGAAATATGAACACTGGGTAACACAGGTAATGGAGGTCTATAAATAAACTAATTCAAGGGAAATAAATCAACAAGTAGTTTTTATAATAAGTGTACGATTGATCTCCCTTATTTGACAATTATTTTTAGAGTAATGCTTAATTCAAAAATTTTAAATATTTTATTTCATTTCAGTTACCCGCAAGTTAGATGTGATAACAAGTTAATCTATTGTAATTTAAGTAAATAAAAGTTAAATAATTGTAAACTTCTTGATTACTTTTTGGCCCTTGCGAAAAATGATAATTGTGCATTTAGATGTTATATTACTAAGAAACAGATTGTAAAAGATAGAGACCATACAATAAACCAGTATAGCTGCCTAATTGTTTATCTTCATATCTTTATTTCCATTGAATATCAAAGATAAATTACCAGATCTTGAGCTAACGCTCAAGCAAAGGGTAGTACCACGACTGGTTGGCCCGGTGTCAGGATAATGCGACTGGGTGTGGTATCATGCCAAGTGTTCACCGCATGGTATATACAGTGAAGGCAGCACTATATCTGCTTCAAGTGGACACTATCTCCAGATAACTAAAATATTGTTAATGGGACGATAAACTTAATAAACAAACAAATAGACGGTACTAGTCATTGGGGCCGAATATATGCACTAAAACACATAGGTCACCGGAAAAAAATTAAACAATAACTTTATATAACTACAGTAATTTGTTGTGCAATTAAGTAGATTTATATTTAAGTTTAAGGCAAGGTCACGTAGTTATAGGTGTGTGTGTGTGTGTGGGGGGGGCGGACCTTAAAATTCTTATTTCATCTTAAACTAGCTTATGTTAATGTAATAAGTAAGCTTATGTTGTCATATTTATTTAACTTGTGCAAATAATTACATACACATTAGAAACGCTATCACATACACTAACATTGATGTATTGAACTTTTTATTAAAGCTTATAAAATAGCTATACAGAGTTAACATATTTCCCCCTTTTTTACGTTTTATGAATATCAAAATGATATAATGTGTTTCCTGTAATACGTTCTAATATTGTTTATTTCTATAAAATCATTGTGTACACGTAATACATTTTGTATAAGTTTTATGAATATAGTAAAAACGACACAACATCGAATATAAATCACTTTGCTTTTGCAAATCCAAACTTATGTGACAAACGGATTGTTCTCAACACACTGATACTGGTGTTTTGTTGCACTCTCAAACGTTGACTTCATACTGTTGTAAACTTGATTTATATGTTGTAACTGCAGAATGACACAACGCATTTATCTCAAACTGTAGTTGTACATACTTTGGTAAATGTAATGTATTTTGGGCCCAAGCCCCGTCCCCTTATAACAGAATAAATTTTGACATTTTGAAATAACCTGTAGGTTTTACTTTGATTCCCACAGTCCTTATGCAAGAACATAGTCATAAATGTAAAATACATTAAGTTTTTTTTAAGTTTACACTGAACGGGCTTTATTACACTTATCATGAAGTCATAATGCATGCAGTAGACATGTCTATTTTCATACTTAAATAAAGAATGACACCTTGACTTAAAAGGATGCATATTTTATCTCAACAAATTGACGCGTTGTTATAAACTGCGCGTATGGATACGCCATCAGTTTCAGCATTTAACATTCGTCATCAGCCGAAACATATCAACACTTTCTGTCGCTTTCCAGTCAATGTCTACAATGTAGAAATGTCCAAGTTGTTCCAAATGCTTCCAAGGGCATAGCCTGGATGGAAACAAAATGTAGGCACTGCTTCTGAAGGGAGCTCGTTGCCATGGGATAAAGATAATAAGCAAATGGGGCAGCTTGTGTGTGCAGCCGCTTCTGTATAGTCACGTTAAGTAGAAACTATTTTTTTAAGTATAACGAAAGCACGTGTCTTCAACGCTAAATAGAAGCTACGTCACTGATTTAGTCATCAGACGTAACTTTGTGGCGCGGGTGATTCGTCTGACGTACTTGTGTCCGAATCCCAATGTCGGCCTCGTCCCGTTTCGTACTCGCTCATCTCATACCTAGAAATAAAAAAACTATAGCCATCATTTTTTACAGTATTGTATTACATCCAATGGGCTACAGGAAGACCGCTGCAGCTTTGACATTTACGACATTTTATTGAAGTTGTAAGTAAAGCACGAAAAAAGAGACGAAAATTGATAAAATAATCGAATTGATGACAATAAAGTCAGAAATATGCCAAATACATTCCTATACTTTTCATACTGTTGAAGGATTAACATTCAATGAAATCATCGTACCAGAGAGTGTTGTTAAAAAGACGCCAATACATACCACGGCACGTCGCTTTCGGGTTCCTGGAAAAAAGAATGAAACCAGCTAAAGCAAGATGAATCTTTTATGAGTAAGAATATATGACAAAGTCCTATGAGCATTGCAACATATACCAAACTCCGAAAAGGCACAGAACAAAGGTATTTCACATGCAAGCCAAGCGAAAAGTAAGAACAAATGGTTGTAGCATCGTGTTCATGTGAAGATGGAATTGAAGAACCAAAGTCCAATGTCCATCAAAGGAAATACACGTAACAATCCTTATAGGATGAATTGAATGACAACATAGAGTACATGCACGGAGAGATTTTTTACATATTGCTATGAATATTAATAAGTTATAAATATCTTAAAATTTTAATGAAAGAGCACATTTTGTAAAAAAGACAACAAAAAAAACATGTGTGTGTAATAAAACCCAACTCGACAACAAGGCATAATTCCGTCTTTTTTTTAAACGTACTTTATTTAAAATCGTTTACGTTTCATAACAAAGGAGTTATTATAGAAGTGATGAAGGCTTGAAGCCTTTGGGAGAGATGATAAGCTTTAGCTTTTGTTTCAATCCTTTTTTCCTTTGTATTGTATATTGTATCTTATATTCTGTAAGATATTCGAAATAAAATATGTTTAAAACTAAAGTTTTGTCATGTTGCTCTTTCAACAATAAAATGGACCTATCGTGTGTACATTTAACTAAATTTAATAAAACATAAAATATGAACAGCTTTTAATTAAGTTAAACCTAAATCTATCACAAAGGATAAAACATGACAATCAGAAAAAACGACAGAAAACTAATAAGTTAGTTATAACTCAGAAGAATAATACAAATTTATAATCAATTCAAGGTTACTGAATCAAAGAGGGTTCAAAAATCGCAAACCGAAAGAAAAATTAAAAATGATTAACAAAGGTAACCAAAAAAGCTGTTGAACAGAAGTTAAGTAGTAAAAGAGAAATATATCAAGTGAATAAGTAAGAATAAAAGTTTCAAAAATTGTAAATATTAAAGGTGGTATCCGACAGTTTGGATCAGATTGTGTTTCCTCTCGAAGAACCAAATCAATTATTGTTGCCTGAAAAGATCTCGCAAAAAATGATTATTGATGTCTTACATCTTTGTGAACAGTGAAGCATAACACATCTCTCGTAAATTACCCGTAACTTTATATAATCATTCAGGTAATCAGCTCTGATGTCAATGTCTATTTTAGCAGAAATCGCAATCATGCTTATTTATAGTTCACTATTTATACTGTCTTACAATTTAGACAATGTTCATAATCGTCTTTGTTAGACTTAGGTTTGACTTTTGTTTGCAGAAAGAATGCCTTAATTCTCCCAATTCAGGTTTACCTGTATTTGATGAAGACAAACTGTCGGATACCACAGTGAAGACAGAGTCTATACCTTGCCAAAATAGCGTTTTCATTCTTGTACAAACAACGTATTGAAAAAAACATGTCTAAGTACCAGTATTGTAATGATTCCCAAAATACAAAATAAGGACACCCAAGAAGAACTATCTTAACATGTCAAAAGACCGGTAAATGACTTCCTTCAAGATGACATATTCGTGTCTGATATTTTACAAACTTTATCAAGGCATTAGGAAATTAAAAGTTAAAACATATTGTAAGTATTGCCTTAAGCAGTTACAGTCTGGACATGCCACAAGCATAATTATGAAACGTGGTTTTAAGGTTTAATTTTCATTCTCAAAATCAATTTTATCTCATTTTAAAACAATTGTTTTCATTTTGTTTGGAAAAACAATCTTCACATACATCGAAATGTTCATTCCACGGTGGTGACGTCATACTGTTATCACGTGACTGTGTGAAGTCCTTCGATTGGTTCGCGTAGCTTCTGGTTGCTATGGCGTCTTCTAGAGAAAAAAGCTTCGGACCTTCTCTCCTTATCTGCGGTTTTGGCTTGACAGGCATCACTGAAAAAATGTGTTGTTTGAATCAGCCGAATGGAGAGACCAATTAAATTAATAAAAAATATATCTGTCCTGAATATCCTAAATAGGCAACTAGCTGATGACAATCAAACGCAGTCATGTAAATTATACATCACAGTCAGCACGTAAGATATTTTATAATCCTTCAATGTTGTCACTTTTGTGTTTAACATCTCACAAATGATTGTGAATAATTAAATTACCACAATTACCATAACGGTGTATCCTATATATGCGAAGAAGGCAATTAGTAGAATATCAAACGCAGCAGTGTGCTGTATATATCACTGTTAACACAAAAATATAAAACCTTAGATCATGTGGTCTTTTGAAAATTACAAAATTCTAACTTATATTATATGTTCAATGTGTTTTCAACGCTGTTTTGCCTTCTGTGTCGTTAAGACCAACTTAATATGATATAATAAATGTTTGAAGAAAATAACCTACCCGGCCTATTCGAGAGAGCCCCATGCACATCGACGACAATTTTCCTGTCTCTCCCCGCAGCCACGGGCCTGAATCCCCCCATTACCTCCCCTGTTGCCGTAGTGATCTGTTCTCGGTAGTTGTCCGTAAGGTACCTGGAACACACACAGCAAGTGTAAAACAACTACATCAACGTAGTTTGCGGTTAAAATACATCAAGAATCCGATTGGTCGAATTTGAAAATAAATTTTAAATCTGGCCAATCAGATTATTTAGGATAATATCGGACTCCAGCTCAAAATTGCACAACATTGGACACTGTAGTTTTAAAAGAATATAATCTAATAATTATATGATAACGGTAAAGGTTTTTTATGATATATGACACCTTGTTGCTTTCTTATTCCTTAACTATGATAAGTGTAGCCGGGTGATAGGGAGAGAATGTGTTAGCGGTCCGGTTATTTCAGTCGGTAGAGTATTCGCCCTGTAAGCGAAGGGTCCCGGGTTCGAGTCCCGGACTGGCTGCACGTTTTTCTCCCTATGTACCAAAGGCGCCAATCGTGGGACCCGCGGTCGTTACGGTACAAGTGGTTGGGAAGTGCTTGTGAGTTGTATGTAAAGCATATAGTCTGTGGAAATTCGAGGACGAATTATGAAAAGTAACATCACTACTACAACCAGACAACCAAAGAGGTTGGTTTAGTTAGGACTTATAGTAAGGTTTTCTTAAATAAAATATACCACACATTTATAACATTGGTAAACATGAGGCCCTTTTTGTTGAAAAACGACGCCACAACACCACCTGCAGCATTAAGCCATGTTTCTGTTAAGTAATTGAAATTTTCATGACAGCTTGCATTTTACACTCTCTACGGGTTCTTAATTTGGGCTTTTGGACCTCTGGGTATTTATGAGTTGTCAATAAAATGACACAGACGGTGGTTCAATATTTCATTTAGAAAGTACGTCATGGATGGCTTTCGCCATGGCCATAGTCAAGTCGGTACAGCGTTCGTGCACAGGTGACCCCAGCGCAGTGAATTATGTTTGGTGCTAGTGTCATGCATATTCACGATGACGCATAAGTATTTAAAGGCATAGATTGAAAAGTAAGTTAAAGGGATAATTTGAAAAGTAAGCTTAAGGGATAGTTTGAAAACAAAGCTAAAGGGACAGTTTAATAATGCTAAATATCTGTTTAAAAAACGTAAGTGATCATTGATTTTGCTAACAGAAAAGACGCGAACATAGACTGGGCAAGGACAAACAATTACAAAATGCAAATGAACACACACGAAGTGAGAGTAATTAACCTGCCATGATTTACCTTGATTGTTGGACTGACCGGAGATGATTCGCCAGGCGCTGCGCACGCAACTCCTCGAAACTGGAGTTGTCATTGTCAAGGTTCAGATGGACCCGGTTCCGTATGTCCTCCTCAAATGTCGTTGTTACCTAGCAACAGCAATAAATACTAAAAGGAATATCTAACAGCGCTAAAGCTGTTTAAAGACTGACTAAATTAGCATGTATGTATCATAAAATTTAAAAAAATAACAACCTTACTTAAACCAAAAGGAATATGTTAAAATTTAAATGTTCCGCTTTATACGGCTTGTTAATTCCCTAAGCAGGCAACTAACTTTGTTGAATGTTTACCGGGGACTTGCTCCCAATGGGTAAAAGTAAATGCAATTATAATTATAAGCAAGGTATTTATTAAATATTTTGATAAGCCATTGGGGTCGTTTGCAAAATTAATATACAATGTACCAACATTTCTACCTGGTATGATTACTTAACACACCTCCACGTCCCAGTTAAGCTATTATAACTTAACACTCCATGTTAGTTTGTGAGGGACAAAACCTTAATGATCACAAGTACCTCATGTCCTACAAGCAGAGGTAACGTCAATATCAGATGTCCTACATGTCCCTAAAAGTCTTCTGTATAAAGCAGGTAGTAAACTCTGTAGGCACAGCTGGACAACTTAATGCCTCTAAATGTCTACTGGACTATCATTGCCTTGTTTAAACATTCTTCGACACATTTGCCGAGAAATTAACGTTTTAACGTTTATGCAGTTGCTTCAGATAAAAGAAAAGATAAAGAAGCAAATGGGTTATACATAATAAATAAGGTCAAAATATGATTTTCATTGGGATTGGGATTTGCCGGCATTTTTGCCGATACCGTGCAGCGACATTTCTATCATTATAGCACAGGGGCACTTCTGAGGTGCCCAGGGACTGAACCTGGCCGGTCCATTATACTGACACAGACGAGTCAGGCGTAATGCTGTCCCCTTAGCCCCAAGCGTTAGGAGAGAAGTCACTACTACCAACTTTAAAGTCTTTGGTTTGACCTGGCCGGGTTTTGAACCTTAGACCTCCCCAATTTCCATTGGGTAAATCCAATTAACCGGTTTCAATAATATTAATAAATGTTTCAATACTCATAGGACTTTGTCATATTCTTATTACAAAAAATAACTTTTCTCAAATTGATCTTTAAAAGTAAACCTATTTACAGCATATTCTAGAGCTTACCTTGTAAGGTATACCCGTTGGTCGATTATCACGGTCACCAATCCCAGCATCCCACCAATAGGACGCCGAACTGCTTGTGATGTCATCAAGGGACGCCGTGACGTCATCATGTGATGTAGATGACTCTAAACTGGCATAGTCCAGTTTGGCAAACCAGTCAGAATTACCAGAAGTAGATTCCGATGTAATGGACGTGAGTGAATTTGTGTATTGTGAAATGTCAGACGGATCATTTCTCTGTAATGAAGGTATGCCATTTTCCGCGTCTGATAGTTTTTCTTTCTCTCTTTCGCCCGCAATAAGCATATCCATTCTTTCTTCCAAACTAAGCAGTCTGGAAAATGGCCGTTCAGTCTGTGGTGGTGGTGGTGGTGCCATATTTTCCACACAAATGTGGGATTCGGCTTTTCGTAGTTTGGTGTTTGACTGAAATGCTGAATGTAATGGCGGTTTTGAATGTTGACAACTTTCACGTTCAGTCTCTTTGGCAACACCTTTGCTCGAGTATGCACCAGTGAGTTGTTCACCAAGTCTATTTGTTATATCCGTTAATGGCACTGCAGGTTGTTTGAGATCGCATGACTTACCCTGATTGTCCCTGAAACTACTTTTCCCCTCAATTCGTCTTTTCCGCTCGTCTTTTTCTTCCAATGTTTCACTTTTACCCCTTACTGTACCACCTTCAGAAGCACCAGTGTTGTTACTGTTTTTGACGCCACGCTTGTCTAATTCGTCTTCTGATTTATTTAGTTTTTCACATTCAGCTCTGGTGAAAGCTATATCACTATATATTACCTCGCTGTCTGTCGGGCTAGCTGGTGGGGGTGTAGGGTCCTTAGTAGAACCAAGGCCAAGGTGTTTGTCAAGGATTGGCCGAATATTCCAGTTCTCGAGGACAAACTCCCGGTGAACGTCCTTCACTAAGGAACTGGGGGAAAAATCGATACAAAAATTCATTCATATTCATCGCAATCACTTTAGATTTAAACAATATTGACATTTTGATTATCTTGATTATGACCTTTTTACTTTTGGTCTTTGCATTATTTGTATTATGTCTCATCTCACTGTATGTAACCTGCATGATTTAGCCTTTTGTTTGTTTATTTGGGTTAATCGCCCCATCAACAGTATTTAAGTATCTGGAGACGGTGTCCACTTGAAGCAGATATAGTGCTGCCATCACTGTGTATAGCATGCCGTGAACACCTGGCATGATACCACACCCAGTCACATTATCCTGATACTTGTCCATCCAGTCGTGGAACTACCCTTATATTTGTTTGAGCTGCTAGCAAGGGAGCTATACCACTACCATTTTTACAAATTTGGTATGTCGCGGCCCGAGATCGAACCAGGTGCCTCCCGTACCTGGAGCCGACGCTCTACCGATTGTGCCACCAGGTCCGGTGATGTAGTCTTTTACATATGCTGGTTAATAAAATACCGCAATATGTTATGATGATTATGATACAAGTACAATTGTTTGAAGTAAAATAATGGTAAATTTAAAACATTGAAAGGTTTGAATTGCGTTTGAATTGCGTTGTTACATTCTGCAATTGTTTGCAAAATTCTGAAGCAATGAGCATGCATAAAGTATTAAGCTAACTATTGACCAACAAGCAATAAGACATAAATATGTTATGTTTCTCTTAAAACTATTTTAAATAAGACTAAAAGGAAGACGTTTACCATTTTTTGTTCCACATTAAATATTTTCGATCTCTTAAAACTCTAGTTACTTCGTAAACTTTTACTTTACAATCCTCGTCTTGATAACTATCAAAGATATTCTTTTCTTTAGTTAAGAATACATGTATACTTTCAAAAAGCGATGCCATTTTAATAACGCACGTCGCCCAAAAGTATTTTGTCACAGTCTTTTGGTATGCCAGATCGTGTAAACGTACATAAAAACTTGTAATATACACAGTTTAAACAACAATGCAAATACCTCAGCGTCGCCCCAACGTTCTCGTCAGTCAGGCTGATGTTTCTATTGGCAGCGTCATTATCCGAATTACCGGTCATATCCGAATTCTGTATCGCTTCGTCAAGCGCAGCAAAGATCCTGTTCATGGCACCATTATCATCATCATCTCCCGATACGGGAGAAAAGTCGAAAATATCCGCCAACCGCTCAATCTCACCCTGCAGCTCGTCGAGTTTGTGTCTGTGCAGTTGCATATGGTTTAAATTAAATAAAATGGTAAATAGACCGAAACGCTTGGGAAATGATTTGGACACAAAATGATGTTTGTGAATACTAAATCAACTAAACTTAAGACAAATTGAAATCCACAAGAAATATTCTTTATTTTGAATGTTTTATCATATTGCTCAAGCACATTTACTTATTCTGCAAGGCACAACTATATGTGCACGTTTAATTCCGAAGGGTTATTTAATAGGTTAATCAAGTGAAAGAGACATTATTTATCTACTGTATCTAAATACCAACCAACAAGGGGGTGGGGGTAACACAATGTTATATAAACTTCTAAAAATCGTTTGAAATGACCATCGCACTCTTCCCGCCTTCACTTCAACCAAGACTGACCTTGCTTCCAATCGTTTGGCGGAACTGTCTGTCCTTGTGTGTTTAATAAAGCGTTCAAGGTCTTCATGAAGTTTATCGAGCGTCCCCAAGATGCAGACCTTATTCTCCATAAACGCCTGATGCGTTTCCTTGAACAAGTTCAGTCGAGCCCGCATCTGTTCGAGACTGGTCCGAACACATGACATCTGTTCCTGATGCCTGTACAGCAAATATAACGTTGGAGTATTTAATATGATTTTGTCAGATACGCAGTCACTTGAGTTTAAAACAGTATAAACAAGAGATCGAGTGCATACTCAGACTTTTGTTGATGATGTCATGTCCTGATTCTATTTCCTATCTGAGTAATAAATATAGGGGTCATTTTACTATAAAATCAAAGTTATAAAAGTAAGTATAAATGTAATTTCAGTTTTGGATGAAAGCCCCGACTTACTTTTTTAAGCCCCGTCCATGAGTTTATATCCCTTATACTCACCTTGTCTGGTTCCTTGCTTGGATTTTAATCGTTTTCATGAGCTCCTCGCAAATGTTGAGCACCATGAGAAATTCGAAACACGTCTGACTGCGGCTCTGGTGGGCCAAATGAAGTGGGCGCTGCTGCATCACGTTCTCAGATGTGACGTCATATCCGGCCGCAATCAGTGTCTGGAATGTTGTGATTTGTAATATGTATTTCATTACTGGTCTTCTATGTCATACACTCAGGGTTTTGTATTGTATTGTACCAATAACATTGCTTTTTTCCGGAGATATTATGGCATGAATACAAAATTAATCACCCGAAGTATAAGTTAAGAAAAAAGTACCTGTAAACAATTAAGATGCCCGTGTTTGGCCGCTAAGTGCGCTGCTGTGTTCCCGCGCTTGTCGCCCGGCAACGAGTAGGCGCAATGTGGATCACGTGACATGTGCGTCATCAGGAGACTCAGGCATTCGGCCTACAACAAATCGTGGGTTGGTATTGTTGTTGACTAGAACATTTGATTATAATAATGCCTTGACATACATTGAACATGCTTGAATGATTTGTCTAAGATGCCACGATAGTATGCCAGTCGTTTTGTTTGTGACATAATATGCATTTATAATATGTAATATAAGAAACTCGTCAGGAAGTGCGAGGTTAGAGCTCTGTAAAACCGGTTTAAGCACCCCAGTCGGTCCATATTGCCGGCTGACTGTTCCAAGGCGGTAACTGTCGGGTTTGCTCTTTTCGTTAAATGACTCATCACAAATTTGTTCTTACTTTTCGCTTGGCTTGCATGTGAAATACCTTTGTTCTAGGCTTTTTCGGAGTTTGGTATATGTTGCAATGTTCATAGGACTTTGTCATATATTCTTAAAATAAAACATGTAAAACATAATTAAAGTATTAATTTTACGTAGTGATAATAGGTCCACAGCAATTTTAAAGTGAAATATTTTTAGGCTTTCCTAATGTTAACGTGGCTAAAGACAAAATGTGTATGCCTTTTTACATGCTCCACCATGACAATACTTTGTGGACACGTAAAACAGCCAACACTAGGAATTGGCCAAAAGATTTGATTTACAATGGTGTATATTTACTGTATGTATTGTTCACGATTGTGAAGGACAGATATGTCAATATCAAGACAAAGTAAAAGTAACCGCTTGCTTACATTGTGTGAATATATCAAGGAAAATATTGACTAGATATACGCAAAATCCCAGGAATTAATGATTCTCAGTTATAAATTTGTTTTGTTTTTGTTCTCTTGTAACATCTCACCGACATAATTATGGTCATACTGGCGATGTCCAGCTAATTATTGGTGGGGGAAGATCTCAATCTTATGTCTGGATAGAACCACCGGCGCACGGCATGTAAGCTGGAAAACCTCAAATGAAAGTTCTCGCCTCGACGTGGACTCGAACCCATACAATGAGGGGCTGAGGAGTTACAAGTCAGCGACTGTATCCACTCGGCCACAGGTGCTCCTGTTATAAATTTACAAGGCTATAATAAGTAAATGTATGATAAAAAGTAAGCACCCACCTGGCCATGCTGTGCGGCCACGTTGAACAGTCGGTTAACCAGAGATGGCCCGAGCGACTTCCGTTTCTGTCCGCGATCCAACATAACTCTGAGACACTCATACTGGCCGTGCTGTAACGTAAACGTAATACATAATCGTAGTGTGTGTATGTATTTTTTCCGGACAAGTCAGGAATGGTTACGAATGTTTGAGACGATTTCCGAAGTAAATCAGTCTCTTATGCTTTTATTATATTTTTTCGACTTAACCACAATACACAAAAAGTAAAAACAAAAACAATGTGACGCGGCGTCAATGTGTGATAATTCCAGGAAAGGTCCTATGGATGGCGCCATGTTTTCAAAAAACAAATGAAGTGCGGCACTTTCATGCATTGTTTGTTTGTTTATTGGGTTTATCGTCCCACCAACAGTATTTCAGTTATCTGGAGACGGTGTCCACTTGAAGCAGATATAGTGCTGCCTTCACTGTGTATAGCATGCCGTGAACACCTGGCATGATACCACACCCAGTCACATTATCCTGACACCGGGCCAACCGGTCGTGGAACTACCCTTATATTTGCTTGAGCGTTAGCAAGGGAGCTATACCACTACCATTTTTAACGACTTTGGTATGTTGCGGCCCGGGATCGAACCCGGGGCCTCCCGTACCTGTTCATGCATTGAATTGCGATATTATTTAACTTCGGTAAATATCAGAATTAAGTAATAAATGAGGTTGTAGTTCAAAATGTTGCTACATCATTAGCGGTCACTTTAAATTGTTAATGTTATGTATGACTTGTTTAATTTTAAATGCATTTGTTGCGACGATTTACTGTGTACGAGTCGAATGTTATGTTCGATTTTTCTGTTTGTATTGGGATCTTTTCCTGTGCACCCAACGACGTTTTTGCATATAATTTCAACACATGAAAATTCGACGGCATTGTAAATCTTTAAATAACTACAAGGTTTGGCCGTTTCTTTGTCGGCTTGTTCTTAGACTGTTGAACAGGAACTCGAAGGCGACCTTTTGATGCTTTGAATCAATGCTTTCTTGTTTTTAATCGGAATTTGTAAAAATAAAACAGATCGCAGAAAGTATTCAGATGCCTTGGACTAATACGTTGAACTAAACTACACACTGTTAAATCTTGGCAATTAGAACTATTGCCACTTAACAACTTTGAGTTATCTTGCCTTGAACTGATTTCCCACAACCAGACAAAGAAGAATTAACCTTACGGCATTAATTAAAACCTCGCTGTAAGATCACAGCTGGAACCATCATTTTGTGTTTTATACATGGAGACATCATTTGGCGGGGTGGGGGGAATGTCGTAAAACAAATCATCATATTTGATGCACATGATCTTATTACTCTGCCATTGGTTGGTAACACTCTAATCCCCACCCTTGCCCTGATACCAGTGCCGCCTGGGCCTGTGTCCAGCCGGCTAGACCCTAACCCACCAACATTATTCTCCCAACCTCATTTATCTCCTACTGTGATCTCAGTCTGAAGCCAGATAAAGTTCTCATTCCAATTTGAATTGCATTTCAGGGGCAAATCCATGTTGTTGTTTTTTCCGGGTGTATGTGGGTCTCTATCTAGCGAGCTCCAGCATTCTCCCAGAAATAGATTAAAAGGTAGCAACTGAATAGAGCTTGATAGGCGTTCATATAAAGTATTTTGCACACAAATAGTTTAATTTCAATTTTAGTGCGTTTTAAGACATTTTAGGCATAATACGTGCTGAATCGTCGTATCTGTAGCACTGGACACATATGTGATTACATATTAGTAACAGAAAGATGCCACACATCCTGAAATGTTAAAAATATACCTTCATTGTACACGTCCCCACCCCCTAATAGGTCCACCAACGCCCTTTAAGACCATGCTCATCCTACTTACAATGGCCGCCATTTCCACTGCCGTCATGTTGTCGGCGTTCATGTCCGAGATGCAGTCAGGGTACTTCTCTAGCAGGTACTTGATGACGTCAGCGTTACCTAGCAACACACATCTGTGTAAAAGTGTGTTGCCCTTGTCGTCTCTGAGTTGCTTCCCTTCTTCCGGTGCCATGTCTTCTAAGCGCTGTATCTGTTAAAAGTATGTTTATTGCATCATATAAAGTGTAATATATTAAAGAAGCGAAACGATTAATTTTACTGTCTTGCAATACTTAAAGCATCGACACGTTCTATGATGTCCATAAACACCATGTTTAGAGCCATCTCTTCGCAATATTACATTATGTGTTTAATGTACATTAATATACGTGAACCCTTTGTAGAAGTATATATACATAAAACACGGTTGATTGCCAAAAACTTTCCGTTTTACATTTTAACCGCATATTCAGAAACCAAACGCCTTAATAAATGCAATTTCGTCACTTCTGCTCGCACAACATTTGTATTTCTTACCATTTCGCTTGTACTTCCGGATAGAATTGTGCTGATATAATCACGTGGTACACTCATATTGGTAACGTCATCATTTCTGTGGTAGCCACCATACATCTCCCTCACTTCCGGTACTGTTGTCCGGCGGGAAACCTTGTCGGGTTTGGTGTAATACACATCTTCTACCGTCTGTGGAACTACCTGATCAACTTCACGTGATAGCGTGTCCGAGAACGAAGTCACGTGAGAATCCGTGATTGACGTCGCGTCCGTAAAACCAGCACCATCCGTTCCAGAATTGTGATACACTCCGGATATAATTACACCGTTTCCGGTTACATCATCGATGACGTCACAAACAGTTTCAGATTCTGATTGGTCAGATATGGAGAAGTTGACAGACTTCTTGCTGCTCGCGACGCTGCCGTTGTTATGGTTACGCCATTTGTGACGCTTGCTAAATACGCCACCTTTCTTTGACCGTTTCGAGTCACGTGATCTTCCGTCGTCTTCTGACGTCATCTCATCTGCGTGTTTCCAGCCGAATTTTTTCTTGAGCTTGTTGTAGCGGTTGGAACCCTGAGGTCGTTTACCTCCCTTGAGAAGAAATGAAAGAATAGTTAAAGTGGTTAAGTATGGCTTCAGTTAAGGTAGGGCCTCACAGCATTTTGGTCGAGTTTTGTTAGCTTTTTCTTATTTGTAAATAAAAACAACAACAACAACAAACGTATCAGAGATAAGACAATACCTCTAAGTCCCAAACTGGGTTGATTTTATTATATTTTCATATGCTTGTTGTTGTTTTTTGTTGTTTATTTTTTGCTTGTTTTTGAATACATCGCAGCGACCAGTTATGATCATTATAATGACGTCCAGTTATTTGTTAGAGGAACCCCTGACAAATGAATGGGTAGAACCACCGGCGCACTGCAAGTCAGCTGGAAGACCTTCCCACATTAAGTCCTTCGACCTGACCAAGACTCGAACCCACGCGATGAGAAGCTAGGCGGTCTGAGGGGTTACAAATCGGCGACTCTACCACTACGCCACGGGCGCCCCCATATGTGTTTGCATAGTTATAAAAACAACAACAAACAAGTAGGTCGCGCTGCTTTAATTACCTAAATCCCCCCAACTCCCCCAAAAAATAAATCAATAAAAATACCTGATTCAATGTATATAAGCTTACAAGAAACATTTAAAAGCAAGAAATATTTTGCATAAAGATATGCAGCGTAGAGTTGGCTTAAAGGAACACAAGGTATTGGTCGTTTATATTAAGAAAGAGAAATATTGTAAGAATTTCTGTACCGAAAGATTTGATTTTATCTCAAAGTCAGTAATATTAGACATCTTTTGAAAACCATGTATACCATAAACTTATTTACTTTTGTTAACAAATATATAAGAGAAATGTCAATAAAACATAAAATCACGAAACAGAATTTCCCGCAAATTTCTGCCAATATGTTTAACTTATTGCAAACATAAATTTTTAAAAGACAGTTACATTTAAATGCAAAACGCACTTAAAAATAGACCGCTATGTACAATAGATCTATGTATGTATTATTAACACATTAATGCAGACAATATCTTAATTTAAAGTCATTAAAACTAATAAAATATTTGTTAAAAACCAAAGAGAATCAATTCTTAATAAGCTCATCGTCGGACACCCACGACCGATCCATTCCGATGGATATTTAGTTCAGTTTTTGCCGCTTCTGGTAATATTTCATTGGTCGCTTCATAATCCTATGAAGATTTCAGTCCAATGATAAAGCTCGTTCTTTCATTATTTCGACAGACTTGTTATACTTTTAATCTCCACGCTGAAGCGTATGGATTTTGTAAGCAGTATTATGATGGCCAATTCTTGTTCTATTCAGTTCAATAAAACGACAGAAAATTTACCAATAAACCCACGGTCGACGAATGGAGTAACACGGAATAGTCGAACTTGGGTATCCGACGATGAATAAGCTCGGAAAAAGCTCCGTTAGTTTTCGAATTATATATATTGTCAAATATTAGATCTATATATTAGGAACTTCTCCCTCTGATAGAGATAGTTTCCATGTGATGTCATAGGCACTGATAAGACAGTTTAAGGCAGCCATTTTTGAAGGCAGAAGCTAATGCAAGCAGAAATCGGGAAATATGTGCTGCATTAAACTCACCGCTGTGTTTTTATTTTTCAGTCTATTTTACTGAATTTTATATCAAATTTAACAGCTTTAATAGTGTACTTTAAATATCAAAACTATATTTTGATAGTTTAAAAGGTACAAAATACAACCAGAAAAGATACACTGTTCATCTTGTTTAAGGATGAGCCAATAATTTAATTATTTCTGTGTATTACTTATTTGTGCATTTATCAATTAAGAAAAATATTGTCTTCTAAAAATATAAAGTTCAATAGCTTTCCAATGGTGTATAGCTTTTAATTTTTTTACCACAAATGAAGAAATTAACAAGAAAATAACATTTACGCTTCTATACAATTCATCTTAAAATCCAGTAAAGTTGCCATCAAAGATGGCTGCCAAGATAAGGGATCTTCACTGATGTGGAAACTATCTATATAATCACGTTGATCTTGCGTAAGTAGGTCAAACGTGGGGTAAGTCAAAGACGCTGACAGGTATTTAAAAATTGACAAAAATGTCTTGTAAACAATTCAGTTAAATTATGTAGGAAGGATAGTATGTTAGAAACACACCGAAAGGAATTTCCCCGTTGCTTGTTTAATGACATCATTGTCTGACGTCATAGCGAAGCATTCCGCGATGGAGTCATCGATTGGGAACTGCTGCACGAAGGTTTCAAACTCAAGCTCGTTTTGAAACTGGGCAGAGGTTGTCTTGGAGAATTTAGCAGCCCTGGTTCTTCTTTGGTTTTCTTTCTGCCCCTCAGTCTGTTCGAGTCGATCTTGCAAGGAACGGACCGTGATGTAGTCTGAAAAAAATAAATACAATAAGTAAATAATTGCATTTTTTGATATGAACTATTTAAATTATATTATTTATTTTAACCATTACAGTTTATAGTATGTAGTATATTATATTATATTGAATAAAAGTACATTTGTCTAAATAATAAATCAACATATTTTTTAATAATACCTAAAAAGTCTTGCGTGTTACTCAAAGCGACATAAACACCGTTGGTCTTATTGGCATAAATATCTTATTGAAAAAGCAAAGTTGTGTTAAATGAAAAAAAGATAAAAATCCTTTTGAAAGCTGCAACATTTTATAAATACATCTACATTAAAATATACGTGATATTGTACTGTATGTTTCTGTCATTGACGTCATGTACGTTAGTCTTAGGTCATATATTTAATGTGATATCCAGTGTCTGTGAAAATGACGTAAAATTCCTTTTTTGGAAACCGTCAAATACAGAAGGCACATATTGAACTGTACTGTTTTAGAATATAAATTGGAAGAAAACTATTTACCGAAAATGGCTTCCGGGTTCCGCTCAATATAGTCCATATCCATGGTGACACGCGGCTCTACTCGGATCTCGTCCACCACTGGCTCAATGTCACTCATGGCTGAGAGAAATATTCTAAAAATAGAAACGATTTGAATGCGTTATTCAAACGTATACAATTAGAAAATAAGAGGTATTTGTTTAACTAGACTAATCTAAATTATAACCGTTGATTCGTGTACATAGTCTAAAAATAGAAATGTGCGCTGTGTATGTTTCACATGTTCTAAAAATATGTAGGTGTACTCTTGTCCGTTTTCAATCGGATCACCTTAGATAATTCACGATTCATCCCTCGGATGTAGACCTCTGTACGTAGTATGATCACCTTGGTCATTTCCTTAAATGGGACTACTTTTGTGACAGACGTCAAAACAAAGATGGCAGCTCGGATGACAGCTTACACAATTCGTCGCGGCTTCAAATGTAAATTATCCAATTTTAATTTACCACAGATCAGCAGACACGCATCTGTCAACCGATGGCATTGTTTATGTTTTCCGAGGATGGAATTACCGGAGGAGTCCTATATTTCTGGTTGCTTTATGTATTCTAAACTAAATTATGACAGAAACGCTCAATAATATATGCTACAAATATTCTCAAAAAAGCAACAAAACAACAACAACAAACAAAACAAAAACAACGTTAACTAATGAATGGTTCACAGCTTATTATGTTCTAAAACAAATTCTTACGCATATTTCAAATATAAATACAAATAAATTTTACTCATGTATAGTTCGTATTCTATATTTTAAAAGACATTCATATAAGCTATTCGAAATATACAAACTTTCATCCATGTATGTTTTCCCCGCCCCTTCCCCTCTCCCCCAACACCCTTCTGTCTTCCCTACAGTTGTTGTTTTTAAATCTCTTATCATCTCGAACAAACAGAAATGTGCATTCTTGTATGTATTTATTATTATTCAGCATAAAAACAAAATACGCTTTATTTTATTATGCTATATACACACATTGTGCACATACCCGCTCGAGTAACATTCATTAAATTGTGATTCCCACGGCACACCGGACATTGCATCATGGGATATGGTTTCTTCACTGTTGTTACAAAATGTCTTCAACATTTTCAACATGGTGTAACGTTCAAACTCAGCTTGCAGCGTTCGGTTGTGTATTTAGCAAGACATTTGTCAGTGGACACTTTCAAAGTTTTCAAAATTGGTTAACTAACCGATACAAATACTGTGCTCATATTTTATTGACAGTTGTGAATTCATTAAGTTTTACAAAAACAACTTTCAATAACGTCTTAGTAATGTTAACAGATGTATTGTTTCTTGACTAGTAAAACAACGCATCTTTACCAGGCAACTCTCAGATTCAAGATGAAAAAAACGATAATCACAAATATGTCCAGTCTTTTTAAATCCACACAATCATTACAACAATTTGTATTGCTTCAAGTTTGAATAAACTTGAAGTCAAATGATACACACGCCATGAATTGTGAATAAAACACATACAAGGCCTTATAGAAACACGTGTGTGTTGATAAATCCACTTTTGATCGAAGTCTCACGTTTAACATAATATTTTGTAAAAGTTAAAATCACTGTCATAATCAAACACCAGAAAGTCCTGATTTTCTTAAATAAAAAATCTAAAAAAAAAACTGCCCAAATTATCCACAAACACAAACTTTCATGTCCACAAATCATGAAGAGACACCATACTAGTTGTCATTTTACGATGACTGTTCTTTAAGTATGAAGTCATAACCAAACCTTAAATTTAGGATCCGCTAAAGATCAGATCTTGATACCGTATTGTCAATAGATCCCAGTCAATGTATTACCTTGAAGGACGAGTTAATTAATGCGTGAATTAAAGATTGCTTACGCTAGAGTTAAATCACACCGCTATACAATGGAATCGCGCGAGACTTGAGAGGTTAGGTATAATTAAATATCACAATCGACTTAATTGGTGGTACAACGCGAGAAACATCGCCGCCGAAGAGGAAATCCGTAATATCCGGCAAATTAAAAATGTGTTCTTCGTAAATAGTCATGGATTTCCGTTGCATCCCGGAGTTGGCAATGACCATGTGAGAGCAATTAATTGCAAAAAGATTATTCGGCTTTGTTTTGTTTTTTGTTGCTGGGGTTGGAGGGGTGAGTGATCTGTAGCACTACTCCATCAGGACAGTGTCGTAGGCCCCCCACACAACCTGTTACAGGGATCTATAGCACTACTCCATCAGGACAGTGTTGTAGGTCCCCACACACAACCTGGGCAGGGATCTATAGTACTACTTAATTAGGGCAGTGTTGTAGGCCCCCACACAACCTGTGGCAATGATCTATAGCACTACTCCATCAGGGCAGTGTTGTAGGCCCCCACACAACCTGGAACAGGGATCTATAACACTACTCCATCAGGGCAGTGTTGTAGGACCCCACACACAACCTGGGCAGGGATCTATAGTACTACTCCATAAGGGCAGTGTTGTAGGCCCCCACACAACCTGTGGCAGGGATCTATAGCACTACTCCATCAGGGCAGTGTTGTAGACCCCCACACAACCTGGGACAGGGATCTATAACACTACTCCATCAGGACAGTGTTGTAGGCCCCCACACAACCTGGGCAGGGATCTATAGTACTACTCCATTAGGGTAGTGTTGTAGGCCCCCACACAACCTGGGCAGGGATCTATAGCACTACTCCATCAGGGCAGTGTTGTAGGCCCCCCCCCCCCCCCCCCCACAACCTGGGGCAGGGATCTATAGCACTACTCCATCAGGGCAGTGTTGTAGGCCCCCACACAACCTGGGGCAGGGATCTATAGCACTACTCCATCAGGGCAGTGTTGTAGGCCCCCACACAACCTGGGCAGGGATCTATAGCACTACTCCATCAGGGCAGTGTTGTAGACCCCCACACAACCTGGGGCAGGGATCTATAGCACTACTCCATCAAGGCAGTGTTGTAGACCCCCACACACCCTAGGGCAGGGATCTATAGCACTACTCCATCAAGGCAGTGTTGTAGGCCCCCCACACAACCTAGGGCAGGGATCTATAGCACTACTCCATCAGGGCAGTGTTGTAGACCCCCACACAACCTAGGGCAGGGATCTATAGCACTACTCCATCAAGGCAGTGTTGTAGGCCCCCACACAACCTAGGGCAGGGATCTATAGCACTACTCCATCAGGGCAGTGTTGTAGGTCCCCACACAACCTGGGGCAGGGATCTATAACACTACTCCATCAGGGCAGTGTTGTAGACCCCCACACAACCTGGGGCAGGGCTCTATAGCACTACTCCATCAGGGCAGTGTTGTAGGCCCCCACACAACTTGGGGCAGGGATCTATAGCACTACTCCATCAGGACAGTGTTGTAGACCCCCCACACAACCTGGGGCAGTGATCTATAGCACTTCTCCATCAGGGCAGTGTTGTAGGCCCCCACACAACCTGGGGCAGGGATCTATAGCACTACTCCATCAGGGCAGTGTTGTAGACCCCCACACAACTTGGGGCAGGGATCTATAACACTACTCCATCAAGGCAGTGTTGTAGACCCCCACACAACCCGGGCAGTGATCTATAGCACTACTCCATCAGGACAGTGTTGTAGACCCCCACACAACCTTGGGCAGGGATCTATAGCACTACTCCATCAGGGCAGTTTTGTAGACCCCCACACAACCTGGGACAGGGATCTATAGCACTACTCCATCAGGGCAGTGTTGTAGACCCCCACACAACCTGGGGCAGGGATCTATAGCACTACTCCATCAGGGCAGTGTTGTAGGCCCCCACACAACCTGTAGCAGGGATCTATAGCACTACTCCATCAGGACAGTGTTGTAGGCCCACACACAACCTGGGGCAGGGATCTATAGCACTACTCCATCAGGACAGTGTTGTAGACCCCCCACACAACCTGGGGAGTGATCTATAGCACTACTCCATCAGGGCAGTGTTGTAGGCCCTCACACAACCTGGGGCAGGGATCTATAGCACAACTCCATCAGGGCAGTGTTGTAGACCCCCACACAACTTGGGGCAGGGATCTATAACACTACTCCATCAGGGCAGTGTTGTAGACCCCTACACAACCTGGGCAGGGATCTATAGCACTACTCCATCAGGGCAGTGTTGTAGACCCCCACACAACCTGGGGCAGGGATCTATAGCACTACTGTATCAGGACAGTGTTGTAGACCCCCACACAACCTGGGGCAGGGATCTATAGCACTACTCCATCAGGGCAGTGTTGTAGACCCCCACACAACCTGGGGCAGGGATCTATAGCACTACTCCATCAGGGCAGTCTTGTAGACCCCCACACAGCCTGGGGCAGGGATCTATAGCACTACTCCATCAGGGCAGTGTTGTAGGTCCCCACACAACCTAGGACAGGGATCTATAGCACTACTCCATCAGGGCAGTGTTGTAGGCCCCCACACAACCTGGGGCAGGGATCTATAGCACTACTGCATCAGGACAGTGTTGTAGGCCCCCACACAACCTGGGGCAGGGATCTATAGCACTACTCCATCAAGGCAGTGTTGTAGACCCCCACACAACCTGGGCAGGGATCTATAGTACTACTCCATTAGGGCAGTGTTGTAGGCCCCCACACAACCTGTGGCAGGGATCTATAGCACTACTTCATCAGGGCAGTGTTGTAGACCCCCACACAACCTGGGACAGGGATCTATAGCACTACTCCATCAAGGCAGTGTTGTAGGCCCCCACACAACCTGTGGCAGGGATCTATAACACTACTCCATCAGGGCAGTGTTGTAAGCCCCCACACAACCTAGGGCAGGGATCTATAGCACTACTCCATCAGGGCAGTGTTGAAGACCCCCACACAACCTGGGGCAGGGATTTATAGCACTACTCCATCAGGACAGTTTTGTAGACCCCTACACAACCTGGGGCAGGGATCTATAGCACTACTTCATCAGGGCAGTGTTGTAGACCCCCACACAACCTGGGACAGGGATCTATAGCACTACTCCGTTTAAAGACACACATATTTCTAACGTATGTGTTTCATTGCCTTAAACAAAGGATCCATTATTTGAAACGGAGTAGTTTGTATCTACCGAATAAACGCTCGCTTGTTTTCGCGTCAATAAGAACTGGCCCCCCGTAGAAATCTTATACACTAAGTGCATTTGAATCTATCAAAGATATATTCTAGCAAGATAAAAGGCAATTCGATATGGTATATCGATATTTTAAGTCCCTATGATATCTGACGCATGGCTCATGATAAATTAAACACACGTAAAAACAGGTTTACCTTGTATGAACGCGTTTTTACTAAAATTGATAAGACATCCTACCAAGCAACAACAACATCATCATAATTAATATCATCATTATATGATGCTGATGACGACGATGACAATGATAATAGGTTTACATAAATTACGCATAAAGCACACATCAGGCACACATAAAGGCACACGTCAGGCACACATAAAGGCACACATAAAGGCACACATAAAGGCACACATAAAGGCACACACATAAAGGCACACATAAAGGCACACATCAGGCACACATAAAGGCACACATAAAGGCACACATAAAGGCACACATCAGGCACACATAAAGGCACACATAAAGGTACACATAACGGCACACACATAAAGGCACACATAAAGGCACACACATAAAGGCACACATAAAGGCACACATAAAGGCACACATGAAGGCACACATGAAGGCACACATAAAGGCACACATAAAGGCACACATAAAGGCACACATAAAGGCACACATAAAGGCACACATAAAGGCACACATAAAGGCACACATAAAGCACATATAAAGGCACACATAAAGCACATATAAAGGCACACATAAATTACACATCAGGCACACATAAAGGCACACATAAAGGCACACATAAAGGCACACATAAAGCACACATCAGGCACACATAAAGGCACACATAAAGGCACACATAAAGCACACATCAGGCACACATAAAGGCACACATAAAGGCACACATAAAGCACATATAAAGGCACACATAAATTACACATCAGGCACACATAAAGGCACACATAAAGCACACATAAAGGCACACATAAAGCACACATCAGGCACACATAAAGGCATACATAAAGGCACACATAAAGCACACCTCAGGCGCACATCAGGCACACATAAAGCACACATAAAGCACACATCAGGTACACATCAGGCACACATAAAGCACATATAAAGGCACACATAAAGCACACATAACGACACACATCAGGCACACATAAAAGCACACATAAAGCACATCGAAAGGCACACATCAGGCACACATAAAGGCACACATAAAGGCACACATAAAAGCACACATCAGCCACACATCAGCCACACATAAAGCACACATGAAGCACACATCAGGTACACATAAAGCACACATCAGCCACACATCAGGCACACATAAAGCACACATGAAGCACACATCAGGTACACATCAGGCACACATAAAGCACATATAAAGGCACACATAAAGCACACATAACGACACACATCAGGCACACATAAAAGAACACATAAAGCACATCGAAAGGCACACATCAGGCACACATAAA
Source organism: Sinonovacula constricta (assembly GCA_007844125.1). Classification (NCBI taxonomy): domain Eukaryota; kingdom Metazoa; phylum Mollusca; class Bivalvia; order Cardiida; family Solecurtidae; genus Sinonovacula; species Sinonovacula constricta. Next base: position 44,404,255 of record CM017570.1, read on the forward strand.
GGCACACATAAAGGCACACATCAGCCACACATAAAGCACATCTAAAGGCACATCTAAATGCACACATAAAGGCACACATAAAGCACACATAAAAACACACATCAGCCACACATAAAGGCACACATAAAGGCACACATAAAGTACATATAAAGCACACATAAAGAACAAATCAAGGCATACATCAGGCACACATAAAGCACACAACATGCACACATAAAGCACACATCAAGGCACACATAAAGCACACATAAAACACACAGCAGGCACACATAAAGCACACATAAAGCACACATCAGGCACACATAAAGCACACATAAAAGCACACATCAGGCACACATAAAGCACACATAAAACACACAGCAGGCACACATAAAGCACACATAAAGCACACATCAGGCACACATAAAGCACACATAAAAGCACACATCAGGCACACATAAAGCACGCATAAAGCACACATCAGGCACACATAAAAGCACACATCAGACATACATAAAGCACACTTAAATCACACATAAAGCACACATAAAGGCACACATTAAGCACACATAAAGGCACACATAAAGGCACACATAAAGCACACATCAGGTACACATCAGACACACATAAAGCACATATAAAGGCACACATAAAGCACACATAACGACACACATCAAGCACACATAAAGCACATCTAAAGGCACACATAAAGGCACACATAAAGGCACACATAAAGGCACACATAAAAGCACACATCAGCCACACATAAAGCACATCTAAAGGCACACATAAAGGCACATATAAAGGCACACATAAAGCACACATAAAGTACAATATAAAGCACACATAAAGGCACGCATAAAGCACACATCAAGGCACACATAAAGCACACAGCAGGCACACATAAAGCACACATCAGGCACACATAAACCACACATAAAGGCACACATAAACCACACAAAAAGCACACATAAAAGCACACATCAGACATACATAAAGCACACTTAAATCACACATAAAGCACACATAAAGGCACACATTAAGCACACATAAAGGCACACATAAAGCACACATGAGGCACACATCAGACACACATAAAACACACATAAAGGCACACATCAAGGCACACATCAGGCACACATAAAGCTCACATAAAGCACACATCAGGCACACAGAAAGGCACACATAAAGCACACATAACGACACACATCAAGCACACATAAAGCACACATCAGGCACACATAAAGCACACCTAAAGGCACACATCAGGCACACATAAAAGCACACATCAGACATACATAAAGCACACTTAAATCACACATAAAGCACACATAAAGGCACACATTAAGCACACATAAAGGCACACATAAAGGCACACATAAAGGCACACATAAAGCACACATCAGGTACACATCAGACACACATAAAGCACATATAAAGGCACACATAAAGCACACATAACGACACACATCAAGCACACATAAAGCACACATAAAGCACACATAAAGGCACACATAAAGGCACACATAAAGGCACACATAAAAGCACACATCAGCCACACATAAAGCACATCTAAAGGCACACATAAAGGCACATATAAAGGCACACATAAAGTACAATATAAAGCACACATAAAGGCACGCATAAAGCACACATCAAGGCACACATAAAGCACACAGCAGGCACACATAAAGCACACATCAAGGCACACATAAAGCACACAGCAGGCACACATAAAGCACACATCAGGCACACATAAAGCACACATCAAGGCACACATAAAGCACACAGCAGGCACACATAAAGCACACATCAAAGCACACATAAAGCACACAGCAGGCACACATAAAGCACACATCAGGCACACATAAAGCACACAGCAGGCACACATAAAGCACACATCAAGGCACACATAAAGCACACATCAGGCACACATAAAGCACACATCAAGGCACACATAAAGCACACATCAGGCACACATAAAGCACACATCAAGGCACACATAAAGCACACATCAGGCACACATAAAGCACACAGCAGGCACACATAAAGCACACATCAAGGCACACATAAAGCACACAGCAGGCACACATAAAGCACACATCAAGGCACACATAAAGCACACATCAGGCACACATAAAGCACACATCAAGGCACACATAAAGCACACATCAGGCACACATAAAGCACACATCAAGGCACACATAAAGCACACATCAGGCACACATAAAGCACACATAAAGCACACAGCAGGCACACATAAAGCACACATCAGGCACACATAAAGCACACAGCAGGCACACATAAAGCACACAGCAGGCACACATAAAGCACACATCAAGGCACACATAAAGCACACATAAAGCACACAGCAGGCACACATAAAGCACACATCAAGGCACACATAAAGCACACAGCAGGCACACATAAAGCACACATAAAGCACACAGCAGGCACACATAAAGCACACATCAGGCACACATAAACCACACATAAAGGCACACATAAACCACACAAAAAGCACACATAAAAGCACACATCAGACATACATAAAGCACACTTAAATCACACATAAAGCACACATAAAGGCACACATTAAGCACACATAAAGGCACACATAAAGCACACATGAGGCACACATCAGACACACATAAAACACACATAAAGGCACACATCAAGGCACACATCAGGCACACATAAAGCTCACATAAAGCACACATCAGGCACACAGAAAGGCACACATAAAGCACACATAACGACACACATCAGGCACACATAAAGCACACATCAGGCACACATAAAGCACACCTAAAGGCACACATCAGGCACACATAAAGGCGCACATCAGCCACACATAAAGCACACATAAAGGCACACATCAGGCACACATAAAGGCACACATCAGCCACACATAAAGCACACATAAAGCACACATCAGGCACACATAAAGCTCACATAAAGCACACATCAGGCACACATAAATGCAAACTAGACAATTTCTGTACAGGTCTTTTTAATGCCTTGCCTGTCTCATGGCTAGCCTAGTTGATTAACGAACACACAAACAAGATCCGAGCTGCCGAAGTGTTGTTAATTTTAACGATTGGCTTAATTTACCTTATGTATATTTTATACATTAGACGTGTAGGACAAATAAAGGGATTTGAAATAGACAGGAACTACACAACCGTTGAATAGAGGCAACCTGAATAATTTATTTACGACAGCATTAAACAAATGAGAAAGTCCTTTTTCCCTCAAACAACGCTGAACCAGTAAATATTCACTAAATAAGTTTTCAGAGAGTGGTACCTACTGTTTTCTTTTTGCCCAAAACCGTCGTTGATAAAGTTGTTGTTTTCGTTTTTTTGTTTAACCAAAGCAACAAATATAACTTAATTATATAATAGTTTGGTGAATCTTGTGTACAGACAGTAAAAATTATATATTTTTTGCTATTAATATGATTATTGTGAATGCGATCGGATTGGTATTTATGTTATTTATTTTAAATCAGCTGGTCGTAGATGGTCAAATCTTCATTTTTGTTTTTAAATTGTTAATTGTTGAATCACAATGAATATGAATAAAATATCACTTCTAATCACTCGGCAACAAATAAACTTTCTGTCACTGCGATTATTTAAAACAACAAACGATGCAGGAAACATTGGGAACACATAGCAATGCAGGTAACATTAGCAACACATAGCAATCAACAAACGGCGCAGTGTTAAAGGTGATATCCAGACAATGGGTCCATTCTTTCTCTCCTCAAATAACCAAATAAGTCATTGCTACCTTCAGTGTCCTTCAAAATGCTGTTCATTGATGCCCTAGATCTGTGTGAACAGCGGTACATTAATCCCCAATTATCATTGCAAATAAGTATTTCCTATCTGAGCCATGCTGCAGAGATATCTATTTTTAAACTAAGAAAACCACGTGACCACTTCTACTGAGATCACGTTGTATATCGCCAGCCTTGTAATTCGCCCTGACATCGATATCTATTCTTAGCAGAGATCACTATCGTGCTTATTTATAGATTTGTAAAGAATGACTATTAAGATTTTTTTACGATTTGTTCTGTCTAAACAATATAGGTAGTGTTCAACGTAGTCTTTACTTAGACCTAAGTTTATTTGTTTATTGGGTTTATCGTCCCACCAACAGTATTTTAGTTATCTGGAGACGGTGTCCATTTGAAGCAGATATAGTCCAGCTTTCACTGTGTATAGCATGCCGCGAGCACCTGGCATAATACTACACCCAGTCACATTATCCCGACACCGGGCCAGCCAGTCTACTGTCACTAGTGGAAGACAGCCAAAGACAAATGCCTCGGCAGAACCTGCAGACCACCGCAAGTTAACCGGAAACATCTTCAAACATGTCTGCTTAAGTCGAGACTGAAATTCGGACCTCTCTGTGAAGGGTTGACTGGACATAACACTATATAGGTGACTAAACGTAATGCAAAGATAATTATGCAATGTTCGTGGGAAAATATTTTATATACCTTCAAATATTATAAATGTATTTTGGTTGTATATGACAATAGTTTCATTATTTAATGTTTTAGCAACTAAAATTATATTGGCCATCATACCATTATACCAGTTAGCTGCTACAATGTTGCGTTACCTCCCCCCCCCTCCCCCGCCAACCCTCCCCCCCCCCCGCCACCCCTTCGCCATCCCACCCCACACCCCACCCACCCTCCACTAACTCGCCCCAATAAAATCTTAATTGATATCTATTCGTCAAATTAATTTATAGCAAAACCGCTTACAAAAAGGACCGTCGGTGTACGATCTACAGACCAATGTATCTTAAATTACAAATACTGAATAGAAATTAAATTGTTTTGAATACCAGATAGGTGTTCTTTTATGTGCAAACTATATTACCAATTACTGACATAACAACTCAAACACGCGATCTAATTAACGAACTAAACGAGCCTCACAATATAAGCACTTGCTAAAGACTACATTCAAAACATTCTGTTAATTGCTTTTTTTTCTTTATGGCTTGCACAAAGATTCTAAAATCGCGTTATAATTACATGCTATCTACGAGCACTATACAATAAATAACGGTTCTTGCTCGTTTTTTGGAGCACATGCTTGCACAATGGCCTTTTGCCCATGGCCGCTTATCTAAATGAAAATATTTAAGGGGAGTACAGCTATTGTTAGGAAATGACAATGTCTAGGTGCGGTGTCAATAGAAAACATTTGTTACAATTTATATGATTAAGGAAGTTTTACGAGGAGGATCCAAACAGAACGAAATAGAATAGATTTACTTTGGCGATGACTTGAAAAGAGTTAAAATTAACATCTTATGGAAAGAAGATTTTATTAATTTCCGTATGTCTTGTTGAATTGTTAAAAAACAACCTTTAGGAAGTTCGAGGTCGTATGGACACTGGTCAATTCTTTTGCCGACTGACCGTGCAATGACTCGTCTCGGAATGTTTGTGTGTGTGTTTGTGTTTGTGTGTGTGTGTGTGTTTGTGTGTGTGGGGGGGGGGTGTTTGTGGTGTGTGTGTGTGGATGGGTGTGGGTGTGTGGGTGTATGTGTGGGTGTGGGTGGGGTGTGGGTGGGGTGTGTGCGGAGGTAGAGTGGGGTGTGTGTGGGGGTGGGGGGTGTGGGGTGGGTGGGGTGGGGTTGGGTTTGTGGGGGGGATGTGTGGGGGTGGATGTGGGGTGTGTGGATGTGTGTGGATTTGGGTGTGGGTGGGGTGTATGTGGGGGTGTGGGTGTGGGGGTGTGGGGGTGTGGGGGTGCGTGTGTGTGTGCCACTTTCATGCGCGTTTTTGAAGTTACGCACAATTACTAGTAGGGTCAGGGGACCTCTACTCACCCCGAAAATGTTTTTCTCTGTAACATTAGCGTGCATTTTAGGGCCTTTTTCGTCCCAAAAAGTGAGAAGAAACAAGAAGAGAAAATACGTATTTTGCTTGATATTGACAGAAAATACATCTTTAAGACACAATATAACTTGCAACTATATTAGGGGTACGGCATCGACTATCTTAGTGTATTTGGTACATTTAGATTTTCCATTTTTAGAACGAAGGTTACACACGTGCGTAAAGTGCGTAATGGCAAATACGCGCCTTACTTTTACATTAAATAGTATGCTTCTTTGTTTAGAAAGAATTTTTTTATATTGTTTGGAAATTCTCCCAGGACCATACAAATGTCTGGGTAGAACCACCGGCGCACCGCAAGTCAGCTGGAATACCTTCTCACATGTAGTCCTTCGCCCCGAATGAGACTCGAACCAACGCGGTGGGAGGCTAAGCCGCCAGTGGAGTTACAAATCGGCGACTCTACCACTACGCCACAGGTGCACCCACCACCCCCCACCCCCACCCGCCCCCGCTCTTCCATATTTGAGACTGTGTTATTGTATTAGTGGTATTAACAGGCTTTTATATATTTTGATTAAACAAAAATGATTGTAGATATTAACATTTATTAATTGTTAATAATTTTTGAAAGGCAATGTTAGAAAAATGTTGAATTTATCCCCTATCCCTTGAATAATGAAGTTTGTAATTAGACTATGTTTGTTTGTACAAGTAGTTATACAAGGTGTTATGTTCTCATTTGTTCATTAACAAAACCGATAAACATAAAATGTTTCTGTTATCGAAAAATGGCTGACATGTTACAAATTAAATCAGCGTAAATAAATGAGAATAGCAACAACCAAAACAACATAAAGATAAGTGAGAAAAATTGTAAAAATTGTAAGACTTCTGATATGAGTGAACGCTAAATTATGTCAAATACAGATACAGGGGTAAACCACAATGTCTCAAGGCATCTGTTCTTTCTTATAGTATCCCACCCCCATATTCATGTAAAATGTCTTATAGTATCCTACCCCCATATTCATGTAAAATGTCTTATAGTATCCCACCCCCATATTCATGTAAAGTGTCTTATAGTATCCCACCCCCATATTCATGTAAAATGTCTTATATTATCACACCCCCATATTCCTGTAAAGTGTCTTATAGTATCCCACCCCCCATATTCATGTAAAATGTCTTATAGTATCCCACCCCCGTATCCATGTAAAGTGTCTTATAGTATCCCACCCCCATATTCGTGTAAAATGTCTTATAGTATCCCACCCCCATATTCATGTAAAATGTCTTATAGTATCCCACCTCCATATTCATGTAAAGTGTCTTATAGTATCCCACCCCCATATTCCTGTAAAGTGCCTTATAGTATCCCACCCCCATATTCATGTAAAATGTCTTATAGTATCCCACCCCCATATTCATGTAAAGTGTCTTATAGTATCCCACCCCCATATTCATGTAAAGTGTCTTATAGTATCCCACCCCCATATTCATGTAAAGTGTCTTATAGTATCCCACCCCCATATTCATGTAAAATGTCTTATAGTATCCCACCCCCATATTCCTGTAAAGTGTCTTATAGTATCCCACCCCCATATTCCTGTAAAGTGTCTTATAGTATCCCACCCCCATATTCATGTAAAGTGTCTTATAGTATCCCACCCCCATATTCATGTAAAATGTCTTATAGTATCCCCCCCATATTCATGTAAAATGTCTTATAGTATCCCACCCCCATATTCCTGTAAAGTGTCTTATAGTATCCCACCCCCATATTCCTGTAAAGTGTCTTATAGTATCCCACCCCCATATTCCTGTAAAGTGTCTTATAGTATCCCACCCCCATATTCATGTAAAGTGTCTTATAGTATCCCCACCCCCATATTCATGTAAAATGTCTTATAGTATCCCCCCATATTCCTGTAAAGTGTCTTATAGTATCCCACCCCCATATTCATGTAAAGTGTCTTATAGTATCCCACCCCCATATTCATGTAAAATGTCTTATAGTATCCCACCCCCATATTCATGTAAAGTGTCTTATAGTATCCCACCCCCATATTCATGTAAAATGTCTTTTAGTATCCCACCCCCATATTCCTGTAAAGTGTCTTATAGTATCCCACCCCCATATTCATGTAAAGTGTCTTATAGTATCCCACCCCCATATTCATGTAAAGTGTCTTATAGTATCCCACCCCCATATTCATGTAAAGTGTCTTATAGTATCCCACCCCCATATTCATGTAAAATGTCTTATAGTATCCCACCCCCATATTCATGTAAAGTGTCTTATAGTATCCCACCCCCATATTCATGTAAAATGTCTTATAGTATCCCACCCCCATATTCCTGTAAAGTGTCTTATAGTATCCCACCCCCATATTCATGTAAAGTGTCTTATAGTATCCCACCCCCATATTCATGTAAAGTGTCTTATAGTATCCCACCCCCATATTCATGTAAAATGTCTTATAGTATCCCCCCATATTCCTGTAAAGTGTCTTATAGTATCCCACCCCCATATTCATGTAAAGTGTCTTATAGTATCCCACCCCCATATTCATGTAAAATGTCTTATAGTATCCCACCCCCATATTCATGTAAAGTGTCTTATAGTATCCCACCCCATATTCATGTAAAATGTCTTATAGTATCCCACCCCCATATTCCTGTAAAGTGTCTTATAGTATCCCACCCCCATATTCCTGTAAAGTGTCTTATAGTATCCCACCCCCATATTCATGTAAAGTGTCTTATAGTATCCCACCCCCATATTCATGTAAAATGTCTTATAGTATCCCACCCCCATATTCATGTAAAATGTCTTATAGTATCCCACCCCCATATTCATGTAAAATGTCTTATAGTATCCCACCCCCATATTCATGTAAAATGTCTTATAGTATCCCACCCCCATATTCATGTAAAATGTCTTATAGTATCCCACCCCCATATTCATGTAAAGTGTCTCCTTCACAGTAAGTCAAAGTCGCATTTTCTTTTCGAAAAATATGGCTGTGAGGGCCTGCACGCAACATGCAAACAAATAATGCTTAACTTTCTAGCTCACCAAAGAAAATAAATCTAACTTTACAAGTTGGAAATCAAAATCTAAGTGTCTTTTGCAATCATTCACTATCCATAAAAGGTCCCCAAGGCCGAGCGGTTAGTGTCACTGACTTCAAATTCCTCAGCCATTCACCGCGTGGGTTCGAATCCCGGTCGGAGCGAGAACTTTCACGCGGGGAGGTTTTCCAGCTCACTTGCGGTGCGCCGGTGGTTCTACCCAGACATAAGTCTTGGGTCTTCCTCCACCAATAATTAGCTGGACGTCGCCAATATGACCATAATTGTGTCGATGCGATGTAAACAAAATACGAAACAAACAAACAACATTTTCCATTAATAATGTTGCAAAATGTAGATAAAACAATCGGAACGTTTGCAAATACTCACCAGTTGCGATAAAAATTAAATCAACTAACGTTTATGATAAAATGTATTAAAATCCACTCTGTCACTTTCTGTAGACATTTCCATTTACACAACACATATAAATGCTTAGCTGCATTCGACAGTTACCTGTACAAGGTAAACATTGAAAATTTAGCTACGGAGTACAAATCATGCCACAAATCAGTTCCGCCCTTTTGTCAGAGCTGCTTGTTTCTTTTGTTGTTTGTTTCGAGCTCAGAGATATCACTTGGCAATATTAAACTAATGCATATTCTCTGTTAACCGGCCGCAATAGCGCAGGTGGTAGAGCGTCGGCTTGCGGATCGGGAGGTCGTGGGTTCGAACCCCGGCCGGGTCAAACCAAAGACTTTAAAGTTGGTAGTAATGGCTTCCCTCCTAACGCTCGGGACTAAAGGGACAGCATTACGCCTGACTCGTCGGTGTCAGTATAATGGACCGGCCGGGTTCAGTGCCTGGGCACCTCATAAGTGCCCCTGTGCTATAATGATAGAAATGTCGCTGCGCAGTATCGGCAAAAATGCCGGCTAATCCCAATCCCATCCCAATTCTCTGTTTTCCGCTAACTGGTTAAAGATTTACTCACAGTTTCAAGAACCATGATGTCCGAGAGTGTGATTATATAAGACTGAACAATCTCCGAGATTGTGCGAGATTGTGCGATTACATTGTGGAAAACTAATAAGTGCAAGTTCAGTGTTGCTATGCTATTAAGCACGACAAACAATTGTTCAGTCATATGTAGACTATTTTAACTTGAAGCACGTACAGTACTACCTTTAATGTGATATCATATCGCAAACACCTGTCGTGGTGCCAATAAAAAAAGGTCATCTTGACATTTGGTCAACTATTCCCCGACTTACTATTGAGATTATCTATTGTTTTGTTGTTGTTGTTGTTGTTGTTGTTGCTGTTGTATCTTTTTGTTTTGTGCGTGTGTGTGTTTTGTTTTGTTGCGTTTTGTTGGGATTTGTGTGTACGTGTGTGTGTGTGTGGGGGGTCTTTATTGTTTGTTTTTAAATACATCGCAGCGACCAATTATGATTATTATAGCGACATCCAGCTGTTTTGTGGAGGAAGACACCCGACAAACGTCTGGGTAGAACCACTGGCGCACGACAAGTGAGCTGGAAGACGTTCCCACATTAAGTCTTTCGCCTCGCCCCGACCGGGACTCGTACCCACGCAGCGAGAGGCTAAGCAGTCAGAGGAGTTACAAATCGGCGGCTCTACCACTACGCCACGGGCGCCCCTGAGAGTATCCATCTATCAGAGGAAATAATGATAGAATAAGATATTTTCTTTTAATGCCGTTGAAGCACTGATTTGTTGATGGCGATTAAGAAGTTGCTGTCATTTATTTCATGAAAGTGTGTTGGTTTTATATTACAGCAAAATTTTATGCTCAAACTGCATCTCATTTCCTTCAATTCGGTTTCATATGATTTACAAACTAAACCAGGGGTTTGATATAAAAAATCAATTCACAGTTACCTATCTTGGCCTAATTATTTCACTGTTTAAATCTTGATTGTAAGTCTCCAGTCTATATCGAGAGATTTCACGTGACAAAAATATCCATGAGCACTATTTTCCACCATACTTCTCAAATATTTAAAATACCCAACCACCCATTTTCGGCAATCTACAAGCTTGAATTGTAAACTCCTGCTAAATGGAAATAAATATGATCAATATGCGACACCATACTTCAAAATAAGCGCCACCGGTCAATACTTAGGGTACCGAGAGAACAGACATGGCGGTTCCGTTGGGTAAAGTTCAGAGTTTTAATTATATTTCCTGAATAGATGTATTGATTGATGTTTGATTAAATACATCAACGGTCCTGGTACGGGGGAGGGACTTAGGTATAGAGCAGGGACCTATGTACGGGGGAGGGATATCCGTACGGGGAGCGATATCCGTACGGGGGAGGGATATCCGTACGGGGAGGGATTTTCGTAAGGGGGAGGGATATCCGTATGGGGGAGGGACTTATGTACGGGGGAGGGACTTATGGACGGGGGAGGGACTTATGGACGGGAGAGGGACTTATGTACGGGAGATGAACTTATGAACGTGGTAGGGACTTATGTACGGGGGGACTTATGTACGGGAGATGAACTTATGAACGTGGTAGGGACTTATGTACGGGGGGACTTATGTACGGGAGAGGGACTTATGTACGGGGGTACTTATGTACGGGGGGAGAGGGAGTTATATACGGGGGAGGGACTTACGTACGCGGGAGGGACTTATGTAGAAGAGAGGGACTTATGTACGGCGAAGGAACTTATGAACGGGAGAGGGACTTATGTACGGGAGAGGGACATATGTACGGGGGAGGGACTTATGTACGCGGGAGGGGCTTAAGTACGAGTAGGGGACTTATGTACGCATGAAGGACTTATGTACGGGAAAAGGACTTATGTACAGGAGAGCGACTTGTGTACGGGGGAGGAACTTATTACGGGGGAGGGACTTATGTACGGGGTAGGGACTTATGTACAGGGGAGGGACTTGTGTACGGGGGAGGGACTTATGTACGGGGGAGGGACTTGTGTACGCGGGGGGGACTTATGCACGCGGAAGGGGCTTATGTAGGGAGAGGGACTAATGTACAGGGGAGTGACTTATGTACGCGAGAGGGGCTTATGTACGGGGGAGGGACTTATGAACGGGGGAGGGACTTATGTACAGTGGGTGGGACTTACACTCAAATAATGTCGAATGTTTTGGTTGACAGCGAAGCCTACACCGATGGCAATATTGACAGTTTTGTATATTTTGAACATGTTGCCACTTATATAATAAAACGACGTGTTTATTTGTTTCTTTGTTTATTTATTTGATCATTTGTTTGGATGTTTTATTCATTTGTTGGTTTGATTATTAATTGATTTGTTTATTGTTTGCTTTTTGTTTGTTAATACGTTGTTAATGTGTTATTTATATACAATTAAATGTATTTTTGCGTCGTCCAGCTGGTGAAGAAAGGGCTCGAGCAACAGACAAAAATATATAGGACAGAGCAACAGTCAAAAATATATAGGACAAAGCAACAGACAAAAATATATAGGATAGAGCAACAGACAATATATATATAGGACAGAGCAACAGACAAAAATATATAGGACAGAGCAACAGACAAAAATATATAGGATAGAGCAACAGACAAAAATATATAGGACAGAGCAACAGACAAAAATATATAGGATACAGCAACAGACAAAAATATATAGGACAGAGCAACAGACAAAAATATATAGGACGGAGCAACAGACAAAAATGTATAGGACAGAGCAAGCAACAAAAATATATAGGACAGAGCAACAGACAAAACTATATAGGACAGAGCAACAGACAAAAATATATAGGACAGACCAACAGACAACAATATATAGGACAGAGCAACAGACAAAAATATATAGTACAGAGCAACAGACAAAAATGTATAGGACAGAGCAACAGACAAAAATATATAGGACAGAGCAACATACAAAAATATATAGGACAGAGCAACATACAAAAATATATAGGACAGACCAACAGACAACAATATATAGGACGGAGCAACAGACAAAAATATATAGGACAGAGCAACAGACAAAAATATATAGGACAGAGCAACAGACAAAAATATATAGGACAGAGCAACAGACAAAAATATATAGGACAGAGCAACAGACAAAAATATATAGGACGGAGCAACAGACAAAAATGTATAGGACAGAGCAAGCAACAAAAATATATAGGACAGAGCAACAGACAAAACTATAAAGGACAGAGCAACAGACAAAAATATATAGGACAGACCAACAGACAAAAATATATAGGACGGAGCAACAGACAAAAATGTATAGGACAGAGCAAGCAACAAAAATATATAGGACAGAGCAACAGACAAAAATATATAGGACAGAGCAACATACAAAAATATATAGGACAGAGCAACATACAAAAATATATAGGACAGAGCTATAGACAAAAATATATAGGACAGAGCAACATACAAAAATATATAGGACAGACCAACAGACAACAATATATAGGACGGAGCAACAGACAAAAATATATAGGACAGAGCAACAGACAAAAATATATAGGACAGAGCAACAGACAAAAATATATAGGACAGAGCAACAGACAAAAATATATAGGACAGAGCAACAGACAAAAATATATAGGACGGAGCAACAGACAAAAATGTATAGGACAGAGCAAGCAACAAAAATATATAGGACAGAGCAACAGACAAAACTATATAGGACAGAGCAACAGACAAAAATATATAGGACAGAGCAACAGACAAAAATATATAGGACAGAGCAACATACAAAAATATATAGGACAGAGCAACATACAAAAATACATAGGACAGAGCTATAGACAAAAATATATAGGACAGAGCAACAGACAAAAATATATAGGACAGAGCAACATACAAAAATATATAGGACAGAGCAACAGACAAAAATATATAGGACAGAGCAACAGACAAAAATATATAGGACAGACCAACAGACAACAATATATAGGACAGAGCAACAGACAGAAATATATAGGACAGAGCAACAGACAAAAATATATAGGTCAGAGCAACAGACAAAAATATATAGGACAGAGCAACATACAAAAATATATAGGACAGAGCTATAGACAAAAATATATAGGACAGAGCTATAGACAAAAATATATAGGACAGAGCAACAGACAAAAATATATAGGACAGAGCAACATACAAAAATATATAGGACAGAGCAACATACAAAAATATATAGGACAGAGCTATAGACAAAAATATATAGGACAGAGCAACAGACAAAAATATATAGGACAAAGCAACATACAAAAATATATAGGACAGAGCTATAGACAAAAATATATAGGACAGAGCTATAGACAAAAATATATAGGACAGAGCAACAGACAAAAATATATAGGACAGAGCAACAGACAAAAATATATAGGACAGAGCAACAGACAAAAATATATAGGACAGAGCAACAGACAAAAATATATAGGACAGAGCAACATACAAAAATATATAGGACAGAGCAACATACAAAAATATATAGGACAGAGCTATAGACAAAAATATATAGGACAGAGCAACAGACAAAAATATATAGGACAGAGCAACAGACAAAAATATATAGGACAGAGCAACATACAAAAATATATAGGACAGAGCAACATACAAAAATATATAGGACAGAGCTATAGACAAAAATATATAGGACAGAGCAACAGACAAAAATATATAGGACAGAGCAACATACAAAAATATATAGGACAGAGCAACATACAAAAATATATAGGACAGAGCAACATACAAAAATATATAGGACAGAGCTATAGACAAAAATATATAGGACAGAGCAACATACAAAAATATATAGGACAGAGCAACATACAAAAACATATAGGACAGAGCTATAGACAAAAATATATAGGACAGAGCAACAGACAAAAATATATAGGACAGAGCAACATACAAAAATATATAGGACAGAGCAACATACAAAAATATATAGGACAGAGCTATAGACAAAAATATATAGGACAGAGCAACAGACAAAAATATATAGGACAAAGCAACATACAAAAATATATAGGACAGAGCTATAGACAAAAATATATAGGACAGAGCTATAGACAAAAATATATAGGACAGAGCAACAGACAAAAATATATAGGACAGAGCAACATACAAAAATATATAGGACAGAGCAACATACAAAAATATATAGGACAGAGCTATAGACAAAAATATATAGGACAGAGCAACAGACAAAAATATATAGGACAAAGCAACAGACAAAATATATAGGACAGAGCAACATACAAAAATATATAGGACAGAGCTATAGACAACAATATATAGGACAGAGCAACAGACAAAAATATATAGGACAAAGCAACAGACAAAAATATATAGGACAGAGCTATAGACAAAAATATATAGGACAGAGCAACAGACAAAAATATATAGGACAGAGCAATAGACAAAAATTTATAGGACAGAGCAAGCAACAAAAATCGACAAAAACATTTATAAAACACGAGGACAGACAAATACAACAAAATCGACCAATCAACAAAAACATTTCAGAAAATAAATAAAAATACATTTACTCATTTTTACGTTGAGTCGTTCAGTGACAAATATATACAACAGCGGTGTTTCACACAATGGCCGATACAACATACGGAAGCAGTTCGGAAGTGACACTATTGACTTTGAACGTTAAGTTCAATATTGACAGAGCGGCAGACCATTTGGACCCATTGTTAGTGAATTCGTACCACTACTGTGGAATCAGCAAATTTCGCGGTTACTAATTTTCGTGCATTTGGATATCACACTTGCGGTTGTTATTGAATGAAGGTCTTAGCTAAGTTCACGACTAACATTGATTCGCGTACTTTGCCGTTTGCATCAAAATCTCCCGAGATTTTCCCAAATCGAGGCTTTATATGAAATCATATTTACTACACTGACTAATCTAGAGTAGCCTATATCAATGTCAAATAGTGAAGGAATTTTATTAAAGATGTATTTGACAAAGTTATCTTGTTCTCCATATTCTTATAGCGAAAACATTTTTACGGACTTTTGTAAGAAATATTAGTAAACCTAAATTGAGTTTAATCCGTGTGTTGCACTTAGTAAACACGGGTACGTGTAAAACGACATGACCAACATCTTTCTTTTTCAAGGTTTTTGGAACGTAAGTGTCATAGCCTGCGAATCTAAAGTACTTCTGGCAACGGCGTTCCTGTTATAGGCTATATATGTTCTTTTCCACGTTTATCAGCTGCTTTAAAAATTAAACAAATGTACTCGATCAGACAATGAAAAAGATGTATGTTTATTGGGTTTATCGTCCCACCAACAGTATTTCAGTTATCTGGAGACGGTGTCCACCTGAAGCAGATATAGTGCTGTCTTCACTGTGTATAGCATGCAGTGAGCACCTGGCATGATACCACACCCAGTCACATTATTCTGACACCGGGCAAACCAGTCGTGGAACTTCCCTTATATTTGCTTGAGCGTTACCAAGGGGGCTATACAACTAACATTTTAACGACTTTGGTATGGCGCGGCCCGGGATCGAACCCGGGGCATACCGTAACTGGATTCGACGCTCTACCGATTATGCTACCAGGTCCGGTATATGAAAAAGTGATTTATCTCTTTGAGTTAAGTATTTTGAACAGAAATTCGTGTAATATGTTTTGTGTTTTGTTATCTCAAACTCAAGGTAAGTCCGGGATAATATTTCGCGGTTCTGTGTATCAGAAATACAAACTTTTATCAAGTCAATACATGCCATGATACTAATTGTATTAATTAAACTTATTTAGTTAATGGAAGTCATTAGTATAAAACAGATATATAATAAACAATGTTTTAACAGACACATGATAAAACACATGGTGTTTGATAAAGCAAATGTTATCACACGTTTATATATGTAATGTCCGAGGTGATGAGATAGAAAAAAATACCATGCACTACTACAGTAACTTAGCGGACTTCAATTACTGAAATATCATATATCATGTGTTTGTTATATAAAAATGGTATAACCTCTTATAACCATAGCAAAGGCGTTTGTGATTTTTTATTTATTTATTTATTTTTATTTTTTGGAGAATTAAAGATAATCTTCTAGGAAATCTGCTCATTTTGTGTATAGTTTATAGTAATAATCGATTTTATCACCGCACAAACGTGCCTTAACGGGTGGAAATATTCGTGGGTAACGCTCACGAATAATAACCCCACACGAAGCATATTGATTCATCATTAAAATGCAAACATAGCACATGCTTGATTTGAGGATAGAAAATTGTACAACAGGATAAACCAAGGATAAATATATTAAGATCTCAACTGGATGACTTTACTCTCTGGGCTGTAGTTTGTTTTCTTTAGGTTTTGATTCTTCAGTCTTGTATTGAACAGACAAAAACAACAATTTTATTGGACCACAATGAACACAAACACAAACTATTATCTTTGTTCATTAGATTATACCGTGTATGATATAAATATATAAGAAAAAAGTTGGGATTCAACAATTTTATCCGTTTCAGCCCAAACGACGAGTCTACCCTCTAACTGCGCATGCCGAATTTTATCTCACATAGCTCGATAGTGACGGTTCTGTGTGATTTAACTACGAAAACCTGTGACTAAGTCATCCGAGAAATAAAATTAATGTAATTGCTTTTATTCCTTTGTAACCCTTTAGCAACATCATGAAATAATAACGATTATATCAGATGTTCAATTAACAACAGTTATTGAGAAATAGACCTGAAACCATACTACATAGGCTATCTTTAACAATATTTCTTTTTGAAATACATTGACAATGGTTTAGTCAGTGGAGTCGGACAAAAGGATTGGCAGTTAAAATAAAATATAGATTCCAATAAAATATAAAAAAAAACTAAAGATAAAGCCAATGAGAAAACTCAACATTTTGTCGAACCCATACGTTCTGTCCCGTATACAATACGTTCGGGTTTAAATATTCGTTGTATTCCCACGTGTTTATTTGCAGTGACTGATAAACTGACTACAAAAGGCTCGAGTACAAAACAAAAGGTGTTTGTTTAAGAACTACATGTACTGTCAATATTTTAAAGCTATCCAAAACAATGCAATACATTTTAAGTAATTCCGCCACTGGATTTGTTAGCGTCGTTAATAATCTATAGAAACATACACAGACCCGTATAATATGTAGTTGATTAGATTTTTTTGCGATTTTGTGCACGCCCAACCAATAATTTTATTTCACAATAATGTTTAATTTAAACTGCCAGCCCCGCATACTGTCATGTGTTTGGGTTTTATTGATTTAAACAAAATACTTCAGGCACATTTGAAGTTCTGATTATTTTAAGTATTATGTCGTGGTGGTTGTATTGTGAAAACAACGAGTGAACGTGCGTGTTCTGCTTTCTTAAACATGACATAACAGGTGATTATATATATACAATTAGTACTCTATTATTTTAACAATGACTCTTAAATGAAACGAACATAAATTAATTTTGATTTAATCGTTTATTAAATTCAACTCATATTTGTTTCCTGGGTTACAGTGAATACTGAACAATACTCACAGATTTGGATACAACAATATATCACTAGCTATTGTAACTATTGCTCTTCGAAAAGTGTTAATGATTTCCCCTTTTCTGTTTTTTTTTCTAAACAAGTCTTACTTTTTATGCACGACACATATCATATGTTGTTTTTTGTTTGTTTATTGGGTTTATCTTCCCACCAACAGTATTTCAGTTATCTGGAGACGGTGTCCACTTGAAGCAAATATAGTGCTGCCTTCACTGTGTATAGCATGCCGTGAACACCTGGCATGATACCACACCCAGTAATATTATACTGACACCGGGCCAACCAGTCGTGGAACTACCCTTATATTTGCTTCAGCGTTAGCAAGAGAGCTATACCACTACCATTTTTATCTACTTTGGTATGTCGTGGCCCGGGATCGAACCCGTGACCTCCCGTACCTGGAGTCGACGCTCTACCGATTGCGCTACCAGGTCAGGTCATATCATATCTATGCACTTTATTTAAATGTTCTATAAACATAAATTGTGTATTTAATGCATTATTGAATAAAGCTTAAAAGTATATATTATTATAACGTACAATGTTAACAGTTATGGTTTCGTGGTGATTAGTATAATTAATTTTATCTTTTTGGGGGGTGGGGGCGTATGTTCGCGGGGGGGCGGGGGCGGTGGTTCGTGCAGGACTCGGGTTCGTTTGGGTGGGCGATGGTCTGTCATTTCAACATTTTATGTAAGCCTTTGTGTTTTGAATAAAACAATATTTGCAGTGGCACTTTAATGAATTCAAGCAAGTCGTTGATTGAACACGGAACTTCCAAACGTTTGGGCGAAGGATCTACGTTATCACCATCGGTGAGCTGTAGTTGTTGTACGCATGCGTGTTTGAAGGATAAAGCCGCATGTATTTGTCAAGTTTGCGGTACCCCCGGTTGATATGAAGGTGCTGAATCTAGGAGACTTTGGTATTTCTCTAATACCGTTATGAATCATTGCTAGTGTGAATCATGACAGGTTTATTGGGTAAATCGTCCCACCAACAGTATTTCAGCTATACGGAGACGGTGTCTACTTGAAGTGCTGCCTTCACTGTGTATAGCATGCCGTAAACACCTGGCATGATACCACAACCAGTCACATTATCCTGACACCTAGGCTGACCAGTCGTGGAACTACCCTTATATTTGCTTGAGCGTTAGCAAGGGATACGTCTACAATTTTGCCTGACTTTGGTATGTTGCGTGAATCATGACAGTAGTCAATAAGTTGGGCTGACCATTGCAGAAAACATATTATTGTAATAAATTACAACTTTTTTTAACTCATATAAAAATGAAATATGCTGCTAGAAAAAAAAATACATGCGAAAACAGGTAAACTTTAACATTAAAATAGATGTATGACTATACAGTCAACTTATTTTACGTATTTGTTACAATTTTGAAAGTTGATTTTTATAGTAAAGTCACCGTCGGACACCCAAGAGCGAACCATTCCGTTACTCTCCATTTATCTCCCGCGGTATTTTTAGTTCACCTTTCGGCGTTGCTGGAAATGCTATTTATTGGTCGCTTCATAATCCGATGAAGATTTCAGTCCAATGGTAAAGTTCGTTCTTTCATTATTTCGACAGAGTTGTCAAAATGGTAATATCATTGTTATATTTCTAGTCTCCTCGCTGAAGAGTATGGAATTTGTAAGCAGTATTATGATTGGCCAATTCTTGTTCTATTCAGTTCGATAAGACGACAGAAAATTTACCAATAAACCCACGGACGACAAATGTAATAAAACGGAATAGTCGAGCGTGAATATCCGACGATGTGTAAAGGTAGCACTTTATCTGATTTCAATGATGTTCGTCTTAAGATGAACGATAAATTGTTAGTGAGATGTTTGTTGTTGTTGTGGTGGTGGTGGTTTTGTTGTTGTTTTGTTACATCACACCGACACAATTGTGGACATATCATATACAGCTAATTGTTGATTGAGGAATATCCCAGACAAATGTCTGGGCAGAACTAACGGCGCATCGCAGGTCAGCCGGAAGACCTCCCCACCACCCACATGCATGTTGCCACCCTAACCCGGACTCGAACCCTGTGTGGCGCTAAGCAGTGACAGGCCGATAACTCTAGCCGAGCGGTCACTGCGCTCCCTGTTAACATGTAACAGCCTCCCTCCCCCCCACCCCCCCACCCCCAAAAAAAAATGACAAAAAAAAAAATAAATAAATAAAAAACGAGCGAAAGGTCGAAAGATGAAAATAAAGAGATTAACTCAAGGAAGGTTTTTCAACCGGAAGATCGTCATATTATTTATACAATATCCGTTGATCAGTTGTGATGGTTGCCAAAGAAAACATTGTTTCTTTGGTGGAAAATAACAACAGAAAGCAACAAGTTTTTGTATGTATGTGATCTAACGTCAATTAAAAAGTTTTTATCATTGTACTATTTAACTGCTTGTGTAAGCAATAAAGTGTATAAAAATGCATCTTATATAATATAAAATAAATTAATATTTTATTGCGTTTGTACGCAGTATTATAAAGACGCATTATTGCCTGCGGAATAAAAAATAAATTAACAAAAGCTCTTAATATTGTCAGAAGTCCTTTTGAAAAACAGTGAATATAGAATGTCTTTAAATCCAATTAATAAATTCTATACCTTTTGCTTCATATCCCTTTAATTATAATGTCATATTAATCGGTGGTCTTACTTCATGTACGATACACGCTCAGATAACATCAACCCTATAGAAATTATCTTGTTGAAAGTCTTTCATACGTTAAACGAACTATCAATACAAGTATTTAGACGGATAGCAAGTCGGACAAAAAGGTTTTCTTGTGAAATTGAATCAATATTGAATTCATTTATCAGATAAATTTGATCCCGTGTATAAATTCGTACCCGGGCACGTTTTATCCGGACTCTTGTCTATTTTTATGGTAGATTTATAGTACTGCCGCACTCTTGCAGTGTATTAGGACACGATGTTCCATTTAATTAATAATTAAGTATGGTGCTGTCTTGACTGTGATTGCATGACGGGATACAATACATGATGCCAAGCGAAGACGACAAGGGGGCGCCCGTGGCCGAGCGTTAAGAGTCGCCGGGTTGTAACTCCACAGCCCCTCACTGTGGGGATTCGAGCACCGGTCAGGGCGAGAGCGTTCATGTGGGGAGGTTTTCCAGCTAACCTGCGTTGGGCCGGTTGTTCTACCTAGATATAAGTCTGGAGTCTTCCTCCAACAATAATTAGTTGGACATCGCCAATATGACCATAATTGTGTCGGTGCGATGCAACATAAAAAATATGCAAGCCAAGACATGGAAACGTGTCGGCTCCAGGTAAGGGAGAAGGTCGAGGTCCTAGGTTCTTACCAAAGTTTTAAAAAAGTGGTATAGCTCCCTTGGAAACACCCAAAGATATTGGTGGTTTCGACTTGTGCCCAGGTGTCGGGATAATGTAACCGGGTAGCATGCCTGGTGGTGAGGGCTTTTACAAGCAATGTCAGTTTCAAAACGACTTTTACTATTGTAAGGAATGCATCGTTTTGGTGGTATCAGTATTTCAGTTATCTGGAGAAGGCGTCAATATAAAGTAGATATATGGTGCTGCCTGGCATGATACCACACCTAGTCACATTATCCTGACACTGGGCCAACCAGTCTTGGACCTACCCTTAAATTTGGTTGACCGTTAGCTAGGGAGCTATACCACTACTATATTAAACGACTATGGTATGTTGTGGCTAGGTATCGAACCGGGGACTTCCCGTACCAGGTCCGGTCTTGTGGTGTCTACATAAAGCAACTTCATACAATCTTAATTTTGGGCATACGTTCTTGTTTACTGAATTTTGGATGGGGATGAAATTCGGATTAGAAACGGAACGTTGAACGCACGTACAATGTGTGGTTTGTGGCATAAAAATCGAGTCTCTTTTAAGTACTATAAATAATTTAAGTAGACTAAAACAGATAGTAGGCCTAAAAAACAAAATGATAACAGCATTAGAATTATAAAATAGTCATACAAGACGTAATGCACCAACATAATAAACATATAATTTACAAGTGCATATAAAATATAATATCTCTGTGCTTCCTTAATTCGATGTTTAAGACCATGGATTTATCTTCGGCGTTTTTGCAAATAAAGCCTAACTGTGATCATAAATTATTTTAGTAACAACCTTTTGCTTCTAACTATTAAACCGGAAACATCTCCAAACATGCGAAATATGGTCTAAGAGTTTCAAAACACAACAACGCCGAATTTAGGAGCAAGTCGAATTTTGTAAATGTAACGAATATTTACACAGCATGTATAGGTTACATATACAGAATAAGAAAATGAACACAAACAAACGTAAAGTTTACACCTAAAAACATAACAACAACTCACCTTCATTCAGAACAGCAATTGTTCCTCGCGTTATTCATCACCCTTCAACTTATCTAGAAATCATCCAAAATACGAACACACACACGCGCACATACGTTCACAAGTTTCCTTCAAAATTCTATCGTCTGCAAAATTCCCATTAGCGCGCTTTTTAAATAAAATGAAATCCAATTTACACTACAGAGACAAATTGGCACGGATATGTTATTCAATCCGAGTATACACAGAGCATGCTGTGTCCTCGGTGTTTAATGTGTTCTATAGATTGTCCGTCCATTAATATGGGTGTCACTGGGTTTAAAGCGACGACGTCACGCTTAAAAATTTTACCTGTACGAAAATATTGAAGTCAAATACATACGGACTGGTCGAACCGCAAACCGAGCTATAAACGAGCAGTAAGGTCTCCCGATGTTCTGCAGTGAATGCTGCATTACTATTTTATAATGGTAAATAATGTTATTCTGGTCATCTGGTATACCTTACCTAGTTGTACTGCTATTATTATTATTATTATTATTATTATTATTATTATTATTATTATTATTATTATTATTATTATTATTATTATTATTAATAATAGTTGCATACTCATTAGTTTTTGTTTGTTTGCTTGTTTGTTTTATTTTGTTGGGTTTATCGTCCCACCAGCAGTAGTTCAGTTATCTGAAGACGGTGTCCACTTAAAGTAGATATAGTGCTGCCTTCACTGTGTATAGCATGCCATGAACACCTGGCATGATATCATTATCATCATCGTCGTCGTCGTCATTTCTTAATAGACAAAGGCAAAAACTGATATTTTTCTAAAACACGGTGTCACCTTGTCAAATATGGACGTAAACTTAAGTCATAACAGTTAGCATTCAGTGAAAACAATCTTTGTTTGTTGAATATGTCGTTCCATTAACAGAAATTTTATTATTTTAAAAGAAAATAGTGGCATACGATGTTAAATTCCTAGTGTCAAACTTTGATCGTTAATCATCTACAACAAAAAAGTATGTAACTTATCTTATAGATGATTACATACTCTTTATAATTGATACAATATTCTGTAACGGCCTCATAGCTAGAAATATCAGCGCTTCAGACCAGATTCGGTTTGGGTTTTCTCTTAAGCAACGCGGTTTAGACGGCTTCCAAAGTTGCGCGGTTAAGCAACGGTTACCGTGGCTGGTGTACGGATGGGTGACCCTTGAAAAGCGCCGTCCTGCGTTACAATACCATATGCTGTGTATATCAGTTTAGTTATTTACTCTGGGGTCTTGCGATATGTCAACACTTTCACATTTACACAATCAATGTAGACAATCTGCACAGAGCAGCCTCCTCCAGTCCAACCTACTAGTTTACCAGCACCATGTATATAATTTTAAAGACTCAAATTTTTAACCTATATTTTTAACACTGGAGAAGTGATGACTGTCTCATCCCCTCAACTAGGTCAATACTACAGTCTTAGAAGACTCCTGACCTTTATTGGAAGAAGAAGAATCAATTAAAATGACAAGAAGTCGTCAATGTTTTATATCATGGTTTATTTAATGAATACCTGTTCGCTGATTCTCAACTTTTGAACTCGTTTAAACTTTAGCCTCATGCAGGTGGGTTGAGCTCGTGTATCAGTGTCGCATCACTGTTAACCAGTCTACACTGAAAGCCAATGTTTGGTAAAGTGAGCACACTTCACGTTAATAAGATAACTGAGGATGCACTCGTGCATAGAATGTCAATATGTGGTATGGTGGCCTGGTTCGGTCACTGGTACACATTTTTATTGAAGATGCACTTGTGCGTAGAATGACAATATGTAGTAAGGTGGCCTGGTTCGGCCAATGAAACACATTTCTTACTGACGATGCACTCGTGCGTAGACTGTCTAGATGTAGTACGGTGGTCTAGTTCGGTCAACAGAACACATTTCTAACTGACGATGCACTCGTGCATAGACTGTCTAGATGTAGTATGGTGGTCTGGTTCGGTCAACAGAACACATTTCTAACTGACGATGCACTCGTGCGTAGACTGTCTAGATGTAGTACGGTGGTCTAGTTCGGTCAACAGAACACATTTCTAACTGACGATGCACTCGTGCGTAGACTGTCTAGATGTAGTACGGTGGTCTAGTTCGGTCAACAGAACACATTTCTAACTGACGATGCACTCGTGCGTAGACTGTCTAGATGTAGTACGGTGGTCTAGTTCGGTCAACAGAACACATTTCTAATTGACGATGCACTCGTGCGTAAACTGTCTAGATGTAGTATGGTGGTCTGGTTCGGTCAACAGAACACATTTCTAACTGACGATGCACTCGTGCATAGACTGTCTAGATGTAAATACGGTGGTCTGGTTCGGTCAACAGAACACATTTCTAACTGACGATGGTGGTCTGGTTCGGTCAACGAAACTTATTTTTATTAAATAAGCACCTGCTGTACGCAACACGAAATATCATAGCATTCTTTTAACCAGTACATCAATAAGTTGTATAATGTTAACTTACCAGCCTATATTTATTAAAAAGCACAATAAAGTCAACGTTGTTTATTTCCCATAGATGTGAGGTGGTACCAAGAGGTGTGGAATGTAGACTTCGCAGCAAATAATGCAAATATGGATGTACACATTTTGCCGCCCTGCGCCTGGTCAATTCTTGTTTATCCAGTGCAGAGTCAGTTAAATAACAACGATGTCAGGTTGTGTTTTGGGGTGTAGGTGGGTCAAACAGAAGTGCAATCTCATTTTTTTTATTTTTACATATCTACAGTTCTAAAGTGTTGTATTAAGAAGACAACCTAAAGGTGATTTCCGACAGTTTGTCTTCCATCAAATTCATGTAAACCTGGATTGGGAGAACTGGAACATAATTTCCGTAAAAAGTCAAATCTAAGACTAACAAACGACGATTTCGAACATCGTCTAAATTGTAAGATACATGTGTAGTAAAAATCGTAAACTAAGTCATTCTACATGCCCATTCTTTCTATTAATAAGCATGACTGTGATTTCTGCTAAAAATAGAAATCGACGTCAGAGCGGATTACCCGAATTATTATATAAAGTTACGGGTCACGTGGTTTTCTTAGTTAAATAATAGCTAACTGTGCAGCGTGGCTTAGATAGGAAATACCTATTTGTAATGACGAGTGATGTGTTATGCTTTACTTTTCACAAAGATGTAGGACGTCAATAATACTACCATTAAGATGAACTTGTGCGTGGAATATTTTTCTGTATAGATGTAATCTAAAACGATTGTATATGGTCGGGAATTGAGTGGGGGTGTACGCTAGTTCCACACTTTGACGTCACATCCGAGAAACAAAACATAATCGTCACATTATTATAGCACTCCATTGGCCATTAAAGTTTAACTTAACAAAATATATATTCTGTATAATATATATATATATATATATATATATATATATATATATCTATATATATATCTATATATATTATATATATATATATATATATATATATATTGCTATTTTTGTTTTGATCAATATTATTTCGAGTCACAGCACGTGTAGCTTTTATTGTTACAGCACACAACATGGCATTTCACATAGCCAACCTTTCCTGATAAGAAAATGAAAACAAAAGATAACAAAAAATGCACTGATACGGTAATGCATTTCAAGAGGTGAACAATGTTGCCGTATTTATACAAGCAAATTGATTCAAGCCTATACTGTCAGGTGAAATGTGTTCTGTAGGCTATCAACCCTTATCTTGTGTCGTTGTATTTGAGCCACAGTATTTACAACAGACTTTTTACACAATAAATTCTTCCTGATTTGTACATTGAAATAAAGATTACGCTCCCCGCTTCGTGGGCTTGTCTGTTCTTTCGAATTAAATTGTTTGTTTGCTTTGTATTTGTATATCCGGTTTTATGGCACACTGGCACTTGACAGGTCATAATGACGACGATTTAAATACGTTTGAAGTCGCCTACATTTTTAGCCAATCAGAAGCTATGAAAATTAAAATTCCTCAGCAATTTTTTTACTAAATTGTTTTATTTTCAACTGCGCATGTGCAACAGACCACGCATTCTAGCTTGACTCCTTCTCTTGTGAGGACAAGGGCACATCAGGACGCTTGACAGTTTAATTAAAAATATTTTTGTGTGATTTTAATATACTTAAATAAAACAGATACATAACAAGAAAAATACATTTGGAACATATTGTTTTTTTCCCCGACTTAGACAAAGAAACGCACGATGTAAACAGTTCCATACAGAACTGTAGATTAATATTTTTGTCTTTCCCTCCTCTCTATTACCAGCACAACTCCAAACTGTGTTTTTGAGCGTTTTTAGAAAAAAAAATTAAACTAAGAAATATTCCTAAATCTTTTATTATTTCTTTAAATTATAAGATTTGAAAAAAATCCATTTAACTGATAGAAAAATCTTAGTATTTTTAAGAAATAAAAGGAAATTTCTTAAAATAAGAAAACCCCCCAACCATGTTTATAAATTTGATTGCCGGACAAATTCCTACATTAGAACCACTGGCACACCACAAACCTTGCTTATAAGGTGTCTGACTGAACCAAGACTCAAACACACATTATTCATGATAAGCAGGTTGTATAATGTCCACATATTTACACAAGCTAACTGATAAGATCACATATTGTCAGGTTAATTGTCTAAGAACTTTTGTCTTGATTTATTGATACTTGATAATCTAAAAATAAGACAAAGTTTATGAGATTTTTTCTTCTTCTTTTGATGTTAATTTATCTTGGACATGGACAATATAGAAGACATTATTTGGATTAACGGGTCTATTTATAGGCAAATGTTCTCAACAGCGAATTTTTGGTCAAACCGATATCTACACATTTTGATTAACCGATGTATTCATAGGCAAATGTTCGTACCAGCGAATGTTTGGTCAAACCGATATCTACACATTTTGATTAACCGATGTATTCATAGGCAAATGTTCGTACCAGCGAATGTTTGGTCAAACCGATATCTACACATTTTGATTAAAGGATCTATTTATAGGCAAATGTTCCTACCAGCGATATTTGGCCTGTTAAGCCATCCAATTAGGTTTTTGTGAGCATTTGTAAACGGACAGAAAATTCTCCCAAAACACCCAACATTAAAAATATACAATTATATAATAAAAATATGGCAAATAAAAAAAGGACAAACATATCAGGTTGAATTTGGTAATTTATTCATTTTTTATCTTCTAATATTGCACATAACATAAATCTTTAATAACAAATACTGCAACAGAAATATACAGATCATAATACAAGCACTTAGTAAGTTAAGACAGTAATTGGAATACTTTTCTAAATACATATTATTATGTATCATATTTTCTAAATTTTCTAAATGCTTACTGTGCAACTAGTAAGTTACATCGTGTTGCCATGGAAACTGAACACATTTTTGAAGTTAAATCAGTTTCTGGTTAGAGATTTTCATTCAACTTTCCTATGGCAATGTGATGTTCATCGTTGGCAACCACAGAACTTTCTTCCGTTACACTCCATACATACGGTGGGAAATTTGACTAGCAAAATCTCGTTTTCATGAATATGCATGAGGCAGGGGAGACTAATCTTCTCCCAATGAAATTGCATGTTACAATAAAATACTCTTCAATCTCAATATCGTCATACTAGGATTTTCTTACTAAAAATAGAAACCAACGCACATGTTTACTCATGGAGGTCGCCATTTTGAATGGTAAATCGAACCTTAGATATAAAACGTAATTTCATTGGCTAGTTATCCATGGCGGTTTCCTTATGGCACCAATGAAACTGCCTCATTAATTATTCATGACTACGAGATTTTGCTAGCCAATTGTCCCACGGGTACATAACGCAGCATAGCGGAGCAATGGGATTGGGATTGGGATTAGCCGGCATTTTTGCCGTTACTGCGCAGCGACATTTCTATCATTACAGCACAGGGGCACTTATGAGGTGCCCAGGGACTGAACCCGGCCGGTCCATTATACTGACACCGACGAGTCAGGCGTAATGCTGTCCCCGTAGCCCCGAGCGTTGGGAGGGAAGCCACTACTACCAACTTTAAAGTCTTTGGTATGACCCGGCCGGGGTTCGAACCCACGACCTCCCGATCCGCAAGCCGACGGCGGAGCAATGTAACGGGGGATAACCGACGATGTGTGAAGTTGGACATATGCCTTTTCCATATCCCTCTATATCTATATAGGTTATTGTGACGCACAACTGCTACCACAGCATATCTTAATTAATTTCTTGGCGCCAATTGGGACTTAATAACCCTTGAAACCTAAGGAACTAATATAAAATACCCATGGAGCTTTAGAGTTGTTTCCCTTTGCAGTTATTTATGTTTGTTTATATACACAGATACTTGTGCATATGAAGAGGGTCAAGGAATGCCTGCCACATGGTTTAAAGACACAGTTTCTTAAGGAATGTAGCAAACTATATAACCAACTACTTTCATGTGTTTTAATGCATAAAAAAAGTAGTCTACACTGAATAAAGGGTGATTTTTTCTCTCTCTTTTTTTTTAAAAAAGCTCTTGTTTTCTTCAGATTTTGTCTGCTGATTTCTGGTTCTTAGATGATTTGTTTTATATAAAGAAAAACTCAAATTTATGCTAAGATAAATGCAGTTTTACGTAAGAGGATCAGTTAACAGTATATATCAACCCTTACCTGCATGTATATACCATTTTACGCCTTTACAAACCATTCACAATCATTATCAGAACCTGCATGACTAACAGTTTATGTGTTGACTGGTTCAGCCTTAAATGTATTATTACAAGTTGAACATACATTTATTAAAATCCTTTTATCTCTTTAAAAAAACCCCAATAAAGTCAGAAGAATTTTCAAAATTAAAGATGAACTATGAACGAAAGGGTTAGGACTATTTTCAAACTTTATAAGACTGCAGTCAATGTTACAGTGTACAGAGTTGTATTTGTCTGTTTTCAATTGGCACACTTAAGTCAAATATGACCAAGAAACTATAATCTCTATTGTTCAGATCTCATACTTATAGAAAGTTGGTGTCAACACAAAATAAAACAAGCTGGAAAAGCCCTATTTAAAGTCATAAAACCAATGACCATTGCTGTTTGACATGAGTTCACAGAGTATCTATTAAAAGTTTAATCAAATTCTATGAGGCTGTCGTCGATGTTACTGCCGACGGAGTTCTGCACCTGGCGCTGTTGAATCAGACCGATCTGGACCTTCACTGCTAAACAGATCATTCTCTCCTCGTGGATCTTACTACACAGTTCAGAGTTGTTGTGCTGGAAACAAAGTGAGAGAAAATAAATTGTTTTATTGTGCTTTTTATTTTGGACCATATGTTCCAGCAAGTAGTTTATTGTCATTACAGCTATGTCCAGCAGATATCTGTGAATGAAGTTGTCCCCACAACGAGTTATTACTGTGACTTGTAAATTGTTTATTGTTTTTAGTTTTTAGCAATATGTTGCAGCAATGAGGTTATGTTTGTTTGTTGGATTGATAGTCCCAACAACAGTATTTCAGTTATCTGGAGACGGTGTTCACTTGAAGCAGATATAGTGCTGCCTTCACTGTGTATAGCATGTTTGTTGAATTAATAGTCCCAACAACAGTATTTTAGGTATCTGGAGACGGTGTTCACTTGAAGCAGATATAGTGCTGCCTTCACTGTATATAGCATGTTTGTTGAATTAATAGTCCCAACAACAGTATTTTAGGTATCTGGAGACGGTGTTCACTTGAAGCAGATATAGTGCTGCCTTCACTGTGTATAGGGTGTTTGTTTATTGAGTTTATCGTTCCAACAACAGTATTTTAGTTATCTGGAGACGGTGTCCACTTGAAGCAGATAAAGTGCTGCCTTCACATTGTATAGCATGCTGTGAACACCTGGCATGATACCACACCCAGTCACATTATCCTGACACTGGGCCAACCAGTCATGGAACTACCCTTGTATAGACCCCACACAAATGTCTGGGTAGAACCACTAGCGCACAGCAGGTTAGGTGAGAGACCACACATTAAGAGCTTCGCCCCAATCAGGAGTCAAACCCGCACTGTGAGAGGCTAAGCAGTCAGAGGAATTAAGACAGCAATTTGATGGACCTTTTCAGATAACAGTGACTTATTTGGTTATTAGAGAAAAAAAAATGTTTTGTTCTTACTGTTGAATACCACCTTTAACATAATAGGACAATACAAAAGGATAAACTCTTACCTCTAGATCTTCATTCTCTTTGATAAGCTGACTGAGTATCTCCTGTAAGTCGTCCTCATCCTCACTCTCATAGCTGCTGTCTGTAACACATCATAATGTAAATATTATTTCATTACTTTGGTATGACAAGACCTGACCTGGAACCATGGGCCTTGTATACTGCAGCTGATATTTACCTAGTGTGCTATCAGGGCCAGTTTTTAACCTAGACCTTGTGAGGACAGTGTCTTATCCATATAGAATCTTAGAATTTTAAACTTAAACTTAAATTTCCTTAAAAAAAAATAAAAAATAAGTTAGAAAGAATGGATTTATGAATGAATCTTTCTAAATTTTTAGATTTAGGGAAATTGCTTCAAGTCAGAATGAATTGTGAAAGATAGTTTACCAATAGTCTCGCTGGAGTCCTATCCATAAAGAATAAAGTTATATTTCCATGACGCTATCACTAACAAAGTGATCTCTATGTGTCTACCTAGCTCAGCAGGAAACACAGTAAGGGGATGACAGCTTACCTGAGGAAGTACTGAGCATTTCTTCATCACTGTCCTGTCTCAGATACTGCAGTTCCTCTATTTCCTGTGTCAGTCTCTCTGCCTCACACTGCTCTGTCTCTATCTTCTTTCTCAGCTCACTCTCTGGAATACACA
Source organism: Sinonovacula constricta (assembly GCA_007844125.1). Classification (NCBI taxonomy): domain Eukaryota; kingdom Metazoa; phylum Mollusca; class Bivalvia; order Cardiida; family Solecurtidae; genus Sinonovacula; species Sinonovacula constricta. The sequence continues at coordinate 44,436,061 of CM017570.1, forward strand.
CACAACATTTCATGAAAAGAACAACAACGTATTAATATGACCTTGGCCTTGCAAAGGTGTCTGTAAGATTAGGAAGTTTTGATTAAATAATGACCAAGACACTAACTATGAGTAGCCATGTTGAAGAAATTACCTTAAATATAGCCCTGAACCTAAATGGTTACACTTAAATGTTGTTATAAGCAACACACCTTGACGTGTCTGTCAACAAAAATGGTAAAATTTGAAATACTGTAAATATTATGGAAAGTTATGAATGAGAGTCACTGAAATAAGTTGGAAGCACCTGTAAATAGTCTATGGCTGAGACAAAAAGAAATGGGGCAGACTTTATTGGCGTTTTAAGACAATGACCTTAAAAACGACCTTGACTTTGAAGATTGATCGAATCCTTACCTATAGCTAGTAGCTCCTCCTCTTCAAGTTTCAATGCATGTTCTTCTTCAAGTAGCTTCTGGTACTCTTCCTCATCAAAACTTTCATCCTCTGACATTGACGACATTGACGACAACCCTGACGCTTCTTCTGACGTAGCCTGGTCTGTCTGCACATCGTTCTCCGACACCACTGGAAGTGGTTTTTGTTCTCGAGGTTTCGGCTGTGGTTGCTCTTTTGGAGGAATGACTTCTTTGCCAGGTATGTCTTCACCTTCTGAATATGTGAAAAAAGGTTCAAATTGTAAGAAAAAGTGAAATATAAGTGGTTACTGTGGAAACCACACTTTTTGATTAAGAAGGATTTAAGGAAAAATGTAAAACCACACTTTGATATGGGGGAAATAAGTGAAAAATGTAAAGACATTCCTTATTGTCCTTGCTGCTTGCACTTTTCTTAACAATAAGTTACCTATCCAAGTCAATCCATTTCGTTATGCTACAGTTAAGCTTATTTGATAAACGAGGAAGAAGGTATTTGGAAACATTTGTGCGATGGGAAATCTCCCTTGTTAGATAATATCCAAGGTAGTTCAAATAGAAGGTAGGGCCTTTTAGTTGAAAGCCTTAGATTTAAGAGATGGTGCATAATAGAAAGTGTTTTTTTTTAAACTTTTGCACAAATATAAGCTTTTAATCGATAATACTTATAAAGTAATATTATTTAACAAAAAAATTAACATGTAAGTTGATGATTTATCTGAGTTTCAAACGTTAAAGTCTTTGGTTTGACCAGGCCAGGGTTTCAACCCACAAGCTTCCGTTCCGCAAGCTATGCTCTACCACTTGAGCTACTGTGGCTGGTCCACCACCCTGGGTCAATTGCCCACAAATGCAGCTTCCTACACATTGGTATGTAACAGTGTGGGATGACCGCCCTATTTTTGTGTGTTATTAGACGCCATGTTCAAGCTTTGTGCGTTTACCAATTCAGGTGCACCTACCCATCTCCTCTTCCTCTTCCTCTTGCGGTATTGGTGTTGTTGGGGGAGACTCTGTTGTCTCCAGGGGAACTGGGGTCTTGGTTTCTATGGTAACAGTGGCATCTTCCTCCTCCTCCTCCTCTTCCTCCTCAGCATCAGCAGTGACTTTGTTAGCAGCATCAGGCACTGTGGTTATGGTTACAGTTTCTTTATCCTCAGTCACTTTTGGCACATCTTCTACAGTCTGTAAATAAAGAAGACTTGGGATTTGCCGGCATTTTTGACGATATTGTGCAGCGACATTTCTATCATTATAGCTCAGGGGCACTTTATGAGGTGCCCAGCGACTTAACCTGCCTGGTCCATAATACTGATACCAATGAGTCAGGCATAATGCTGTCCAGTTAGCCCCGTGCGTTAGGAGAGAAGCCACTACAATCAACTTTAAAGTCTTTGGTTTGACCCGGTCTGGGTTTGAACCCGCAACCTCCCGATCCGCAAGTCGCCGCTCTTGAGCTATTGCGGGCAGTAATAATAAAGAATGTGGCACATCAATGGTCAAGTGCTCGTCAACTTGCAACTCCACTTTTTGCTTAGCCTCTCACCACTTTAGTTGGAGTCCCATTTGAGGTGACAAACTCATGGTTTTAGCCAGATATTTGTTTTGAGTCTTCCTCCATCAAAATAACTTGCCATCAATATAATGACAATAATTGGGTTGCCATGATGTATTTATAAATTAAATAGATTTGTATGTGAAAGTAAAAAGATTCAATTATAATTAATTAGGTTATAAGTAATAATTTACAAAATAAAGAAGAAGAGAAAACATGAATGCATGCTGTCGTAAATCTTAAAGCGGCTTGCACACATTTTTGTTTAAGTTAAGGACACAAAGAACATGGTCGCACTTCATACATATTTAAACTTTTGTGTTGAGCCAAGTATTGTTTGGTTTATGACTGATGAATACATATGATAAATCTAACTTCAAGTTGTCAGGCTACAACCATCAAAAAAAAGTTAAAAGTGTGATGATTTTGATTCTGTCAAAGGAAAGAAAGTACCATCTTTTATTGTCAAAACATATATATATACAGAGAGAGAAAGACAAAATATGACTCTCAATCACTTTATATTGAAATAGATTATTTCACTTATTAGGCATATATACTCTCTACATAACTGGTAATTTCATTCAATGAACTCACCTCTTGATCAGTGGCCTCTTTATCACTCTCCACGTTAAGGTCCTGCTCCAGGATCTGCTCAAGACTCTGTTCAAACTCATCGTCCGACAGAGCTCCTGTGTCTGGTATGTTCTCTGTAGACTTGCCTAACTGCAAAATATTACATAGAAAATAATAAGCATCATTTAGCCCCAAATGAAACTGTTAAAAAAAGGCTGCAAACAAAACTTTTATCCCCAGATGGGATTTGAATTTACAACCTTATGTTCTGGAGTCAGGTGCTCTACACTGAGCTACCTATAGTGATGGCTCTGGGAAGAGTGTGTTTACTTTCACCTTTGAATGTTTTTTTTGTTTTTTGTTTTGCTATTTGAATTACATTGCAGCGACCAATTTTGATCATTATAGTGACGTCCAGCTGTTTGGTGGAGTAAGACCCCAGACACATGTCTGGGTAGAACCACTGGCGCATCGCAAGTCAGCTGGAAGAACTTCCCACAATAAGTCCTTCACCCTGACAGGGACATGAATCCATGCAGTGAGAGGCTAAGCAGGCAGAGAAGTTACAAATTGGCCATTTTATCACTACACCATGGGTGCCCCTTTCACCTTTGAAACCTGGCATTGACTGGATGTAATCAGCACTGTCTAGCCTGTTACCATTGCCACCATAGGCCAACCCATACCACAGATCCTCTTTGACAGTGTTTTAAACTGACCTGCAAACATACATTTATCTAGGACTGGATTTGAACCCATGACATCCGAATAAAGAGTAAGGTACACTTCCAACTGAACTACCTGCTCAACCAGACAGGCACTCAGACCCACAAACTAGGATGTTCCAAATGGTGACTACCCATTAGGCCAATCAAGCCCACAAAAAGTTGGAAAAGTAGACAATGTAGAAAACCAATGCTTCTTATGTTAATGGACAAAGGTTTTTTGAACATTAAAAGAATCCAGTCATCTCTTACCTCTGAATCAGTTGTATCTTCATTCAACAACTGTAGCTTCTTCTTTTCCATATCTGCTATAACCTCTTCTTTGGTCAGTTCTTCCCTATCTTCCACATGATCCTTCTCTTCCACAACCACCACGTCTGACTTCTCAACTACATTCTCTGATACTTCTGCTTTACTGTCATCGTTTTCCCTTTTCTCATTTTCCACCACTTCACCATCACCTTTCTCTGAAACATCTTTCTTAATCTCTGGACATTCTGCACTAAGTTCTGCTTTTTCTTCAACTGCTTCTGTCTTTTTGCCATCCACTTTGTCAACTTCTTTCTGATTGGTAGCTTCAGCACTCTCATCTTTGTTAGCTTTTTTCTGACTGGCCAGTTCCTTCAAGGTGACCTTTGACTTGGCTTCAGTCTCTTTCTGAGAACTTGACTCAGCTGGAGTGACCTCCCTTGAATCTTTATCAGGGGCTGGTAACTCAGTGTCTTTGATTTCACCATCAGTTGGTTTAGGTGCATCTTCTGGTGGAGTCCTGAGCTCAAGTTTCAGTTCCTGACAACAATCAGAAACACATCATGATTAAAACTTGTTTCTCACCTTGCCCATTTCACAGGTATCAGACCCACCTTTCTAACCCTCTTTAAAAATCATCCCTTTTCTACCCCTAAATTTTCAAAATACACCTTAATTGTTGATTGAAACAAACAAAAAACAATTGGATTTTTTCTACAATATATTTTGTTTTTGTTTGGTTTTGAAATACATTGCAGTGACCATTTATGATCATTTTAGCAACGTCCAGCTTTTTGGTGGCGGAAGACCTTCTCACATTAAGTCCTTCGCCACGAACGGGACTCGAACCCACGTGGTGAGAGGCCCTACTATCTATTTTATTATAACAGTTGCCCATAGTGAATAGTAATTTAAACTGAGGAGCAAAACTGTAGTTTGCAATAAAGCATCTCCACTGACAGATAGCTTGAGATACCAGCAGATACTAAAGAAGAAATTGAACTGTGAATTCTCTGAATTAGAGAAGGTATTTGAGAATTATAGGATATATTGTACCTCGCATTCAGGCGCCTCTCGCAGCTCCAGCCTCAGCTCCTCCTCACCCTCCTCCACGACAGTGTTACGCTTGCTCTGCTCCTCTCTGTCCTTCCGTCGCTTCTCTAGAGTGTCCTGGTTCTTCTGGGCAAGCTTGATCTGAAAATAATTAGGAGAAATATGTAAGATGATGGAGCTAGTGATGATGATGGTGATTGTAATGATGATGGTGATAGGGGTATGGTGATGATGATGATGATATGGGTATGATGATGATGATAGGGGTATGGTGATGATGATGATGATAGGGGTATGGTGATGATGATAGGGGTATGATGATGATGATGATGATAGGGGTATGGTGATGATGATGATGATATGGGTATGATGATGATGATGATGATAGGGGTATGGTGATGATGATAGGGGTATGGTGATGATGATAGGGGTATGATGATGATGATAGGGGTATGATGATGATGATGATGATAGGGGTATGGTGATGATGATAGGGGTATGATGATGATGATAGGGGTATGGTGATGATGATAGGGGTATGGTGATGATGATAGGGGTATGATGATGATGATGATGATAGGGGTATGGTGATGATGATAGGGGTATGGTGATGATGATGATGATAGGGGTATGATGATGATGATGATAGGGGTATGATGATGATGATAGGGGTATGATGATGATGATGATGATAGGGGTATGGTGATGATGATAGGGGTATGGTGATGATGATGATGATAGGGGTATGGTGATGATGATAGGGGTATGGTGATGATGATGATGATAGGGGTATGATGATGATGATGATGATGATAGGGGTATGATGATGATGATAGGGGTATGATGATGGTGATGATGATAGGGGTATGATGATGATGATAGGGGTATGATGATGATGATGATGATAGGGGTATGGTGATGATGATAGGGGTATGGTGATGATGATGATGATAGGGGTATGATGATGATGATGATGATAGGGGTATGATGATGATGATAGGGGTATGATGATGATGATGATGATAGGGGTATGGTGATGATGATGATGATAGGGGTATGATGATGATGATAGGGGTATGATGATGATGATAGGGGTATGGTGATGATGATAGGGGTATGGTGATGATGATGATGATAGGGGTATGGTGATGATGATAGGGGTATGGTGATGATGATAGGGGTATGATGATGATGATAGGGGTATGATGATGATGATAGGGGTATGGTGATGATGATAGGGGTATGGTGATGATGATAGGGGTATGATGATGATGATGATGATAGGGGTATGGTGATGATGATGATGATAGGGGTATGATGATGATGATAGGGGTATGGTGATGATGATGATGATAGGGGTATGGTGATGATGATAGGGGTATGATGATGATGATAGGGGTATGGTGATGATGATGATGATAGGGGTATGATGATGATGATAGGGGTATGGTGATGATGATAGGGGTATGGTGATGATGATAGGGGTATGATGATGATGATAGGGGTCTGATCTCTCTGCTGGGGCTTTTCTATGTGGTCTGGTGTCTGTGCTGCTGTCGGGTCCTGTTGCTGCTGCTCGGGGTCTGGTGATGCTGCTGCTGCTGCCTCGGGGTCTGTTGCTGCTTCTCGGGGTTGGCTGCTGTCTCTCGCTGTGTCTATGCTGCTCTGCTGGGTCTTGGTGATCTATTGATGCTCGGGGTTCTGCTGTGCTGCTGGTGGCTGCTCTGGTCTTGTGCTGCGTGTGGTCTGTCTTGCTGATGATTGCTATCTACGGGTTGCTGTTGCTGTCTGGGATGTGGGGTATGGGATAATGATGATGATCTTGATAATGATGATGATGATAAGGGAATGATGATGTGAATGATGATGCTACTGGTGATAGTGATAGTATTAGATGTTATGTTGACTTTAGTTATGTTGTTCATTATGTAATGAAGTGATGCTTTTGATGATGATGATGATGATGATGGTGGTGATGATGACAATGATGATGATGACGATGGTGATGATGTCGATGATGATAGGGAAGATGGTGAAATTATTACGTAAATGATGGCAATACTTCGTATTATTGATGATAGTGCTGATAATAAAATCATGACAAATGTGGTGGTGATGATCGGCAAAGTGATGATAACAAAGAAAGTGGTGATGATGATGGATATCAATGAATCTCTCCTCATACCCACCTTCCGTTTCAGTTGTGTACACACTCGCTGCACCTCCCAGATTTGCTCTTCTTTCTCCGGGTCAGCCTTTCCGGCAGCAAGTTCCTCGTGCAGTTGGTTCAGGAGAGATTCTTGCTTCAACAATTCCTCCTCAAGGGCTGATGGGTTGTCTGGGAGCTCGAGGGACCATCTGGAGGTTGCTGGCTTTAATGGGGGGACATACCTGGGTGTGGAAATTAAAGTTATCAATAAATGTAACTGGTATACTCAATACCTCAGAGATAGCTATAGTTTAGGGTTGATAGACGAAGCGACTCCAATATTATGACACTCATTACTGTTCGGCATTGGAGGGGTGAGGGGGTAATACAAGGTTAGGGATCAGGTAGTTTTCTTAGGATTATTGCAATCTTAGGATTATTGCAATGTAAGATAATTTTTGGGAACGTTGCAGCTGTGACAGGTATTACAAGAAATACTTTATAACCATTAAGGAAGACAACTTATACAAATAATTAAATAAAGATTTACCATTTAAACACATCTTAAAATTTATATAATTTTATGTAAAGTAATTTAATGTACATAGCATCAAGGAAGACAGCTTATACAGTAAATTCATTTTAGTTTGTACTTACCGTTTAATGACGACATCTTTAAAAAGCTGCTTGCTGTGACAGAACAGCACGTTAAGGACCCTGTGAGATATCTGCATGGTAGGACTGAGCACAATGGACACATTCTGGAGTGTCATTTTGTTCTCTTGTTGCTGTAATATATTATTATAACTTAATTATTTCATAATTAAAAATTAATTAGTACATAGAACCTAATTAATTATAACTGAATCATTTTATTTTTACATAAAAATTTGTTTTATTTTTTAAACACATTACAGCGACCAATTATAATCATTACAGTCCAGCTATTTTGGAGGAAACCAACCCAGACAAATGTCTGGGTAGAATAAATGGCACACCGCATGTCAGCTTGACAACCTTCCCACATTAAGTCCTTTGCCCCAAATGGGTCTCAAACCCACGGCTCTGCAGTTCGAGGGGTTTAAAATATGCAAAATTCAAAATACACAGCTGGGATATAATTCATTAACAAAGGGACCTAGATGGCCCTGAATCTTTTAGCATGCTTTACAATCTTATCACAAAATTAAATATACATAACTATGCCCTTGGCATCAAGTGGATGTCCAAGCAGACAAAGATTCTGAAAGTCCAGTGAAGGTTAAGTCCTAAAAACTCTTAGGGTATTCACAGGGTTTGGTTTTCATGATGTGGCCAACTGACAAATGTTTTTATTTTATGTGACCCACTTTAACAATCATCAAAGATTTTCTGCAGACAAACATTCTGACCAGGTTTGGCGAAGATTGGGCAAATGAATGTGGTCTGTAGTGTGTTCACAATTTTTTCCTAAAATTTGACCTTTTTTCCTAGTTTTTGACTCTTTTTATGCAGACAAACATTATGACCAAGTTTGGTGAAGATTGGGCTATGAATGTGGTCTCTAGTGTGTTCACATTTTTTTCCTAAAATCTGGCCTTTGTCCTAGTTTTTGACCCTTTTTATGCAGACAAACATTCTGAACAAGTGTTGAGATGATTCAGCCGTAAATATATGTGTTCACAACTTCTTTAGAATGTAACCTAGTTGACCTACTACATAAATTTAATGTTTTGATAATTCATGGGCATACTCGGGTTGCTTAACAGTGCCACAACTTAATCTTGTTGAAAGTCTATTATTTGTTCTATTGCTGTTTTGAGATCTAAACAATTTGCACTTACACAGCCGTTTGTTGCATTTTTGATAATTTTTTAAATAAAATAAAAATGTTTCGCATCAACTTTCACTTTCATTTTAAATTCCATATTCAATTTTTCTGCATTATAAGTGCCCGGTATTCAATGAAGAAGTTTACGCTGCCAGTCCACCTCCCAAATATTGACTGATTAACTTCCTCTCCTTTTAAGTATGAAGTTTAAACAATAACCAGATACCATTTTTGGGCGGCCACGTTTGCGACACTGTCCACCGTTATGAGAAAGCTGGATTTCAGAATCACACAGGATTGACCCTGCATGACCTTGACTAACCAGTCACACATAAAACCAGACTAATCATGCCTAGGAAGAAGTAGTTTATGTACAGAACAAAGATGTGGGATTGGGATTTGCTGGCAATTTTTCCGATATTGTGCAGTGACATTTCTATTATTATAGCGCAGGGGCACTTATGAGGTGCCCAGGAACTGACCCGGCCGGTCCATTATACTGACACCGACGAGTCAGGCATAATGCTGTCCCCTTCGCCCGAAGCATAAGGAGCGAAGCCATTACTACCAACTTCAGTCTTTGGTTTGAACCCGTGACCTCCTGATCCACAAGCCGACGCTCTACCACTTAAGCTATTGCGGCCGGTAGGACAAATATGAATGTTTAAGTATACTTTCCAATGCATTGTACATTTGATTAAGTACAGAATATTTTAACCATTGTTTGATTTACACCTGTAATCGCGCAAACAGAGCTTCTAAGTGCTTTGATAAATAACAGGTCTATTCCTATTTAAATTAGACAATTATCTAAGACAATAAGCCACACAGATCACCTACCCTTTCAATAACATGGGTCATATGCACGATTGTCCAGGACAACAGCAATCTGTTACACTCCGGCAGTTCATTCAACAGCTTCAAGAAACTCTCCACACGCTTTCTCTCGTTTCTGATCGCTAAAAAAAGAAGAAAAATATATTAAAAGGCTTAAAAATGATGATGTTGTAAACATTAATATATTGTGTCATTACTGTTGGCGGGATGATAAACCCAACAAACATACTTCTTCACTGGCTGAAAAAACAACAACAACACCAGATTAACATAAAAAATCACTAACGCGAATTCCAGGAACTAAAGTCTTCTTGTCCAACACTTGGCAACCAGTAGAAACATATCCAGGGCACTCAATAAATGTTGCAAAATATCCTGTAATTCTATTGAAAAACAACAACTTGTATACAAGGTACTCATACACAGTGTCACATCAAGATAATTTAACTGAGAACCATGGGTGTAGGGTTTGTGGAACAAATGTGTCAGCTAGAGAATTTACTGATAGTTTATACAGACCAGCATACAACAGTATAAAACCTTTGGTAGGCAATGGAAAAATGTGTTGCTTTATTGGGTTTATCATCCCACTAACAGTTACTCAGCTATCTGGAGATGGTGTCCACCTGAAGCAGATATAGTGCTGCCTTCACTGTGTATAGCACGCAATGAACACCTGGCACAATACCACACACAGTCATATTATCCTGACACCAGGCCAACCAGTCGAACTACCCTTATATTTGCTTGAGCCTTAGCAAGGGAGCTATACCACTACCATTTTTAATGACTTTGGTATGTCGCGACCCGGGATCAAACCCGGGGCCTCCCGTACCTGGAGCCAGCAATGCAAAAACTTGTTTTCTTCTTCATTGTTGTGTCCTGAATACACACTGTTTGTAACTAGCTGTACCAACTCGCATACAACACTTTATGTAAAAACAATACTTATAACTCCCAAGTATTTGTACTGCTCTATTATTTTGATTTGTAAAAACTTGCTAAGAGGGACACCTGCGGTTCTTTTCAAAAGTGTCCCACTAAGTAAGGTGACTTTTAGTGACTTCATACAAATCAATTCATTATACTGCTGCTTATTTCTAAGATTTAGTATTATAGTGTCTTTAAATTGGATTAATATTTAACTGCAGTTTGCACAGATATGTAGCTGGAGATAGCAGCAGATACTAATGACTAATTAAAGGTTAATTACTTGTACTTATTGTGTCATAGTTAAAGTTTCTCACTCAACAGAAGTGTCATCAACTTCACGTTAAATGTGCAAACAGTCTTGTTCACTTGAGCGGTGTTTGCAGGCATGATAAACTGATTAATGACACTTGTATAACTAGACTACCTGGTGCTGTCCCACGTAGCGAGAATTAAAAAAGTTGCAAATTTGTTAAATGGTTCTGAAATAACTGTCCAATGTCCTGGGTAGCGGGATGCCCCGCTTTTCAAGGTTGTGGGACGTTAAAAATAAATAAAGAAAAAAACTGGTTCTGGAACAAAGTGTCCTGCATAGCAGGTTGTCCCACTTAGGTGAGTGGTCTTTTAGCGAGGCTTTAAATGAAATAATTTTAAAAGATTAAAGAAATAATTAGATTAAGTTTATGTAAAGCCTCCTCAAACATTGGCAGCAGCGCAGTGGTCTAGATAGACTCAGATTGTATACACAGGCCAAGTATAAAACTTTAGTAGGCATTGCCAAATGTTTACAAATTTAATTTTTATTTAAAATAATTCCAAACCAATAAAACACTCCACTAACTAGAGGCTTCCTCAAACTTGGGTCTGAGGGCGTTGGTCAGAACAGGCTCTGGAAGTTCCCGCAGGTATTGTTTGAGGACCCCTGCCACAATGTTGGGCTCGTGTTCCTCCAGGTAGACCGGCTCACCGCGGTTGTACGCATCCTTAAGATGTTGAACCTTTGACTTCACACCGGATATACGGTAGATACCTTCGCAGTGAAGTCCTGCATGCAAACATTATATAGTTAAAGGCATCTCGAAAGGAATGTGGTATCCCACTGAGCCAGGCCCCCACATGCTATGACCAGACCTGCTAATTGCTGGTCATCACTGCAGGGAGTCTTTAGCCAACATAGTACTAATCTGTCACAGTAATACCTCTGATGGGTTAATGCAAAACTAAATTACCTGCTAGTATGGATGTGAGACAGTAGGCTAGTTTTGCACAAAGCCACAAACATTATTGTTAGTGATAATGTGGGTTGTTTACTAACTATATGATCCCTTACAAATTCTTTATTGCATTAATTACTAGGTGTCAATTTTGTAACTGCAAGATTATGTATTTATTTCATAGCTAAATATTTAATTTTGAAAATACATGAGAGATACAAGTTTTAGTATTCAAAATGACTTAAAATGAGTCTGAAGGACATTATTCTGACAATGAATGACTTTTTAAATTGCTTTTGTTAGAAACGTTTCGTTACATTTTACAAATCCAAATAAAATATAACTTAAAATATATATGAGAACTAAAAGAATGAAAGAAATTACAAAATGTATAAGAAATAACAAAATCAACCAACAAAGTAAGAAAGAAAACAAATAAAGATTTATATATATATATATATATATATATATATATATATATATATATAAATTTTTATTTGTTTTCTTTCTTACTTTATTGGTTGATTTTGTTATTTCTTATACATTTTGTAATTTCTTTCATTCTTTTAGTTCATATATATATATATAGAAAACAAGTTTAGTTCATATATTTATATAGAAAACAAATAAAGATTTATATATATATATATATATATATATATATATATATATATATATAAATCTTTATATATATATATATATATATATATATATATATATATATATATATATATATATATATATATATATATATATATATATATATATATATATATAAATCTTTATTTGTTTTCTTTCTTACTTTATTGGTTGATTTTGTTATTTCTTATACATTTGTAATTTCTTTCATTCTTTTAGTTCATATATATATATATATATATATATATATATATATATATATATATATATATATATATATATATATATATATATATATATATATATATACATATATATATATATATGATTGCGTAATTGGTATATTCACAACTGTTTCCTTTACAAACTGTGAATGACTATGTTCAACCCCCAGATATAGCATACATACACTTGGATCTTATATATATATAAATCTTTATTTGTTTTCTTTCTTACTTTGTTGGTTGATTTTGTTATTTCTTATACATTTTGTAATTTCTTTCATTCTTTTAGTTCATATATATATATATATATATATATATATATATGATTGCGTAATTGGTATATTCACAACTGTTTCCTTTACAAACTGTGAATGACTATGTTCAACCCCCAGATATAGCATACATACACTTGGATCTTGAACAATACCTGTGTGACAGACACATCGTTACAGACTGTGGCAGCCTGGCTTATCAGAAAACAGATGCCCTCACATGCTGGGTGGGGCAATAAATGGGGGGGGTCACTTATATAAGGCTCTTGAGATCCCTTTAATAGATGATCTGATGTATATGTTTATAATGTCAAGTATAATAGTCAAGTGATGTGACAGACTGTTTCAAATGCTGCACCTTCAACCTGACCCCAGATATACGGTAGACAGCCTCGCAGTGAAGTCCTGCATGGAGACATTATACATAAGATAAAGATGTCTGTGGTGTTTGATTGTTGGGTTTATCGTCCCACCAACAATATTTCAGTTACCTGGAGAACATGTACACCTGAAGCAGATATTGTGCTGCCTTCACTGTGTATAGCATGCCGTGAACACCTTGCATGATACCACACCCAGTCACATTATCCTGACACCGGGCCAACCAGTCGTGGAACTACCCTTATATTTGCTTGAGCGATAGCAAGGAAGCTATACCACTGCCATTTTTAACGACTTAGGTATGTCGTGACCCGGGGCCTAGAGCTGATGCTCTACCGATTGCACTACCAGGTCCGGTGCCTGCCTGTGATGTATATGTAAAGATATAAATATAATATTTAAGTTATGCAATAGGAACACTTTCGGATGCTGCAACTTGGATATGATATTGTCTAAAAGTCTAAACGATACTGACAAATTTCTCAGAATAAAGGGGTTTATTAATGAAACTTAAAAAATTTTTTTACATTTAAGGAAATATTTCAAGATTTCAGGAAACTGTTTCAGTTAAAGTCGAAAATAACTTCATCATATTCTTTATAGTGATGACCCCAGGTAGTTAATACCTAAGCAATGGTTCTAATCAGGTGTGGGCTATAAAGACAACAAGCGACATAGCTTAATTTTTTTTTTTTAATTTCTTATCCTTTTTTAGATTATTGTATATCTGATTTATTACGGAAAAAATAAGAGTATGTGATAAATAAAAAAATAACTTGTCCTTCTACAAGCTAAAGAAATTGGCATCTCTATGTAGTCACTTTTTCTTTTCCTGTCATACTTAAAACAACTGTAGTTGTGGCAAAATCTTGTTACTTGATATCAGTGCTGATTTACTTGATATCTATATTTATCCTTTTACTCGTTAAAATCTGTAAATATTTACCATGTTCCTCTATGTAGTCTATACATTCACGGAAGAGTGCTGGAAGCTGAATTCCATCGTGGCTTCTGTTCCGCTCCAGGGCTACAGACAATGGCACACCAAACACTGGCTTCTCTATCAATGCCGGTACTGGGAAATTGTAAAAAAAAACATAAGGGATGTAAAAAAGTACTCGAGCATTCAATCAGAATACAATACTAGAGTACTAAAATAACTATTTGAGTACTCGGTAAAAGGAATATATATATATACATGTGTGTATATAAAAAAAATGACAAAAATACTTGAGCTGAAAACTGACCGAGTACTCAAGTACCAATTTTAAAACTTGTTGACAATAGAGAAATATAAATATGGAACTCATGTATGGACACAAGGTATAAAAAAAAGTTACAGTAAAAATATTTTAGTTTAAAAGCAAGTTGGTCATAATTTGTCAACTTGTAAGTTTTTTAATTGTTGTTCAAAAAAGCAAAACTTACTTGAACACAATATTACCTATTTATACTAAATTATAACAGGTTGTCCTTCAAAATGCTGTGTTATCTTTAGGTTTGGATAATCGAAGGCATTGTGATACTTGTCTACTACTTTTTTCAATAAACAGCTACTTTACAACAAAACTGTGTATGCAATAATATAAATAAATAAACATCACAATTAATATGTTGATTTTCTAGATACTGCTGCAATAATTCAAATACATATGTACTGCAGAACATATGGTTCTACGTATCTCTACACTTAAAAGGGCAGATACTGAAAATATCATAAAAGTAAATAAGTCACATGACTAAGGCATTCTTTTTTAATTTTGGCTGATATTAAAAACACACAAGTACATTTATGAAAAACACAATATTTAAAAATATTATCTAATTATTCATAAATTCAAAAATTGTTATAAATACTGTTTACGGTGTTTAACCCTTTAGCTCATGCATATGCCATTTTACGCCTTTATAAAGCATTCACAATTATTCCTTTTATCTTCAGCTACATCAACACAACTAAGGGTTTATTTATAGACTAGTTTAATCTAGGTTATATAATTATATGCTAAAAATACATGTGTTTACAACAATGTAAAACTGTTTTTAAAGAAAATTAGTAAAATCAGTTAATTTTTAAAACCCTAAACATTTACTATGAATAAAAGGATTTATGATAAAAGTAACTTTATTGTCTATGTTTATGGACATTGTGGTATTTGATGATAAAATTATAATTTTATAGTCTATAGTTAGTATGTAACAAATGCTGGTTGCTGATCAATTTATGTACAGTTTAAGTCCCATACAGACTGGATAAAGAAAAATACATTTATTGTAAGGTATACTTTTGTTTAGAATTAATGTGTTACCCTAATAGAACTTGATGTATAATAAAATACCAGAACATCATTAATAAAAAAAAACAGCATATTTAACAAGGATTTAATGTAAAAATTAAAATAAATTTTGCAAGTTTTGTGAAGAAATATGTTTTATGACATGTATATATAAAGCCAGGCTTGTACATCTAACTAGCTGCAGCTGGAACTACTTTTTTGAGCGGAGGGTTTATAAAAGTGTTATGAGTCTTGTAGCAAACTTTTGATGCAATGCTGAGAAAGCAATTTGTGAAGAGTATTAAATAAGGAAATAATGATGACAATGGAAATGATGCTTATAACTAGCTATTAATAGTTTACTAAGAAAGAGGGTGGGGGATGGGGGGACGGGGTGCAATAATTATAGTTTAATAAGAGTTAACTTTTTGCAACACCTCACAGAAAAACTGCAAGTTTAGAATAAACAAATTATAGTAAGCATTGTTAAAGAACACAGCAATATTTCCGGAGTTTCTGAGGGCTAAGAAGGCAACTATTCGAAAAGCAATTTTTATTGATAGCTGTGTGTGTTTACAAATTGCTGGTCTGTGCCTATAATAAATGTGTAGGTGTAATATGTGTTAGGTCTTCACAGAAAGGGAGGTAAGTCAAGACTTGTTGTCATATATCCCATAATTCTCAACCAAACCTTATATAGTGTGGGTACTCAATAGAAATGTCATGCTGAGACAATTCTAATGAGTATCAGGTAAACATGATTTGGAGCAAAAATAAAGGAGAAAGCATGATTTCAAATTACATCAAATATTTCTACACCAAACACGTTATTGTGGGTACTCATTGAAACTGTCATATTGAGACAATTCTAATGGGTACATTGAGGATTTGGAGCAGATTGAAGGAGTTAGCATAACTTGATTTGACATCCTATAATGCAGAACCAAACAATTTTTTTGTCAATTTGTAAGTACTCAATGAAACTACTATACTGAGGTAATTCTAATTAGTGCCATGTATTTTGGGTTCTGAAGAAAAAATAAAGGATTAAGTCTGAGATAAACGTTTTGTGTTTTTTTTTTATTTCTTAACCAACCCTATATTTTGAGGCACTAAATTAAAAGTTTTTGAAGGAGAAATCAAGGATTTAGCATGAAATATATTCCTATTTGACAAAAGTCTGGACTTACACAAACAAGAGACCATCGAAGACAGGTGATGCTCCCTGAATGGGTATTTTGTCACAAAAATGGGTTTGTTGTATAACTATGAAGGTGAATTTTGTAAATGGAGTAGTGCTATAAAATCAGACATAATCAAACCTGTTTTGCGTACAGCAATTTGTCTTGATATCAAGATAATTTCTGTGAAGTAATTTTAAAATGTGAATGCAAATAAAAAAGTTACGGGCATGACAGGATTTTGTGTCAAGGTCACACTGTGACCTTGACTTTCAAGCTAGCAACCCTTAATTTTGTGCGTGACATGTCTTCTTGATATTTTGATGATTTCTGTGAAATAATTTTAAAATCCAAATATAAATAACAAAGTTAGGGACCAAAGACGATTTTGCTTCAAAGTCATGCTGTGACCTTGACCTTCAAGGTAGCGACCCGAATCTTGCACGACACCTTGTCTCGATATGACGATCATTTCTGACAAATAATTTTAAAATGCAACTTGAAATAACAAAGTTATGGGCCAGACACTATTGCGGGCCGGATGGACAGCAACACTGCGACTATGCTCCCACGAACGAAAAATTCTGCTAGCATTATAATGTCTCAGTATAAGTGCTGATTTGTTATGAAGAGATGATGTGTGTTTATGATTTATGTGAAGTTTACCTAGAAAGTAAACTGACTGATGTATGCCAGAATACCAGAGACCGTTCTGAACTGTAGACAGCAATAAATTGAACATAATTTTAAACAAAACAAAATGTCTGATGCATTAGTATTAGGCTCTTTTTCCAACAACTGACAAAATAATGGCCGTTACATTTTTGTGCTTAGTTTCAAATCTGCATAAATTGTATTATTAAGGTATTTTAATTTCATATTAACTGCAAAGATATTATTTAAAACAGTACATTGATTTGTGTTGCTTGTCCTAACTTGGTCATTAATACTTTTTTATTCAACATGTTATAACATAAAAGTTTGACATTTTTGACAAAAAAATAAATATTTAGGCAAAGAACACATGGAAATATGAAATACATTTTTATTATAATTTATACTTACATTAAATATGAAATAAATACAACCAAATTAATGTGTTTATGCTACCAGATTTGAAACTAAGCAAAAAAAAGGGATGGGTGTTATTTTTTTCATTTATCTGAAAAAAGAGCCATTAAACAAAGTTATAAAAGGCTAATTGCATTTTTAATGATTAAACATTTAATTTTCATTCAATGTCCAATGCATATGTCTACCTCATTCTAATAATCATCTCCAGAAAATGAAAATATTACAACATTCCTCATGTTTTACTAAGTCAATTAAGTAGATGATCATCCAATTAGTCATTCTGTTAGACAAGTAATTAGCCGATCATTCAATCAGTAAATCAATAAATAAAAGAAATCCCTACCTACAGGTGATGGAAGATCATGATGTTTAGATTTCTTTTTCACCTTCAATTTGTGCTTCTTTCCTTCCTTCTCCTCTTTCCTTTTCTCTTTTTCTTCTTTCTTTCCCTCTTTCTCCTTTTTGTCCTCCTAAGAGAAGAAGAAAAAATCTATAATCTGAAAGTTTTAATGGCAAAATCAACTAAATGACCTTATCTTGATCAGTACATACATATTTTTACAGCTCATCAGAAAATGTCATTACCATTGGGCTGTCCATATTCAACATGGCCCAATCCACACCTGGAATGGAAACTGGACAGAAACCAATGACCTACCACAGCAATATCTGATTGCTACCAAAATGCTTTCCAAGTGATACCACAGTGCTATTTAAGTGCAATCAAATTGCTATCTGAGTGCTAAGTGCTACCAAAGTGCTTTCTGAGCTCTACCCTTCTACCAGAGTGCAAGATTTGTGAGCTAATTGTTAAAAATGGTTTTAGATCGAAAGGTCATGATCTTAACTATTTCTCTTATCCTGGTAAATACATGTATAAGTTAGCAACATAAGTGTTAACTAGTTACCTTTGTTTTAGGAAATATGTCTTTCTTGGGTCCGAATCTAAACGCCTTTCCTTTCTTCATCTTTGAAGGACTTCTGTAAGATTAAAACAAAGAATGCCAAATGTGACTGAGTCCTTACAAGTTTTGTATATACAAAGTTTGAATTTTGATATTTTCTTAAAAGTAACACATCATGTTTAATAGCTGCCAGTGAACTTAATGAACAATCCTCAAATTTAGATCATTCAGATTTTTTAGGAGATGATATTAATGTTAGCCACAAGATTTCACTGTTGTCTGTAAACTTCCAGAACGACCCTCAAAATGAGAGTTCGGATTTTCCTTGATTATATTTATATTCACCTCCAGGCTTCACAGCTGTAACAAAAACCTAAGAACAACCCTCAAATTGAGAAGAGTCAGATTTTCAGTGATGAAATTAATTTCCAGCAACAAGATTTCACAGCAGTAAGTTAACCTAAGAACTGTTTACCACCCAATTTCACAAAAAACTTGAAGAACAAACTTCAAATTCAATAGAATTCATTGCTTATATGTCATTTCATGTCACCAAATAAACATCTGACACTGAACTGCATGACCGCCCCTCAAATTCAACAGAAGCAGTGATTCAGAAATTACATACTCCATCATGTTTACAGCAGTTTGAAAGGACATGATGAGTGTGTATGTAAATAGATTAATACCATAGCTCCAGATAAAGGCAGTAAATGTGAATTTTATGTTGCCATATATTATATTATTTCTCAACCAAACCCTGTAGTGTAGGTACTCATTAAAATTGCCATCTCAAAACGTTTCATATGAGTACCTAGGTTATAGGGTTTGGAGGAGAAATAAAGGAGTAAGCAGGTGCTGTATATTCCATTAATTCTCAATCAAACCCTACAGTGTGGGTACTCATTAGAATTGTCATATCAAGACGTTTTAAATGAATACCTAGGTTATAGGGTTTGGAGGAGAAATAAAGGAGTAAGCAGGTGCTGTATATCCCATTAATTCTCAATAAAACCCTATAGTGTGGGTACTCATTAGAATTGTCATATCGAGACGTTTCAAATGAATACCTAGGTTATAGGGTTTGGGGAAGACATAAAGAAGTTAGCAAGTGCTGTATATCCCATAATTCTCAAACAATCCCTTTAGTGTGGGTACTCATTAGAATGGTCATATCGAGACGTTTTATATGAATACCTAGGTATTAGGGTTTAGGGAAGACATAAAAAAGCTTTACTTCACTTATCTTGGGCTCTGAATGATGCATAACTGATAACATTAATTTTACATTTAACCTGGTATATTTAATTGTCTAGACTCTTCATACAACTAGAAGAAATCCACAGGTTCATTTGAAATTGTGGGATTAAGACAAAGTTAATGATTACTTTTACAATATAGCAAACAAAGTTCAATTATTGATAAATACCAAAGCAACCTTTCTCACTGTCAAAGTTACATAAAGATTAATACAAAGCAACTATTAACACTTGTTTATCAAATGACATTTCAAAGAACAAGCACAACCAATAACAAGAAAGATCATGGACGTGCAACATGCAAGGCATTACAGACAGCATGCACCAAACAAAGTAAGATAAATATGCTGGGAACCAAACAATCTTCTACCTTACTTATTCATTGTTGCTTGCTACATCTTAATGCATTTGCAGAGTTAGATTTAAAAATATTTGATACTTTTCCTGAAACAAGACATCACCAAACAGCTGCTAACTCATATTATTGCTCGCTAACTTATTGACATCTTTTTATAATTGCAAGCTGCACTGTTAACCTCAGCATACTCCATAAGAAAAAAACTTGAACCGAACAGCTGTGAATTCCTGCAATTGCTTGCTGCTTTATTGTCTCCATTAAAAATGTTATTCCATTCGAGGCATCACTCTCCAGATAAATCCTTACATTAAAACATAGATACTATGTAACACTAAGTACCATTTAGCAATATGCAAAGATCACTTAAAAATTTAAAGATCCAGAACGGTATTAAAACTCAATCAACGTATATTCCCAAATCAACCTATGTAAAGGTGGTATCCGACAGTTTGCCTACATTTTATATATGTAACAATATCTGTAAATAAGAACGATTGGGATTCCTGCTAAAAATAGACATCCACATCACAGCAGTTGACGTGGATGAACTAAAACATTATTGGTCACATGGATGATAGTGTTCTTGACGTGGATGAACTAAAACATTATTGGTCACATGGATGATAGTGTTCTTGACGTGGATGAACTAAAACATTATTGGTCACATGGATGATAGTGTTCTTGACGTGGATGAACTAAAACATTATTGGTCACATGGATGATAGTGTTCTTGACGTGGATGAACTAAAACATTATTGGTCACATGGATGATAGTGTTCTTGACGTGGATGAACTAAAACATTATTGGTCACATGGATGATAGTGTTCTTGACGTGGATGAACTAAAACATTATTGGTCACATGGATGATAGTGTTCTTGACGTGGATGAACTAAAACATTATTGGTCACATGGATGATAGTGTTCTTGACGTGGATGAACTAAAACATTATTGGTCACATGGATGATAGTGTTCTTGACGTGGATGAACTAAAACATTATTGGTCACATGGATGATAGTGTTCTTGACGTGGATGAACTAAAACATTATTGGTCACATGGATGATAGTGTTCTTGACGTGGATGAACTAAAACATTATTGGTCACATGGATGATAGTGTTCTTGACGTGGATGAACTAAAACATTATTGGTCACATGGATGATAGTGTTCTTGACGTGGATGAACTAAAACATTATTGGTCACATGGATGATAGTGTTCTTGACGTGGATGAACTAAAACATTATTGGTCACATGGATGATAGTGTTCTTGACGTGGATGAACTAAAACATTATTGGTCACATGGATGATAGTGTTCTTGACGTGGATGAACTAAAACATTATTGGTCACATGGATGATAGTGTTCTTGACGTGGATGAACTAAAACATTATTGGTCACATGGATGATAGTGTTCTTGACGTGGATGAACTAAAACATTATTGGTCATATGGATGATAGTGTTCTTGACGTGGATGAACTAAAACATTATTGGTCACATGGATGATAGTGTTCTTGGTTGAAAAATAATCAACTGTGCAGCGTCGTAAATACATGTTTGTAATGACGATTGTGGCGTTATGGTTCACTTTTCAGACAGGAGTAGGACATCAATAAACAACATTTTGAAAGATCTGTTCAGATAAAGATATTTAATGAAAATATTTTTGGTCCAAACAGTCAAGATACCACCTTTAATGTCAAGATATACAAAGTTAAAAAACACCAGCAACAACAACAAAAGATCAGTTAAAATCGATACACACAACCAGCCACTTTTACCCAGCTATATAGAAAGTTGAAAACACCCTTACTGTAAAAATAAAACACCAGTAAATATTTTCACTATCTGTTATTTTTGACTAAATAATCCACTTGCACTGTAAAAGGTAAAAGCAAAATTTACCAGTTTTACTAACAAAGCACCCAAAGACGCAAACAATGCAAAACACAATCATCGGATATTCGGCAATCCACCTCTTATCCAGCAACCAGCTACATGCACAATTCCGGTGGTAACAATCCCTCAACTCCACTGTTTAAATCATTGTCACTCTAACCTTGTCACTCAATATGATGATCTTTAATGCACAACTGTCCTAACTACAACCCTTACCTTTAACACACTTGGTGTAGTATACCACCCCACTGCGATGATAAATATATGATGATCTTTACTGCAGAACTATCCTAACTAAAACCCTTACCTTTAACACACTTAGTGTATTATACCACCCCACTGTGATGATAAATATTTACAAACGTACTTCACAGTAACCCACAGCCTGTCACCATTTTGTCAATAACCTTGTTAATTTAATCTTAGTTTTCTGCTTAAATCTGCATGCAATGAAACAAATAAGATTGCTGGAAACTCAGCAGCAAATAATGCAGACTTTGATTAGAAGGCTCCCGGTCAGAGATTGCTGAACTGGATCCACACTATTTGCCTTTGACCAAACCAGGATCAGTAGGTTAAGAGGTAAGGGAAATTACTTCTTCACCTCAGGGTCAAGTCACTATCCACAAATATATCAATTTTTTTTATACCATGAACGTTTTTCACTGCACACACTACAACTTTATGATTTTGCTTTAGATAAAGAATTGCCACCTGCTTTATAATGGTCACATATATGGGCAGTGTACGAAATTCGGATTTGAATCTACTAGCCCATTCGGGCTACCAGATAAGAAATTTTACTAGCCCGACACAAATTTCACTAGCCCAAACTAAGACATCATGAAATATCATATATTGCATGATTCTTTGCACATTTAAAAGAACCAAAAAAACACATGTTTGTCTTGTTTTCAAACAATTTATTGGCGGCTGTACAGGGAAAGAAGTCGATCAATAGCAGACTCTGAATACTCCATATAATCATCATCATCATCGGAGTCCCCTTCATCCGAAACGTCACTCCATGGGTCTATGTCTTTGCCCAAGACTACCTGATCCTGTAGAAAAGGTAAAAACATGGATGAACATTTTCAGCTGAAACAATTGTGCTCAGTTTTGAATACTAGGTACTATTGATACACACTTAAAACAGATTTTATATGGCATTGCAGGTAATGGTTAATTCATGTAACATTAAGGTTTGAAGGACAGCGGTATAGTAAAAACCTCTTCATTGTCAATCTGTGCCTCGTCATCCTCTGATTCAATGTCTACTGTGACTACAGGAGTGGTCTTCTTTTTTTTGTACCCGTCAACTCTACGAGGCTTAAGAGAGGAGCTCTGAAATGCAGGCGTGGGAATATACTTTTAAAAAGTACTAATATTAAATGTACACATATATTCTACTGAAACAATTTGTTATAAATATTAAAAATGACAATTCAAAGTAAAAAAAATACCATGACCATTACCAAAAAATGTTCGATGCTCTGAGTTGGATCAAACTGGCTCACAGGAGGGGACACCAAACTGACAGTCAGCAAGTCATTCAAAGTGGTAGGTTTCATCCGTGGTCTTCTCTTCCCTTTGGTCAGCTTCATGATGGAGAAGGAGCTTTCATTTTTCACAGAGGTTGGTGGAAGTGTCCGTAGAAGGTCAATGAGGGTGAGGCAGTTTTCAAGGCCTTCATCTCGCATGTTGTGGATGGTTTCCCAGGCAACCTTTTGAACCTTTCCTCCATACCTAATTATGTAAAGCAGCTTCAGCATAAAAAGCCAAAAAACTTTTGAATGTAATTCAATATTATATGTTGGCCAGTGTATGCAATAAAACATATTTTCATTAATATAAAATCATTTGGTATTTTGTTCATTGAAACAACCACACTTACTTCTGGACAACGAGGTTTTTGAGTAGCTGCCATTCACCAAGGATCAGGTCAACTTCTACATTGGCTCTCTCAAGAATGGACTGGAAGTGAGCTGTTGCAGCTTTGACCTCTTCCTTGCCATATTCTAAAATGTAGCCATTTAAAGATAATACAAGTATTATCTTTTTTAAATAGGCCAATAAACAAGAGTCTGCTCAAACAGCTGAACATTTTACAAGATGTACTATAAGTCTTGATGATCATGATCACAGTGTAGTATGAAAGTTTATCCAGTTATTCTTTATAATTTATATAAACTCAACATATTCAAGATTATGTAAATTCTTAAAGGGGATCAGCGGGTAATTCTTTTGTAATTATAAATAATAAGAATAGCTTATTTTTCTTTAGTTGTTACATTCACTCATTATAGCATGGTCCTAAGATTAACAGAAGTAACACAAGTTCAACATAAAACAATCCTGGGCAAATTAACTGAAAATAAAACTGAACTTTGAGGTAAAACTGAACAAAACAGAACAGAACATGAAACTTCATTAACATGTTTTAAAACCTTGGATTGCAGACATTTCAGTTGGCCAGTCTTTCAAGCTAGTGATAGATGTGGTGCCAATGATTGTAGATATTGGAAACCTACTGGTCATGTGCCCGAGTATAGATTCCACGAGTTGAGCAACATGACCAGAGGACTGACGTCCTTTCTGCTGGACATGGAAGCCTTGATATGTCCCAGTCTGTACTTCCTTGATGTTCTCAAACTCTCTTTCAAATAAATCACTTTAAATCAGAGTGCTATCTAACTTATCTCATCTTGCTTTTAAAAAAAAACAGTTTATGTATACAAAGTATTTAATTGTTGTTTGTATAATTATATAACAAATGTAAGACTTAAAGAGTGAAATTTTCTTTTTAATGTCTGTAAACTATATATTCTGATATTTAACTTACTTCTCTGTCAGATGTGATAAGACAGCTCGTGTTGCCTCAACATGACAGTGGTCATCTGCAAGAGTCTGGTCGTCCTTCTGTAGGTTCAGACTAAGGCGTACCAGTGGCTGAATGACTTCCTTTGAATAAAATCACCTCACAATGGTTAAACTATTCATTTTTATCTTAAACCTGCTATCATGCCTGCATTGATATTAAGCAAAGACAACTTCCAACTTTAAATGAGTTTAGTGTTTGCAAAAACATTTGTTATTGTCAGTTAAAACTCGTTATCAAATACTTGGTATACTATTATGTTAACATATGAAAATACCTTCAAAGACAGGACAAAACCCAGCACATTGGAGTCTGCAGAGATTTTGGCCAGTCCTTCGGCTTTTGGGTGGCTGTGTGATGCAGACTCAAGGTGGCTTCTAAGAGCTTTGTACCCGCGGATGAAGTTCCGAATGGCTAAGTCAAGGTGTGGTAGCCATCTGGTTCCACCAACACGCGTTGGCAACAACACTTTTGTCTGATGGGCCTCGAAAGATCTCTTAAGACCCATTTTCAACTTGGGACTCTTCCTATACAAGTAGTAGAGCCCAAGGAGAAGAGTCATCATTTTTTCATACAGAGGTACTTTCTTGATAGTGTCCTTAAAGGCAAGTTCCAGTCTGTGAGCCAGACAGTGGACAGTCACTATGTGGGGGTGGGTTTTTCGAAGTAGAGCCACTAGACCCGATTTGTGACCTGAAAATAAGTGGAAATTTATATTAAGAATAAGAAAAATTGGGAAATGGGACATTTATATCATGTAAATTAATATTTCATAATAACAATAATATTTTGTTTGTTACTATAAGCCTTTAACTGTGAAAATGTTTATTTACCCTGCATGTTTGACGCTCCATCGGAACAGAACCCGACAAGCTTGGTCTTGAAGTCATTTTCTAAGCCAAATTTGGCAAAAGTTTCACAGATGTGGCCATGTATGTCACTAGATGAAGCCGACTCTGCAATCCCAATGGATAAAAACTGGTCCTGAATGATCCCATTTGTGCATGTACGAGTGTAGATAGACTCGTAGTCATCACCTGTGAAGTCACTAGAACCATCGCAGGTGAAAGAGAAGAATTTGGCAGAAGTGATACTCTTGCATACATCTCCCCTGGTGACACTTGAGATAGACTGCAATAATGTTGCACCCCCTTTATCTGTCGTGTATGATGTTCCGACATCCAACCCTTTCATTTTGTCAAGCTCACAAATATGTTTATAATCAAGAAATGATTTGTGGTGTTTGCCAACAAAATGAGCAGTTCTCATTTTAATTGACAGCTGACCAATTTGGGCTTTGTTAAGTTTTGCCAAACATGTAAAGGCCTTTGAAGTCGACTGTTCATTGAGATTAATATGTCTGTCCCTACTTCTTACGTGCTGTTTACTATTTTCATGAGTTTTGACAGAATCAAGTCTTATGTGTTCACACCCTTTTACAAAGGATGAATCACTGTCGGGATTCATGTCTGTACACCATTTACAGACCATTTTACCATTTTGGTAAAATAGCCATGGCCTACTTTTCTGCCACGAAGACTGAAATTCCCGTTCACGCTTTGCCTCATACAGCTTTTTGCTGTCTTGCTTTGATCCTTGGCTGTCTACCTTACGCTTCGAACCCGGTTTCGCACCGTCAAAATATTTTAAAAAATTCGCCATTTTTGTTTGTTTGTTAGTTGTTGGGCATGCTCGATTGAAAGTCTTTAATGGAAAACCCGGTTTTCTTTCAATTCAAATCAGTGTTTCAGTTTAAATTCGTCTTCAACATGTAATTTTGCATGGATGAAAGTTTCCGTCTATTACACGAGTGTGTCCTGACAAGTACCTATTACTTTAAAAAAAAAATGGTATTTAAAACAATACGATTCTTCCTCGACTCTGACTACACAATCGATCAGGTTCATACTATTTAATAAGCGTTCCTCAATCTAGACTCAATCTGGACGCTTATTGAATTATGCACGCACCGTTCATAATTTAATAAGCGTCCATGCATGATGCAATCTTGAACAATAAGCGTCTATTGATGAGAAATCGTATGCAAAACCCGATGTTTTATGCGGTTTTTGGCATGAATTTATGAATAACATCAGAAAAAAAAACGGTAGCCCGGTCGGGCTAGTATCTGTGGAAAATCGGTAGCCCTTGCTGAAATTCGGTAGCCTCGGGCTATCGGGCTACCGCGAATTTCGAACACTGTATGGGGGAGCAGGGTGTGGTGTTACATATATGGGGGGAGCAGGGTGTGGTGTTACATATATGGGGGAGCAGAGTGTGGTGTTACAATTTTTTAAGGACTATTTTACTGCTGCTTTGGTCATAATTTCATAAGTATACTTCTTCCAAAATTTATAAATCAACACCCATTGTTACATCTCCTTCCACCAATCAAGAAAAAAACCAGAAACAAAAAAAAAAAAAAAAAAAAAAAAAAAAAACAACAACATGGAGACACATGACAATTTAGAGTCTAACTCTTAATCCCAAAAGACAATTCCAGATACAAACTGAGACTTAGTTATTTTTATTCTTTCCAGCAAGTAATAGGTTGATAAATATCCATGTTTGCTGAATTCTCTTATTAAGTATATACAATGATACTCACACACTGATACTCACACACTGATACTCATACACCGATACTCATACACCGATACTCACACACTGATACTCACACACTGATACTCACACACCGATACTAACACACTGATACTCACACACTGATACTAACACACTGATACTAACACCGATACTCACACACCGATACTCACACACTGATACTCACACACTGATACTCACACACTGATACTCATACACCGATACTCACACACTGATACTCACAATGACTCACACACCGATACTCACACACTGATACTCACACACTGATACTCACACACTGATACTCACACACTGATACTCATACACCGATACTCACACACTGATACTCACACACTGATACTCACAATGACTCACACACTGATACTCACAATGATTCACACACTGATACTCACTCACAATGATTCACACACTGATACTCACTCACTGATTCACACACTGATACTCACTCACAATGATTCACACACTGATACTCACTCACTGATTCACACACTGATACTCACTCACAATGATACTCACTCACAATGACTCACACACTGATATTCACTCACAATGATTCACACACTGATACTCACTCACAATGATTCACACACCGATACTCACTCACTGATTCACACACTGATACTCACTCACAATGATTCACACACTGATACTCACTCACAATGATACTCACTCACAATGATTCACTCACAATGACTCACACACTGATATTCACTCACAATGATTCACACACTGATACTCACTCACAATGATACTCACTCACAATGATTCACTCACAATGACTCACACACTGATACTCACAATGATTCACACACTGATATTCACTCACAATGATTCACACTCTGATACTCACTCACAATGATTCACACACCGATACTCACTCACTGATTCACACACTGATACTCACTCACAATGATTCACACACTGATACTCACTCACAATGATTCACACACCGATACTCACTCACAATGATTCACACACTGATACTCACTCACAATGATTCACACACTGATACTCACTCACTGATTCACACACTGATACTCACTCACAATGACTCACACACTTATACTAACACAATGATACTCACACACCGATGCTCACAATGACTCACACACTTATACTAACACAATGATTCACACACTGATACTCACTCACTGATTCACACACTGATACTCACTCACTGATTCACACACTGATACTCACTCACAATGACTCACACACTTATACTAACACAATGATACTCACACACCGATACACACAATGACTCACACACTTATACTAACACAATGATTCACACACTGATACTCACTCACTGATTCACACACTGATACTCACAATGACTCACACACTTATACTAACACAATGATTCACACACTGATACTCACTCACTGATTCACACACTGATACTCACTCACTGATTCACACACTTATACTAACACAATGACTCACACACTTATACTAACACAATGATTCACACACTGATACTCACTCACTGATTCACACACTGATACTCACAATGACTCACACACTTATACTAACACAATGATACTCACACACCAATACTCACTCACTGATTCACACACTGATACTAACACACTGATACTCACACACCGATACTCACACTGATACTAACACACTGATACTCACACACCAATACTAACACACTGATACTAACACACTGATACTCACACACCGATACTCATACACCGATACTCATTGATTCACACACTGATACTCACACTGATACTCACACACCAATACTCACACTGATACTAACACACTGATACTCACACACCGATACTCACACACCAATACTCACTCATTGATTCACACACTGATACTCACACTGATACTCACACACCAATACTCACACTGATACTCACTCACTGATTCACACACTGATACTCACACAATGATTCACACACTGACACTCACACACTGATACTCACTCACAATGATTCACACACTGATACTCACTCACAATGATTCACACACTGATACTCACTCACTGATTCACACACTGATACTCACACACTGATACTCACTCACAATGATTCACACACCGATACTCACTCACTGATTCACACACTGATACTCACTCACAATGATTCACACACTGATACTCACTCACAATGATTCACACACCGATACTCACTCATTGATTCACACACTGATACTCACTCACAATGATTCACACACTGATACTCACTCACAATGATTCACACACTGATACTCACTCACTGATTCACACACTGATACTCACACACTGATACTCACTCACAATGATTCACACACTGATACTCACTCACTGATTCACACACTGATACTCACTCACAATGATTCACACACTGATACTCACACACCAATACTCACACACTGATACTCACAATGACTCAAACACCAATACTCACTCACCAATACTCACACTGATACTCACACACTGATACTCACACACCAATATTCACATACTGATACTCATACTACTCACACACTGATACTCACACACTGATACAAACATACTCACACACTGATACTCATACTGATACTCACCCTGATACTCACATACTGATACTCACACTGATACTCTCATACACATACTCACACACTGATATCCACACTGATACTGATACTACCCACACACTGATACTCACACTGATACTACCCACACACTGATACTCACACTGATACTACTCACACATTGATACTCACACTGATACTGATAGGTAAATCCAACTTTCACTAGTCTGACTTTGTTCACTTTAAAACCATTCATAAGTTCTATCCACGTAATTACTAACTAGTATGCAATCCCATTATAAGTTCTTTACAATCTTAATAATGTCTACACAATTAACAGCATCGACATGCATAAAGTATTTTGTTTAATTTGAACATCTATGAACTTAGAAAAACAATGACTGTACACATGCATTCTGCACACAAAGTATTCTCATTGTTAAATCATACATTCATTTCCTTAAAACATCCATTGTTGCTTAACATTAGTCAGTCTCCATATCAATGCACATGTTAATTTTGATTTTAAATAAAAAATAACATAAGAAACTTCAACTAAAATCTAGACTTCCATTAATTTCCTTAAAAGATCTCTTATATTTCATTATGGTTTTATATTTTAGCACACCCTGTCATGTTTCAAACACAAAATTAATCAATTTGCTACAGCCAACATCCTGCCTTTCAACAGGTAAGCAAACTTTATCTCAGGTATATAAAGCCTACAGACATATATGGCTTGTACCGTACTTTCTCATTTTACACCCCACCCCCACCCCGTCAATTGTTTTGTTTTGTTACAAAGTACTAGGATAATTATTGTTGTATTGATTGTGTTCAGCTAATTATTGGTTCAGGAAGACCCCCTGACATGCCTGGGTAGAATCATTAGCACACCGCAGGTCAGCTGGAAGACTTCCCAACCAGGACAAAGTGGAAGATTTCCCCAAAAGGGACAAACTGGAAGACTTTCCGAGCTAGGACAAACACAGACTTCTGTGAACACTGGTGGAAGGTTACACCCAAGCAGCACAGCTACTGGTCATACATGTATGTCGCTTACACATCAGCTAGCAAACTTAGCAATCAGCCAACACTATAGTTTTATGAATTATGATAATCTAGTTTGTTTTGTTTTTTTCAATGGCAACCAAAAAATACTGGCAGGTCTAGTGGAACTGTGATTCCCACTGGGAGGTCTAGTGGGACAGTGATACCCACTGGGAGGTCTAGGGGGACAGTGATACCCACTGACAGGTCTAGGGGGACAGTGATACCCACTGGGGAGTCTAGGGGGACAGTGATATCCACTGACAGGTCTAGGGGGACAGTGATACCTACTGGCAGGTCTAGTGGGAGAGTGATACCCACTGGGAGGTCTAGCGGGACAGTGATACCCACTGACAGGTCTAAGGGACAGTGATACCCACTGGCAGGTCTAGTGGGACAGTGATACCCACTGGGAGGTCTAGTGGGACAGTGATACCCACTGGGAGGTCTAGTGGGACAGTGATACCCACTGGGAGGTCTAGTGGGACAGTGATACCCACTGGCAGGTCTAGTGGGACAGTGATACCCACTGGGAGGTCTAGTGGGACAGTGATACCCACTGGCAGGTCTAGAGGGACAGTAATACCCACTGGGAGGTCTAGTGGGACAGTGATACCCACTGGGAGGTCTAGGGGGACAGTGATATCCACTGGGAGGTCTAGTGGGACAGTGATACCCACTGGGAGGTCTAGGGGGACAGTGATACCCACTGGGAGGTCTAGTGGGACAGTGATACCCACTGGGAGGTCTAGGGGGACAGTGATACCCACTGACAGGTCTAGGGGGACAGTGATATCCACTGGGAGGTCTAGTGGGACAGTGATACCCACTGGGAGGTCTAGGGGGACAGTGATACCCACTGGGAGGTCTAGTGGGACAGTGATACCCACTGGGAGGTCTAGTGGGACAGTGATATCCACTGGGAGGTCTAGTGGGACAGTGATACCCACTGGGAGGTCTAGGGGGACAGTGATACCCACTGGGAGGTCTAGTGGGACAGTGATACCCACTGGGAGGTCTAGGGGGACAGTGATACCCACTGGGAGGTCTAGTGGGACAGTGATACCCACTGGGAGGTCTAGGGGGACAGTGATACCCA
Organism: Sinonovacula constricta; assembly: GCA_007844125.1. NCBI lineage: Eukaryota > Metazoa > Mollusca > Bivalvia > Cardiida > Solecurtidae > Sinonovacula > Sinonovacula constricta. The sequence goes on from CM017570.1 coordinate 44,468,206, forward strand.
CTGGGAGGTCTAGGGGGACAGTGATACCCACTGACAGGTCTAGGGGGACAGTGATATCCACTGGGAGGTCTAGTGGGACAGTGATACCCACTGGGAGGTCTAGGGGGACAGTGATACCCACTGGGAGGTCTAGTGGGACAGTGATACCTACTGAGAGGTCTAGGGGGACAGTGATACCCACTGGGAGGTCTAGGGGGACAGTGATACCCACTGGGAGGTCTAGTGGGACAGTGATATCCACTGGGAGGTCTAGTGGGACAGTGATACCCACTGGGAGGTCTAGTGGGACAGTGATACCTACTGGGAGGTCTAGTGGGACAGTGATACCCACTGGCAGGTCTAGTGGGACAGTGATACCTACTTCAGTTGAAATTCTCGGAAAACACAGTGTAACTACCACTTCAGGTAAAATTCTTGACAAATTATACAGTGTGTATACTACACTACAACAGTTGGTCTGGTCACACGGAGAAGGATATTACAAATGAGTTCAAATACATACTGGACCAGCTATGTTAAGGTAGACAGGGTCTATTATATTAAGCTATATGGTATGTATACCAATAAAAGATGTTATCCATTTTGGGTAGAATGTGCTTTATGAAGTATAGATATACCATGACAAAAGGGCATCTTGAAGTTACAATAAATAAAGGTTCAATTCACTGTCAGAAAAATGGAAAGTAATTTCTAAATTGCAGTGTATTGAAATACTTAAGAAATAACATAATTTGTATGCATGCCTGTACTAAATTGGTATAACAAAAAAAAATTATGTAAGTGATTCAAGTGAATGCAGATACCAAAGTTTTAATAAGCAAATAGGAAAAAGTCCTATGAGCATTGCAACGTATACCAAAATTGGAAAAGGCACAGGACAAAGGTATTCACATGCAAGCCAAATGTAAAAGTAAGAACAAATTTTTGTTGAGTCATTAAACAAAAAGAGCAAACCCAACAGTTATCATTTTGGATCAGTCAATCTGCAAATCAGACCGACGGGGGTACTTAAACCAGTATTACAGAGCTCTAAACTCACACTTCCTGAGGGGTTTCTCAAATGCAACCAATGAAAAGAAAACCGATCTTTTTGAATAAAAAATACCCAAGTACTGATGTTTACTTAGGTAAGTTATGACGTTAAACGAAGGTAGTGAAGAAACTGAAAAACAAGGTCAACATGGTTATTAGAAGAGAGAGAAGTATTATTTTTATTAGAAAAACTTCACAAAATTGTTGATTGCAAATGAATTAAATTTTGAATCAAGAAGAAAATGACCAGAAAAGAAGTGTAAATTGTTGTAGCATCCTGTTCATGTGTAGATGGAACTGAGGAACCAAAGTCCAATATTTATCAAAGGAAAATACATGTAACAATACGACCAGGATGAATTAAAGGACAAAACTGATCATCTCTAAGACAACATCACCATGTACATTTGTTTTGGTGTAGGCAATATGCATTTAGGATAAATTAAAAAAATCACAGAAAACACCACATTTATAATGTCAGAAGTTTTCTAATCAACAAAAAAAGTGTACCTATAATAACACAAATATTGCATGATTTCCACAATCCTGCGGCCTAGAAACAACACTGTAATTAATATATGTGATATTTAAAAATCTAAATACATTCAGGTATAGGCATTTCTTGTAACTTAAAAATGTAATTTAACATTCATTAACATACATATGCTTCTTTGTAAATATGTTATTCCAGGAAAAACTTACCTATACTGGAAAATTAATAACGTAAATCAGTTTCAACTTATTAAATTTGGGTCATAAGAAATTCACTAACATTAAAACAAACAAAAAAACTCACATCAAATATTTATAACAACAATGCCACCTTATCATGGTATGACTATACAATTGATTTTCCCTGTCATTTGAAGACTGGTTCACAATTATTTTACCTGTTCAGACATGTTTGCTGTTGCTGCATGTCCATAAAACTCAAACCAAGTGTGTCACATCCAGGGAAGAAAAGGTTTTGAACTTTTGTTGTTTTTTATTCTTGGGGTGCAATGCCAACCCCCCATTAAACAAAACAATCAATATACAGTAACTTCCAAGGAGAGAACAGTTCCTTATTTAAGTTCATTTTTTATGTTCTTTGATGTTTAGCTGTGGGAAATTATATTGCTATATAAAGAAGAACTAGGGACTGTTCATTGTATTGCCTCACCAATTACCAATAATGTTTCCAATGATCCAGAGCTGGTGTACACTTAATGCATATATAGGTCTGCCTTTTCTAGGATAGCATGCAGTCAACACATACCTTGCATGTATTTCACCCAGTCACTGCATTTCATTGAAAATACCCCAGGTTACTGGCATTTAACAAGAGCGATCCTTAGACATTGTGCTCCTTATCAGTGCTGGTCAGTAGCTTTAAAATTCTTATTCATAAAAAATGCAGCATTACTTTGCCCAAAATTAATTAAGACAAGGACCTTTACAAGAAAATTCATTAACATTATAAGACAAAATAACAACTCCAATGTTTTTTTTGAAAAGTTGAGCAAAAAAAAAAACAGTACAAACTGAGAAGATTATACTGGAAAAAGAAAATTGCTTATAACTTTTTTCACTGATTTATTTCTAAAATTAGCAGTATGGACACAGTTTGTTATTCATTTACAATGCAATTTTTAAAAATGCCCAAATATCCCAAACACATTTAATGTATACTGCAATGTATTTGTCTTTAGCAGTGCCATCCAAAAAGTCATTCAAAGTTTACATAATTTGTTTTTGTTTATATTTTATCTAGCAAGGGAAATAACTCTTACAACACATTTTACATTTTAGTGGAAGAGTAGTCCCCCTTACTTGAGATCATCCTGCCCCACAAGGTCATCATCAGATCCATCAGCTTCAATCATCACATAGCCTTTCTCTTTCTTGTCCTTCTTTCCATCCTTCTTCTTCCCTCCTTCCTTCTTATCTACAAATGGAAAAAAAGAATAAAAAGGTGAGCAGAAACAAAAGTACATATTCAATAAACAAAAATAGGAAGTATTACTGTTAATACTGTAAACTAAATAAATACACTCAATTAATAGACATTTTATAAAACTGGAGGCAGCACATCCTTTCTATCTTTAGATCGCTTGATCCAACATAACATAACACAAAATAATTACTATAGATCGCAGCAGTATTATTGGTCATAAAAGACACCAGACATGTGCCTGAAGTTCTCCCCAAATAAGAGTTCTTGCCTAGACCAGAACTAGAATAGGAATACAATTAGTGTGGGGCTGAGAAATTAACAGTCCTCAACACCAACAGCTCAAATCCTGTAGTGTTAACATCAAAGAGTTAAAATAATCATTTATTCATCTTCTTATTTTCTTTAAAAAATTCTACTTCCTTAAAAAAAAGTTTCCAAACAAGGAAAAAACATACCATATTCAGAATCACTCATATTGATGTCTCAAGAACATCTACAGCAGACCACTGACCAGACATCTGAAACCAAAATCAAAGTTTGTTTTTGTATAACACATGTGACTTAAAAAAGAAACTTTAATAAAATGACAGAGCTTTTAACAACCAAATGAAATTGCAAAGTCGCAGCAGTGATCAGGCACTGGTAGTTTAAGCTGTTGAGTCTTATCCATTGCCAACTACACTTATATTTGCATGAGCGTTAGCAAGTGAGCTATACTATTTTTTAACAATTTTGGTATGTAATGGCCTGGGATCGAACCCTGCACCTCCTGTACCTGGAGCCAATGCCACCAGATCTGGTTCCCCAATGGAGGCCTACCGATATTCACAGTTATCTCCCTTGCGGAGACAGTTTAGAGTGATTTCCCTTTGGTATTGGGTAGTTCCGGTTTGAACGACGATCAGATAAAATATCGAGATTTGGCGTGTTGCGATTTATTTCACTATTTTTTGTTGTCTTTATTCATAATTGGTGAGATGCAGATAATTTGTGTAAGCTTTTAATGTAAATGTAATAAGAGCAATTGGACTATAGTAATGCATTTTTATACTAGTCATGATTGAAATTAAATGTGTGGCATGTAGGGAGTTAGTAACATATAAAACCAATTTTGGTGTGTGTATTTTTTGTTCTTTTATCCTATTTTCATTAACCATTGAGCCCTACAGCCAATTAACCAGTCATCCCCTAGAGGCATTTTTCCAGTCATCCCCTACACCTAGTGGGGGTCTTATCTGCCCCTCATGCCTAGAAACATCTGGTGTGGATTACCGGTCAGTGTAAGATATTGGGGATGGGTGTATACACAACACAATAAACATATCATTTTGAATATACTCTTAAAGTATTTTTTCACATATATATTTGCAGCACAGAAAGTGCAACCGTGTAATTTTTAACACTCTAAGAAAAGAAATACTTCAGAAAAGAGAGAAAATGACTGAAATCTGAAGACCAAGTAAAATTTATAATATAAAAATTTCAAATGATTAAAATAAAATATAATTGACCTCATCAAGTTTTTTTTATGTTTAAAACATACATAACACTGCTTTATATAAAAAATATATAATGAGTAACTTTAAAACAATCGGTCGTCTTTGATTGAAAGTTCCGATTTACCGGTAGTTTGAGAAAATAATGCTCTTAAACTTCATATTTGATTGAAAACTTCCGAGATTTCCAAGCGTTAGCTTTTGTCTTTTGATCTGTTGAAATTTGCAATTATATTAAAATTGGATCTGACGCAGGTAATTCCACATATTCGCAAATACATATGCGTATAAGTAGGAATTTTAAAGCTAACAGTAAGGCACATCGCCGTTTTTCTTTGTCTCGACATAATTAATTCATTGTGTTTAAATCCGGGTTACATGAAATTCCAATACATATATTTCAAGTCATAAAAACCTTACATGTGACCACGCTTTTTTCCTAATCCACAGCTATTTTCAACATAAAATCGGCGTACTCTAAATATAGTTTACTGTATATAACCGAAACCAGAACTACCCAAAGAAGTGCCACCTGGCTCAAGGGAGGTAAATAGGTAGCGAAATCAGTGATAACTCAGTATATCGGTAGGACCCAATTGCCTGGGCCATTTTGATGTTTTCATTGAAGGTGAATTTCAATTTATGTTATTGTCGCATTGAAAACAGTATCACTCTGAACAGAGTTCACTTGCCATCTCATTCTCGACTGTGTTGGAAAATTTACCCAAAAACTTTACTAATTCTAAGACCACAGGCTTGATTTCGTTACATGGCACCAAGCCAATAAATTTATTTATTAATTTGGGTTTTACGGCACATCGACACTTAACAGGTCTCACAGCGCCGAATACAAAGAAGTTTATTGTGAATAGAGATTATTCAGGTAAAAACTAAACTATGTAAGTAAAATATAAAAATCTATAAGGTTAAAATAATCTGAACTATAAGTGAAAATAGGTTAATATATCAAACGGTCTAAAAATATATAACGGTTGCCGAGCCAAATTAGGCAACATCCAGCTAGTGGAAGTAATGGAGAAAGACCACAGACATATCCCAGGGTAGAACCACAGATTAGCTAGAAGACCTCCTAACATGACAGTTTTCACCCATACAGGCTCTCCTCAGCGATGTCTGCTAAGTTGACTCCAGAGTAAAGGGTCATAGGTTCAAAATCCAGTCTGGTTTTGCAGCTTGGTTAACACAACTTGCAGTGAGGGGAAGAGTTTTTTTTCCGGATTCATCATTAAGATCACCAATGCAGTCTTTCCATATCAGAAGAAATTTACTCAATGGTTGATAGACATATGATTAGTGATGCCACGAGAACAGTCATGGCGATTATAAAACGTAAAAGAAAGTCGGGCATGTAAAAAAAATGTACAGCTGTACTGTAGCAATACAAGCTTGTTCTCCTCTTTACGTAATTATATTGTGTAATAATTGCTTCAATTCTATGGAAATAATTTACATCTTAAATGGGTGTACAATGTTAAAAATGCAGTCATTTCTCTGTCGAGACAGACCTTACCCCACCCACTTTTGTACACAGACGGTAGCCTACGATTTGACTTATAGTCACTGAATAAATGAAAATATATAGCAAACATGCAAAGAAACATTTTAATGATACGTTATGTAACGTTATTTCATTGAGTTATTAGCAAATTAAATTTAAGTTTTGCAAAGAGTGCAAAATATATCATAACATTACCCAATTTTTAACTTTTTGTCCTTTGTATTTTTTACACTATCGTAAAAAACAGAAGATTAGCAGCCGCCTTAGTCCTAAATCCCACCTAGCAGACAGCTTATAGCACTTGCTCTATAAATGTATATATTATACATATATATACAAACCACGTAACACAATTGAAGTCATTATAAAAATTCCACAAATTATTATGTGTGAGGACCTCCTCAAAATATCTGGGCAGAGTCACTTACACCATGCTTTTAATTTGAAAGACCGCTCTCCATGAAACTGCTTGCTTTTACTGTGATTGAACCAAAACTTTGGTAGACTAAAGGGCCACAACTCTGCCCGTCTCGCGTTCGCTGTTAATGTTTAACCCTGTTAACATTGGTTCTATTTCGCTGATCAAAGTCAGTTCTATTTCTGTTTAACACTGGTTCTATTTCTCTGAATTAAGTCAGTTCTATTTCTCTGGTTAACACTGGTTCTATTTCTCTTGTTAAAGTTAGTTTTATTTCTCTGGTTAACACTGGTTCTACTTCTCTGGTGAATGTCAGTTCTGTTTCTCTGGTTAACACTGGTTCTATTTTTCTGGTTAAAGTCAGTTCTATTTCTCTGGTTAACACTGGTTCTATTTCTTTGGTTAACACTGGTTCTATTTCTCTGGTTAAAGTCATTTCTATTTCTCTGGTGAAAGTAAGTTCTATTTCTCTGGTTAACACTGGTTCTGTTTCTCTGGTTAAAGTCATTTCTATTTCTCTGGTTAAAGTCAGTTATATTTCTCTGGTGAACTCTGGTTCTATTTCTCTGGTTAAAGTCATTTCTACTTCTCTGGTTAAAGTCAGTTATATTTCTCTGGTTAACTCTGGTTCTATTTCTCTGGTTAAAGTCAGTATTATTTCTCTGGTGAAAGTAAGTTCTATTTCTCTGGATAACACAGGTTCTATTTCTCTGTTTAACACAGGTTCTATTTCTCTGGTTAAAGTCTGTTCTCTTTCTCTGGTTAAAGTCAGTTCAATTTCTCTTGTTAAAGTCAGTCTATTTCTCTGGTTAAACTCAGTTCTACCTTTCTTGTTAAAGTAAGTTCTTTTTCTGGTTAACACAGGTCCTATTTCTCTGATTAAAGTCAGTTCTATTTCTCTGTTTAACACAGGTAATATTTCTCTGGTTAAAGTCAGTTCTATTTCTTTGGTAACACAGGTTCTATTTCTCTGGTTAAAGTCAGTTCTATTTCTCTGGTTAACACAGGTCCTATTTCTCTGGTTAAAGTCAGTTCTATTTCTCTGAATAACACAGGTTCTATTTCGCTGGTTAAAGTCAGTTCTATTTCTTTGGTTAACACAGGTCCTATTTCTCTGGTTAAAGTCAGTTCTATTTCTCTGGTTAACACAGGTTCTATTTCACTGATTATAGTCAGTTCTATTTCTCTGGTTAACACAGGTCCTATTTCTCTGGTTAAAGTCAGTTCTATTTCTCTGGTTAACACAGGTTCTATTTCTCCGGTTAAACTCATTTCTATTTCTCTGGTTAAAGTTAGTTCTATTTCTCTTGTTAACATTGCTCCTACTTCTCTTGTTAAAGTCATTTCTTTTTCTCTTGTTGACACTGGTCCTACTTCTCTTGTTAAAGTCAGATCTATTTCTCTGGTTAACACTGGTTCTATTTCTCTGGTTAAAGTCAGTTTTTATTTCTCAGGTTAACACTGTTTTTTTTTCTTTTGTTAACATTGGTGCTACTTCTCTGCTTAAAGTCAGTTCTATTTCTCAATTTACTTCTCCAGTTGATTTTAAACACTACTGATCAGGCTTACTATATTTTTCTAAACAGGACTTGTTGATTTATTAAGTCATTCTTCTGCTGTGCTGTCTTACAATCAATGCTACAAACAATGTGCAGGGCCAGTTTTAAGTTTAGATGGGGATGGACCCAGCACATCCACTTCAAGCCTATTCCTGGACCAGACATAAAATACTTACATTGTTTATAAATTTAATTTAAATCCTATTTCATTAATTAGTAATTTAGTATATTTAGTCCATATTACCTGAAGAACACATCTACGAGGCACCGGACCTGGTAGCGCAATTGGTAGAGCTTTGGCTTCAGGTATGGGAGGTCCCGGGTTCGATCCCGGGCAGCGACATACCAAAGTCATAAAAAATGGTAATGGTATAGCAAATATAAGGGAAGTTCCATGACAGGTTGGTCCGGTGTCAGGATAATGTGACTGGGTGTGGTATCATGCCAGGTGCTCACGGCATGCTATACAGTGAAGGCAGCACTATATCTGCTTCAAGTGGACACCGTCTCCGACTCCAGATAACCAAAATACAGTTGGTGGGACGATAAACCCAATAGACAAACATTTCCGACGTTCCAGAAATCAAAGTTGGGTTCCTTTAATACAGCAATTCTGTGCAAATAACTTTTGGCCCCACTCCGTCTTGTATTTTATCCTTGATCTGTCCATGATGTGTTAAATTCGTTAACTGATTAATTAAACAAAAATAAAAAGGGAAAAATATAAGCAGAGTGATTTTAGAAAAAAAACTTGCTCATATAACTAAATAACAAATATATTCATTTTTATATGGGTACATAGGGGAAACTTCATGTTTTGTTGTTATAAAGGGTTTGGACAGAAAAAAACAACAGTTTGATGGTAGAAGCTTGTTTAATTATTATCTTAAAATGGTATATAATCAGAAAAAAATCAATAGACATATCTTAAATCACACTCAATCAATTATTCAACCAATCAATCAACAAATCAATCAATCAACAAATCAATCAACCAAGATAACAGAGTCAATGTTCAAATCATGTTTAAAAAAAGTAATAAAAGTCACCAGACTTGTTAAACAACAACAATCCATCCATCCATCCATCAATCAATCAATCAATCAATCAATCAAAGCTACAACATCTTAAACAACTGTAATTGTTCCAGCATAATTATTGTAGAAAACATTTCAAATGTAACAACATTTTAGACCAAAACAACGTTGTTGCGACTAAAACTTAAAAAGTGCCAAGACTTTTTAACAGGCCACAAATAACACAAAAGTATTGACTGTTTTCAATTAGCTGCAGGGATACAGATATTAGGTGAACAAATTATGAATTATGGAGGAAAAAATTTAAAAAGAACCCCCAACTTTTCCCATTAGGAACTGGAGTATGATGACAGTATATAAAGGTGTGGTATACAACAGTTTGAATCAGATATTTTTTCCTCAAATAACCAAATAAGTCATTGTTACCTGAAAAGACCCTGCAATATGCTGTTCATTGATGCTCTCTATCTGTGTAAACAGTGAAACATAAATCTGCACTGGTCATTGCTAACTGGTATTTCATATCTGAGCCACGCAGCAGATATAGCTATTTTTAGTTTTTAAACTTAGAAACCAGGTGACAACATACTTTTGAGATCACATTATATCGTCATCCGCTTTGACAGTATAATAATTAATATATAAAATTATATATAATTTTAAGCAGAGATCAGTATTATGCTTATCTACAGATTTTAAAAGATTGAAAGTTTAGAGCGATTTTTTCACAATTTGTACTTTCCAACAATATAGTTAGCATCAAAATAGTCTTTACGTAGACTAAAGTATGAGTTTATGCAGAAATGATGCCAGACTTTACTCCAAACACCGAAATAAATACTGTTACATGTATTTTGATAAAGGCAAACTGTTGTATACCATCTTTATTTATGACAACAACTATGACAATAATCAGAGGTCCTTTAAATTGCATGAATAGAGTTTGTTAATAAGTATAATACATATTATTGATGATAAACACCATCCCATATATTTTCTATATATAATTATTCTATTATAATAAATAAATCAAGTAATTTGTTATACTTTTGAGAAACAACAACAATTTTATGTATTATTCAACTAATTATCAAGTGTTAAAGAATAAATACACAATTCTATAGACAGTCTTTTAGAAATTGATGGATAAAACTGTATGCATACAATAAGTTGTAAAGGCTATGCTCTAAAATATATTCTTTCTACAAACTAACTAGTCTATTATTGATCAAATCAACAAATAAATTCGTTAATTCAAACAGCTAAAAAAAGAGACATATTAAAAAAAAGTCTTAAAAATTGTCAATACTGATTACAACATATTGCACTGAAAATATTTAATTTCGAAAGTATATAAAGTTTCTTGTTTTTTGATTGTACTGACACTGTTTGGCGCCTGTGGCCGAATGGCTAAATTTTGTTTTTGAAATACATTGCAGCAATGAATTATGATCATTATAGCAATGTCCAGCTTTTTGGTGGAGGAAGACCCCAGACACATGTCTTGGTAGAACCACCTGCGCACCGCAGGTCAGCTGGAGGACCTTCCCACATTAAGTCCTTCGCCCCAAATGGGACTCGAACCCACACGGTGACAGGCTAAGCTATCAGAGGACTTTCAAATGGGCATAGTCGTTGACTCCGATTTTCCCACACTGTATGGCTGTGCGACCCAATCAGGGTGAGAACCTTCATGTGGGGAGGTTTTCAAGCTAACTGCGGTGCGCCGGTGGTTCTACCCAGGCATAAGTCTGGGGTCTTCTCCTCCACCAATGATTAGCTTAACATCACCAATAGATATTAAGGAAGTGGAAAAAAAACAAAATAACTTTCATACTTTATGTTTGAATATTTACAAATGTTGTTAAAATGTCTTAAAAGACCTTTCCCACATCTTTGTAAACTGCCTCTGCTTCTGTAAGCAGAAAAAAGACACCAACAATAATCTATTGAATATTGCAATAAGTATAAAAAACATACTGAAATTAGTACATTGAATATACAGCAATTATTCAATTGAATAATCATGCTGTAAAAATCTGACTAGAATTACCAATAGACATTAAAAATTGCTTTAAACAATGATTTTTTAAAAATCTAAAAATCCTAATTTTGACTAGAAATTTACAAGAATAAAACATTATTACATATACAATGATTTAAAAAAATTTAAAAAGAACTTGAAGAATTAAATACTATATACATCTGCACTTATTTTTTGTAAGAATTTTCATGAAAATTCCAGAAAAAAAAATCCATTTTTTCATTATGACACAATCATATGATTTAAGTAAATCACTATACATACACTCATTACCAATTTTCATATCATTGCTTAACTGGTACACACTGAACTGGCTCTCATTTTCAAAATTTGTTCGAACTTCCAATATTGTTTTTATGGTCATATAAAAACAGGAGAAGATATTTGTGGACTGGAACTGGTTCTTTGACCACTTTGTAAACCACTAACAATTTTTGAAAAAAAAGCAACAACATGCAAATAAAGATAAATGTTGCAATATGATAATATGCATCAAGTTTAAATGTTCATTTACATTTTATATGATCCTGCTACGCAGAAACGTGATTAATTATTGTAATGACATAAAGAAGGAAGTAAAGAAAATTGCTGATTATCTTACAAATGGATTTCTACAGAACACTGTAAACAAATTCACAGCCTAATAATTGTATTTCTCATTGCACTCACACATTCTCTCAAGCACAGAATGTCCACTTAGTTTACAAAGGGGCATAACTCTAACTTTTACAATAACATTGACTGGATTACCTCCCCTTTCTATTGCACACACTATTAAATTTGGCAAGAAAGAAAGGCCCTAACAACTAGGCATACAATAATGATGGCAGTGGGTATAAATCTACTGCCAAAATGAAAAAAGCACACAAAATGAAAGCAAATACATAGAATAAAAAAGATATTTACGAAAGTATTTCTATCAAGTTTAAAGGAGTAAGGATGAAGAATCGTCTACATTTGACATATTTCTGCCTTTCTTTTTTACATCTCTTCATAACAGATTTATCTTTTGTTCTCATTTCGTTGTCTCATTTATGTGAAATCACCCCTATACCTATCTCAGCATGTACCTTCTTTCACCATATCATGCTATGTCAGCCCATTATTTATATGTCTTGTACACTTTGCCTACATTTCATTCCTTTGTCATCCACCTTTTTATAATTGTTGTCTAAACCCTTTACCTGCTGGAAACACCATTAGGGCAAGGTATGTTTTATGGTTACCCCTGCTGGAAACACCTTTAAGATGGGGTATGTTTTATGTTAACCCTTTACTTGCTGGAAACACCATTAGGGTAGGGTATGTTTTAAGTTAACCCTTTACTTGCTGGAAACACCATTAGGGCAGGGTATGTTTTATGTTAACCCTTTACTTGCTGGAAACACCATTATTTGGGGTATGTTATATGTTAACCATTTACCTATTGGAAAAACCATTAGGGTGGGGTATGTTTTATGTTAACCCTTTACTTGCTGGAACTTTTGAAGGGGTCAATGGCATTTCAAGCAAGTAAAATGTTAAAACCTCATTTCTTCCTCTCTCACTCCCTCTCTTGGTCCAAAACCATTCATCCAAATAATCTCTACATTCATTTCTTCCACCACCAAAGTCTATCACTATATAATCATGCTCAAAATGGATTTCAATCATCAATATTGCCTTATATGGACATAAGACTGTAAAACCCCCATGTACCAAAATGTATAAAGCACAATTATGTACAGTCATCATCAATACACACAAAATATGCATATTATATACACATTATTGTTCCAAAGGGGCATAAACATGGTATGCACTATTATACAGTCCTTAATTATAGTAATATTATTATACAATAAATTATATCAATCATATCATGATAATATAATTATACAATAGATTATATAAATTATATCATAGTAATATAATTATACAATAAATTATATTAATTATATCAAAGTAATATATTTATACAATAAATTATATACAAAGCATTTGGACATACCACAGTTATTTTAAGTATTTACATGAATTTTACATAAATACATGTAGTTATCAGTTGTTTGAATGTGTATTCTTTAAAAAAGTTTAAGTTTCTATCTCATCACACAAGAAACACGGAACATAATTCAAACATTGCAATAATTTATATGAAAATGTGTCATCACACAATTGTGTCAAAACACACAGGTCAGTACACAAATATGTATTTGAAATCACATGACATAAACAATGAATGAAACATGTTATACATCAAAGTCATGTGATACTTTATGTCGAAATCACATGAAAATATACGTATTATTTTTACATGATCCACATTAATGTTAAAGTCACATGACTCAAACAATGATTATTGGTTTCACGTGAATGTCTAAGCCACATATGAAATCGCAAAACTTCAGATATTCTACAACTGACATCATGCAATGTAAACAATACTTTTAAAATGGCATATTTTGTTTGTGATATAATAACGTAAAACTTAACATTAAACCAGGATTCCATAGCTTATTTGTATCATTAGTAAAAATTGCCTCCTTCTCAAAGAGATAACATCATTCCGAGCAATCACAGGGGGGAAGAGTCATAAACCAATTTGTATGTTTACACCATGCTAGGTGATCACAGGGGGGAAGGGTCATAAACCAATGTGTATGTTTACTATATAAAGGCTCTAACAAGACAATGTATTCACTATTTTATCTTTGTCGAGTCTAGAAAAGATGATAGGCATATTGTTTCGGGACAATTAACACAACTGATACTCTGAAAATGAAAAGAAATAATTATTTCTGTTGTATCATGAGTACCTTATGTAAAAATCACAAGCACTACAGGTGGAATTCAAATGTGTTGGATAATTGGATTAAAATTCAATAAAAACTAATAAATGAATTATAAAATTATACGCTTATATTATATGCTTATTTCTGCATTTTTTATGACTAGTGACTTATTCAAGAGTTCATATTTATATTCTCAAAGGTGTGCAGAACATAAATCTACAGACTTGAAACTTCTCTGTCTTCACATTTCAAAAGAATAAAAAGCCATACATTGAAATATGTTGACAATGTACAAAAAAAAAAAAAAAAAAAAAAAATATTGAAAACATAGCAACCATTTTGGAAGACTTGAAAAATACAATTGTTATTATTATTTATTAATAATTAATTAAACAATTATTAATTATTAACAATTATTAATTATTAATCATTACAATAATTAAACACAAATTACAAGTCATCAATTAACTAAACAATAAAAGCCATATCCTAGAAGTGTACTTCATATGACAATAGTTAAGTTCAGAGGTAACTATTATTAAAGTCTACCAATTAGTAAATTTACATTTTGTAAGCAAAAAAGAAAAACAACAACAATAACAACAAACAGTAACCATATTAAATACACTTAATATGAAACACTGATGATATGAAAAAAAAATTCCTTGTCAGATATGATCCAATGTACTCCAAAGTGTTAAGTATGTACAGTGGAATCTCTCCAGACCGGATCTTCTACATACATGTTGGAATCCTTTCTAGTCCATCCTTTTTTCCCCAAGTCCCCTTGTACTTTCAGTTGAAATCCTTTTTATCGCTAATTTCTTTTAAGATGGTGTCATTTGTGCTTAATAAGTTAATGGCTTTTTTTGGTATAAATATGAACAATTTTCACCAGTCCTCATAGTGATAAGTGTTACCAATAACACTATGAACATGTGTGTTGATTCTTAATATGTGTACCACCAAGTAGGCACAAAAGTCAACATATGATCCAAAGAGTACAAGGATAAAATCCAAGTAATCCAAATAAAAGGACCTTTCTGCATTGAGAGAGTATTAAAGGGACACTATCCATTTAAACATTTGCTCCCAAGATACAATCCGAGTTATTCTAATAAAAGAACCTCATTGCATTGAGAGAGTATTAAAGGGAGAGTATCCATGTATACATACACTCCCAAGAGTACAAGGATAAAATCTGAGTAATCCAAATAAAAGGACCTTCCTGCATTGAGAGAGTATTCAGGGGAGACTATCCATTTATACATTTGCTCCAAAGATAAAATACGAGTAATTCCAATAAAAGAACCTCATTGCATTGAGAGAGTATTAAAGGGAGAGTATCCATGTATACAAACACTCCCAAGAGTACAAGGATAAAATCTGAGTAATCCAAAAAAAAGGACCTTCCTGCATTGAGAGAGTATTCAGGGGAGACTTTTCATTTATACATTTGCTCGCAAGAGTAATTCCAATAAAAGAACCTCATTGCATTAAGAGGATATTAAAGGGAGAGTATTCATTTATACATTTGCTCGCAAGAGTACAAGGATAAAATCCAAGTAATACAAATAAAAGAACCATCACAGAGTATTGAGGGGAGACTGTTTATCAATGTCCCTCATTATAAGACAAGCAATTATTGTTGACATGATACCAATTTTAGAATTCACCTCTATTGTCACAACCATTTTCAATCCAAAAATTAATTTTAAATTAATTAAATTTTAAATTAAATCATAATGTACATCATTTGATAACTTCCAAGACATTGAAATTTGCAGAACATTCATTAAAGGCAACAGTTTAAAACCCTCTTCATTTAATTAAGAAACTACAGTTATTCTCTTCATACACTATATAAACAATTAGTAATAAAATACAAATTAACTTAAAACATAACAAAGAGTACAAAAATAGGGTTAACATAGAGTATTTCCATACTTTACTAAAAAAAACTTATCAGAACATGTATTTAAAGTTTCCAAATTGTATGATTTACGGTCATGAATAAACTTGTCTTTTTTTTTAAATAATTCCTTTTCTCAAGTTTAAACAAAACTTTTCTTTGGTCATAAAACACTGAAACAATTAACACACAAATCAATGTTTGAATCTTTTTTTTGTAATTTCCCCTAATTTGAGTTTCTTAAGGATAAACTTATAAAAACAAGACAAAACAAAAAACAGAAAAGAAAAGGAATTGCACTTCAAAAAAACCAACAACCAGTGGATACATCTTATTATTGCACTTAGGAATTGATTTACACAAATGATTTACACAAATGATTCACACAAACGATTTACACAAAGGATTTACACAAATGATTTGCACAATTGATTTACACACAGGATTTACGATTTACAAAAATGATATACATAAATGATTAACACAAATGACTTACATAATTGATCTACACAAATGATTTACACAAATGATTTACACAATTGATCCACACAAATTATTTACACAAAAGATTCACACAAAGGATTTACATGAATGATTTACATTAATGATTTATACAAATTATTTTCTTTCAGCACTTATTACAGTTTTTGCATTCACACAATTTTTTTTGTCTTCTTCAATAGAAATTAATCAAATCCCAATAACATGTATTGTACTTTCAATGGATTTCCTGTTACTGTTTTTTAACCAGTACATCCTCTTTCCTTTAAATCTTCATAATCAACACTTTTCCTTTCAACATAACACAAAAATCAAACAAGTCTATTATTCAAATATCCTATAAAAGTCATTTCTATTAGTATCCATAAAATGTTACATTTTCTTATAAAACACACTACACATGTATACACACAGACCATTTCCCATCGATAAACACGTGGATTATTGTATAATACAGTTCACAATCATATATACACACAGACCATTTCCCATGGATAAACATGTCGATTATTGTATAATACAGTTCACAATCATGTATACACACAGACCATTTCCCATGGATAAACACGTGGATTATTGTATAATACAGTTCACCATCATGTATACACACACACACCATATTGCACTTTGGATTTTAGTTTATTTTCTCCTCAGTCTCGAGAAGAGACCCTTTTTCTGGGTCTCCTGATCAAGTTTGTCAAGGTAGTCTGGATCTGTCTGCACCATCCTCTCCGTACTGAAGTAACAAACGAAAATAGGAAATAAAAAAAATTAAATCGAAAGTAAACATACACGTAAACTCTCCCACTTTTAGAAGGAGACTCCAACTTTCAAGATTAAAATAGATTTGAAAATGAGTGGGGGTTGGGGAGTGGGGATGTTTTATACATTTACAGAAATCTCCCTGAAAAACCAAAATACATGAAAATAAAGGAATCAAATTGAAATTAAAGGCAATAAAAAAGAAATCAAAGAAAATAAAAATAAAATTTTTGTACAGGAGAATAAAATCAAAGGAATTAAAGTAAAATCAAGGATGGAGGGATTTGCTGGCATTTTTGCCGATACTGTGCAGCGATATTTCTATCATAATAGCACAGGGGCACTTATGAGGTGCCCAGGGACTGAACCCGGCCAGTCCATTATATTGACACCGACGAATGCTGTCCCCTTAGCCCCGAGCTTAAGGAGGGAAGCCACTACTACCAACTTTAAAGTCTTTGTTTTGACCAGGCCGGGGTTTGAACCTGCGACCTCCCAATCTGCAAGCCGTCGCTCTACCAACTGAGCTATTGCGGTCGGTAAAAAAAAATCAAAGGAAATAAAAAGGAAAATCAAAGGAAATAAGAAAGGAAAATCAAGGATAAAAAGTGAAACCAAAAGACAAAGATTAAAGCCAAAGGACATTAAAAAAAAATCAAAGGATGTAAACAAATCAAAGAAGGGAAAAAAATCTGAGGACTACAAATCAGTGGTGCTGTGTTGTAACACAGGTGTCAGTAAGTATCCTGGCATTTAAACTATTATACAACAAATAAAAAATAAGTAAAGAGATTTTTAAAATATACAAAAAAACAACAACCAAGGAATAACATGTCATACTGGCATTATGAAATTGTATACAGAACACTTGATTAATAAAAATGAAATAAAGAATATCGAAGGAATTAAGTCAAGATTTTATGAAATTGTAATCTAATAAATACTCAATAATAATACAGCCTGTTAGTGAGAGCAACAATAGTCCTAAAATAATACAAACTTACAACATGAAACAGTGTTAACCTATGCACTTTCCAGTCCAATTTGGAGACTTATGTTATCATATTCTACTTACTTGTCTAACTTGAATACCTATATCATCACAACCCACACACCTGTCTATGTGTATGACCTATATCATCACAACCCACACACATGTCTATGTGTAAGACCTATATCATCATAGCCCACACACCTGTCTATGTGTAAGACCTATATCATCACAACCCACACACCTGTCTATGTGTAAGACCTATATCATCACAACCCACACACATGTCTATGTGTAAGACCTATATCATCATAGCCCACACACCTGTCTATGTGTAAGACCTATATCATCACAACCCACACACCTGTCTATATGTAAGACCTATATCATCACAACCCACTCACCTGTCTATGTGTAAGACCTATATCATCATAACCCACACACCTGTCTATGTGTAAGACCTATATCATCACAATCCACTCACCTGTCTATGTGTAAGACCTATATCATCACAACCCACACACATGTCTATGTGTAAGACCTATATCATCATAGCCCACACACCTGTCTATGTGTAAGACCTATATCATCACAACCCACACACCTGTCTATGTGTAAGACCTATATCATCACAACCCACACACCTGTCTATATGTAAGACCTATATCATCACAACCCACTCACCTGTCTATGTGTAAGACCTATATCATCATAACCCACACACCTGTCTATGTGTAAGACCTATATCATCATAACCCACACACCTGTCTATGTGTAAGACCTATATCATCATAACCCACACACCTGTCTATGTGTAAGACCTATATCATCACAACCCACACACCTGTCTATGTGTAAGACCTATATCATCATAACCCACTCACCTGTCTATGTGTAAGACCTATATCATCACAGTTCACTCACCTGTCTATGTATAAGACCTATATCATCATAATCCACTCACCTGTCTATGTGTAAGACCTATATCATCATAATCCACTCACCTGTCTATGTGTAAGACCTATATCATCATAACCCACTCACCTGTCTATGTGTAAGACCTATATCATCATAATCCACTCACCTGTCTATGTATAATACCTATATCATCATAACCCACTCACCTGTCTATGTGTAAGACCAATATCATCATAATCCACTCACCTGTCTATGTGTAAGACCTATATCATCATAATCCACTCACCTGTCTATGTGTAAGACCTATATCATCATAATCCACTCACCTGTCTATGTGTAATACTTATATCATCATAACCCACTCACCTGTCTATGTGTAAGACCTATATCATCATAATCCACTCACCTGTCTATGTGTAAGACCTATATCATCATAATCCACTCACCTGTCTATGTGTAAGACCTATATCATCATAATCCTCTCACCTGTCTATGTGTAAGTCCTATATCATCATAATCCACTCACCTGTCTATGTGTAAGACCTATATCATCATAATCCACTTACCTGTCTATGTGTAAGACCTATATCATCATAATCCACTCACCTGTCTATGTGTAAGACCTATATCATCATAATCCACTCACCTGTCTATGTATAAGACCAATATCCTCATAATCCACTCACCTGTCTATGTGTAAGACCTATATCATCACAACCCACTCACCTGTCTATGTATAATACCTATATCATCATAATCCACACACCTGTCTATGTGTAAGACCTATATCATCATAATCCACTCACCTGTCTATGTGTAAGACCTATATCATCACAACCCACACACCTGTCTATGTGTAAGACCTATATCATCATAATCCACTCACCTGTCTATGTATAAGACCTATATCATCATAATCCACTCACCTGTCTATGTGTAAGACCTATATCATCATAACCCACACACCTGTCTATGTGTAAGACCTATATCATCACAATCCACTCACCTGTCTATGTGTAAGACCTATATCACCACAATCCACTCACCTGTCTATGTGTAAGACCTATATCATCATAACCCACACACCTGTCTATGTGTAAGACCTATATCATCATAACCCACACACCTGTCATGTGTAAGACCTATATCATCATAACCCACACACCTGTCTATGTGTAAGACCTATATCATCACAACCCACACACCTGTCTATGTGTAAGACCTATATCATCATAACCCACTCACCTGTCTATGTGTAAGACCTATATCATCACAGTTCACTCACCTGTCTATGTATAAGACCTATATCATCATAATCCACTCACCTGTCTATGTGTAAGACCTATATCATCATAATCCACTCACCTGTCTATGTGTAAGACCTATATCATCATAACCCACTCACCTGTCTATGTGTAAGACCTATATCATCATAATCCACTCACCTGTCTATGTATAATACCTATATCATCATAACCCACTCACCTGTCTATGTGTAAGACCTATATCATCATAATCCACTCACCTGTCTATGTGTAAGACCTATATCATCATAATCCACTCACCTGTCTATGTGTAAGACCTATATCATCATAATCCACTCACCTGTCTATGTGTAATACTTATATCATCATAACCCACTCACCTGTCTATGTGTAAGACCTATATCATCATAATCCACTCACCTGTCTATGTGTAAGACCTATATCATCATAATCCACTCACCTGTCTACGTGTAAGACCTATATCATCATAATCCTCTCACCTGTCTATGTGTAAGTCCTATATCATCATAATCCACTCACCTGTCTATGTGTAAGACCTATATCATCATAATCCACTTACCTGTCTATGTGTAAGACCTATATCATCATAATCCACTCACCTGTCTATGTGTAAGACCTATATCATCATAATCCTCTCACCTGTCTATGTATAAGACCAATATCCTCATAATCCACTCACCTGTCTATGTGTAAGACCTATATCATCACAACCCACTCACCTGTCTATGTATAATACCTATATCATCATAATCCACACACCTGTCTATGTGTAAGACCTATATCATCATAATCCACTCACCTGTCTATGTGTAAGACCTATATCATCACAACCCACACACCTGTCTATGTGTAAGACCTATATCATCATAATCCACTCACCTGTCTATGTATAAGACCTATATCATCATAATCCACTCACCTGTCTATGTGTAAGACCTATATCATCATAACCCACACACCTGTCTATGTGTAAGACCTATATCATCACAATCCACTCACCTGTCTATGTGTAAGACCTATATCACCACAATCCACTCACCTGTCTATGTGTAAGACCTATATCATCATAATCCACTCACCTGTCTATGTGTAAGACCTATATCATCACAATCCACTAACCTGTCTATGTGTAAGTCCTATATCATCATAACCCACTTACCTGTCTATGTGTAAGACCTATATCATCATAACCCACTCACCTGTCTATGTGTAAGACCTATATCATCATAATCCACTCACCTGTCTATGTGTAAGACCTATATCATCATAATCCACTCACCTGTCTATGTGTAAGACCTATATCATCATAATCCACTCACCTGTCTATGTATAAGACCGATATCATCATAATCCACTCACCTGTCTATGTGTAAGACCTATATCATCACAATCCATTCACCTGTCTATGTGTAAGACCTATATCATCATAATCCACTCACCTGTCTATGTGTAAGACCTATATCATCATAATCCACTCACCTGTCTATGTGTAAGACCTATATCATCTTTATCCACTAACCTGTCTGTAAGTCCTATATCATCATAATCCACTCACCTATCTATGTGTAAGACCTATATCATCAAAATCTACTCACCTGTATATGTGTAAGATCTATATCATCATAATCCACTCACCTGTCTATGTATAAGACCTATATCATCATAATCCACTCACCTGTCTTTGTGGTAAGACCTATATCATCATAATCCACTCACCTGTCTATGTGGTAAGACCTATATCATCACAGGCGACACACCTGTCTATGTGTAAGACCTATATCATCATAATCCACTCACCTGTCTATGTGTAAGACCAATATCCTCATAATCCACTCACCTGTCTATGTGTAAGACCTATATCATCATAACCCACTCACCTGTCTATGTGTAAGACCTATATCACAGATAGAAGCATTGTGTCAGGCGTGCTACACGTGTCTGACACTGTCAGGAGGGAGAGGAGGGTGTGACAGGTGTGGAGGTGGAGGATGTCCGGTTCTGGATCAGCTTGGCATCGTACCTGCAAAAATGGGAAGGGGCGGGGCTTGTAGTAGGGGATTATAGATGTGTGTGGAAGCGAAATCTATGTGTGTAATGGGGTGAGCCTAATAGGAGGTTAGGTGTATGAATAAGGGGTTGGGCTTAGAGTGTGAGATAGGTGAAAGCTTTGTGTGTAAAGGGGTGGGCCTAATATAAAGTGACAGGTGACAGCTGTGGGACTTGGAATTTAAGGGGTGTGGTAGTTTGTGTGTCAGGAGTGTGGCTTAAAGTAGAAGGTAGATGTTAGCTGTGTGCATAAGGGGTTGGGCTTAGGGTGGGGGATAGATGTTAGCTGTGTGTATAAGGGGTTGGGCATAGGGTCGGAGATAGATGTTAGCTGTGTACCTAAGGGGTTGGGCTTAAGGTGGGAGATAGATGTTAGCTGTGTACCTAAGGGGTTGGGCTTAGGGTCGGAGATAGATGTTAGCTGTGTACCTAAGGGGATGGGCTTAAGGTGGGAGATAGATGTTAGCTGCATGTATAAGGGGTTGGGCTTAGGGTGGGAGATTGTTGTAAGCTGTGTGTATAAGGGGTTGGGCTTAGGGTGGGAGATAGATGTTAGCTGTGTACCTAAGAGGTTGGGCTTAAGGTGGGAGATAGATGTTAGCTGTGTACCTAAGGGGTTGGGCTTAAGGTGGGAGACAGATGTTAGCTGTGTGTATAAGGGGTTGGGCTTAGGGTGGAAGATAGATGTTATCTGTGTACCTAGGGGGTTGGGCTTAGGGTGGGAGACAGATGTTAACTGTGTGTATAAGGTGTGTATAAGGGCTTAGGGTGGGAGATTGATGTAAGCTGTGTGTATAAGGGGTTGGGCTTAGGGTGGGAGATATATGTTCGTTGTGTACCTAAGGGGTTGGGCTTAGGGTGAGAGATAGAAGTTAGCTGTGTTTATAAGGTGTGTATAAGGGCTTAGGGTGGGAGATTGATGTAAGCTGTGTGTATAAGGGGTTGGGCTTAGGGTGGGAGATAGATGACAGCTATGTGTGTGTAAGGGATGGATGAGCTTAGAGTGGGAGAGAGGTGGTAGTATGGGTGTGAGGGGGTGGAGCTTTTTGTAGGGGATAAATGTTTGCTGTATTAATGGGTGGGCTTATAAAGGGAAATAGATGATAGTATGTGTATGAGAATGAGAGTGCTTACTTAATTATGACACAGGGTGCTCGTGTTGTGTGAGCATTGGAGGGAGTCGGCATATAGTCGAGGATAGGTGATAGTCTGTATGTGTGAGGTAGTCGTGGGAGGTTTTCAAGGAAGTGGCACTGTTTGTGAGGAATATTGTATTTAGCTTGTAGTAAAAGATAAATGTTTTGTTATCATATGCATATACTTAATCAAACCTGTTTATTTTTGCTATTTTTTAGCTCTATCTTAATGATAAAATGATATGCATGGGTGCTTGACACAAAAATCTGACTAACATTATATTTCACTATATCAGGTAATTTTTTGTAAAAACTATTGCGCTAACTGAAAAAAAAAGTTTTAAGTTCTGAGTAATCGCATAGTGAAAAACACAATCTGACTTTATCTGTATATAAAAGAGACTTGTACTTTCGTTTTTGATATAAAATGTTCAAACATTAAAAACCTGCACCTATACAAATGATAAGTGTATATAGAAGTATATAAAGGAAACTAGATATGATATAAATTATAACTAGGGATGGTATGTAAGGTTATTCCTGTCAAGGTTTTCAACACTGAACAAGAAACAGAAATACTGACCACACAAGTCAATGGACAAATCTTATTATCAGCAACAGGGAGATTGTTTTTTTGTTGTTGTTTTTAAATACATCGCTATGACCAATTATGATCATTATAGCAATGCCCAGATATATTGGTGGAGGAAGACAAATTTCAAATCGGCGACTCTACCACTACGCCACGGGCGCCCCATGGTGGTGATATTGTTAAGGTTCGCTGGTTAAGCATTTACAAAGCATCCAGTTACTGTAACCTTTGTCATCTCTATTTATAACTATTTATATAATCTGAACTAAGGTAATTGTGATCTAGACAATATTAGACTGGTATTGTCACTTACTGTTGGACTGGGTCTGGTACGTAGATATATTCCATGGGTACCAGTCTGGCAAGGTCTTGGAGGGTCTTCACAAATCTTAGCTTCGAACTGAACTTGGAGCTGGTTAAAAAAAAGACTTTTAATTATGACAACAGCAGTTTACATATTAAAAGTAATTGGATAAAAGTCAGGTGAGTTGCAGTGATGAAGCAGAATGGAAGTTTTCATAATCTGTAGCTTTGGACAGATTGTTTGTTTTGTTTTCTGTTACATCGCACCGACACAATTATGGTCATATTGGCGATGTCCAGCTAATTACTCATCGAGGAAGACCCCAGACTTGTGTCTGGGGTAGAACCACTGGCGCACCACAGGTTAGCTGGAAAACCTCACCACATAAAAGTTCTCGGCCAGACCGGGACTCAAACCCAAGCTTTGGACTGAACTTGGAAATAAAAATAGAGATTTTTAAATATACATAAATAATAAACTTAAGAGAATCTTCCAAAAAGGAGCTTTGAACTGAAATTTAAACTAGAAAATAAAGGATTATTAAAAATAAGATGACAGGAATACTTAATTCAACACTTTTGTTCTTACATAGATATTTTACACATCTGCAAAACATGCACGATTATCACCTTCATCATTGGTAGAGTCTACAAAACGAAGGGTTTATTTGTAGATTGTGGGTTAATTTGTAGACTGTGGGTTAATTTGTAGACTTAGACTGTGGGTTTATTTGTAGACTGTGGGTTCATTTGTAGACTGTAGACTATGATTTTATTTGTAGACTATGTCTTTATTTGTAGACTGTGTGTTTTTTTGTAGACTGTAGGTTAATTTGTAGACTGTGGGTTTATTTGTAGACTGGGTTTATTTGTAGACTGTAGACTATGGGTTTATTTGTAGACTGTAGACTGTGGGTTTATTTGTAGACTGTGGGTTTATTTGTAGGGTACAAGTTTATTTGTAGACTGTGGGTTTATTTGTAGATGGTGTGTTTACTTGTAGACTGGGTATTTGCTGAGCATACATACGTCTATATTAAAAATTATGTTCACATTTTTCTAAGTAAATCAGCAAAAATTAAGAAAATTTCAAAAACATAAACACATACAATAGTCAAAAGTGTTGAGAATCTTGTTCTTATTATAATAAGATACCCTTTTATGCTTTTTTCATTGAAGATTACTACCAAGTCCATGTAGGGGGAAAGTATCGTATCAGAACAACAATAACGGCAATTTCTTACCTGATAAAAGGTTTTGTCATCATCACAACAGTTTTCAACCACAGTGTAGGGTGAACCATCAGCAAGGCCTTTAGATTCTTCCGTAATCTGAAATAACCAATCAAATCTTAGATAACATAAGTCATAGCCTGCAACAGCTAATCAGTGTAAAGATAACAAAAAAGTCACCAGCCTGCAACAGCCAATCAAATTAAAGATAACAAAAAAAAGACAGGAGCCTGCACTGCAACCGCCAATCAAAGCAAAGAAAATATAATAAGTTTAAGTTTTGATGTAAATAACTAAATCATTATATAATGAACTTACACACACACACAAAAAAAATTACCTTCTATAAATACATTTTACATGATAAGAAAATCTTGTTTTTGTTAGTGTTTTAAATACATCACAGTGACCAATTATGTTCATTACAGCAATGACAGGCTTGTTTAGTGGAGGAAGGCCTCAGATACGGGGGGAACCACAGGCACACCGCAGGTCAGCTCGAAGACCCGACTCCATTGCCCCAACTGGGACTCGAACCCACCCAGTGAGAGGATAAGCAGTTCGAGTAGCTACAAGCGGGCAAGGCCACGGGTCTCCCACAAAGCTAGGTAAGAAAATTACAAATAAAAATAATGTCTCCGAAAAATGAGTTAAGAGAATATATTCTGGAAGTTAAAAGAACAGAAAGTCAAAACAGAGGCCTTCAATAAACAACGTGGGAATAGACATGCAAACTAAAACAGACAGGCATTCTATGAAATGATTTGTAAACCACTTTAAAACGAGAATTTGATAAGAGAAGTAGTGCTCACCTCCTATCAATCATTTGATAGCACCGTTTCAGCCAACCAAAGCTTGGCATTTGTCGTCTGGGTGTGGCACCATGGAAATATACAATCATGTAGTCCTCTGCAACAAGAAGTTCCAGGGTACTTATCACATATCTGAAAGAAAAAAAATAGAAATGTTAAACATCACCAAGGGACAAAAATAGGGTAGGATCCACTCAATCAAGGTTCTGCCACTTTTTTGAGTCCAACGTTCTGGGCAGAAAATCAGTTTGATTGGTTGAGAATTGGGATAGTTTTAATCAGAGAACCAAACAAACTTGTTTGCTTCATGATTTGTTTGTTTGCTTTTGATTGAAGCTGTTTGCTTCATGAATTTTTTTTTATTTAAGCTGTTTGCCTCATGATTTGTTTGTTTGCTTTTGATTGAAGCTGTTTGCTTCATGATTTGTCTGTTTGTTTTTGATTGAAGCTGTTTGCCCCATGATTTGTTTGTTTGTTTTTTATTAAAACTGCATAGCCAATGAAAATCATCATATGACTGAACATTATGTAGGAGACAAATATTAAAAAAATTACAAAAAAATCAAAATTAAAACAAAAAATAAAAAAATAATCCAGTTGTTGGCTCGACTCACAGGAACAGATTGTCCATCACATACTGGTAGTCACGGCGATCTCTATCTGGCAGGTAACATCCACAGAACAGGATGATTGCATTTAGACCGTCTCCATAGTAACCTGGCATAGCAACACAAACATTTTAGTACAAATGATGGGCGGTAGTGATATGGTAATTTTTATATGAATCATCAGGTAATTTTTATATGAATCATCATTGTCAACCCTTATTGCGTGGGTTCGTGTCCCGGTCGGGGTGAGAACTTCCATGTGGGAAGGTTTTCCAGCTAACCTGTGGTGGGCCGGTGGTTCTACACAGACATAAGTCTGGGGTCTTATTCCACCAATAATTAGCTGGACATTCAACATGACAATAATTGTGGAACAAAAAACAACAACACATCACTGTCAATACTAAAGACAGTGGTCATCAAACTTGATGAAGGTAATTTGTGGACAAAGAAATTTATAGGTTATTTTTCACTGAAGTGTCCAATACGGAAATATATTTGGACAAGTTCCCAGATTGCAAAACTGTATAGGATGAGCCAACAGACGGATTTAATATGGTTTTTTGTTCTAGGTGGGAATCCAAAATATATTTCTGTATTGGACAATTCATTGTAAAATCACCATTTTATATACATTTTTCTGTTTTGGATTTAATATTATACACTTGATTATACTTCCATTTCCACTATAAACAACAGTCTTTTTAAAATTTAATTGGATTTATAAATAACAGAAATATAAATGAAGAAATTTTACAAAAAAAACAACAGCATTCTGACAGATCCTTCTGTTTGTTTACAATGGATGAACGCTGATTAACGCAACTGTTGTTCTCTTATTACAAACATTAATGTAAAGTATTTGCATACATGGATTTATCCGGATTCTTATTCTTTGATTTTATCGTTTATTATTTATGTTCGACATGTTGAGATTACTGTCCTGTAACATAATATATTTGGACGATGATCTGGCCAATAGAGTTATGTACAAGGTGACCACATGGTACAAATCAACTGCACTGATTGGTCAAACGGATATAGAATAAATACTGGTACGTAAGAATTGAACTGAGCACCGATAATGGCCTAACAACCTTTGAACCCAAGGGCAGCTATTTAAGTTGGGGCTCAACCAAGCCATGCCATTATCATTTTTAATAATACATAGTGTTAATAAGTCAAGGCCTTTTTTCACTGCCAGGTGAAGGAGGGGCCCATGCCCTATAATTCTGGGGAAAATAGTGTGATTTCTTCCTTAAAGAGAAATGAAAAAAACTGATGTAAAGTTACTTTTTGGTGAAAACTGATTTAGAAGAAATTTTCTGATGGGAAGGTGCCTGTAAATGGCTCCTACTAAAAAAGTATAAAAAGCCCTGTAAGAACCCAAGGGCAGCTAGCTATTTAGGCTGGAGCTCAACCGAGCAATGACATTATCATTTTCAATAAGACATAGTGTTTTTAAGTAGTGATCTTTTGTCCTAGGCAACACCCTCCTCCATAAGCATTACATAAATTTAATTGTGCTATTAATGCCTAAATGACAAAAATATCTCCATAAGAGTCATGACATAAATTGTTTATCACAATCACACCCAAGCATTTGGAAATATATTTTGTAAACATTGAGAGTTGTGGTAGAGGCAATGGTACTTTAAGCATATTTTTTAAGCCTGTCAGGGCGAGAACTGTCACACGAGGAGTCTCTTCAAGCAGAATTGCTGTGAGCCATTGGTTTAGACATTGATCTGTGGTCTTCCTTCACAAATAATATCTGGGTATCACCAACATGACCATAATTATGCACCTAAAAACTCTAAACCTAAACCTAAAGCCATTATGCCCAACCTACCTCCGTGAGATAGCACCTTCTTGTATGGTTCTATTACGTGCATGTCAACCCTGAAGTGCTTGCCAGCGATCTCAACTTTCCGGAACTGAGCATTCTCTCGTTGTTCACGCTCCAACTCCGCCTCTCGGTACTCCGCAAACTTCTTGGTTTCCAACGACGGTGTTAATGGGGTTTCATCTGTAATTGAGTGCGGGACAGATGTACTTTGGTATGTTCAGTAATAAAGAGGTTAAAGGAGCATGATTATTCAAACTTGGGCTTCTTATAAGTACGTGTATGTAGGTCACTTACTTCATAACAAGCATAGCTATTGTAGCTATATATATGGGACTTCATCTGAGAGATAAATGAATGTTTGTTTATTGGGTTTGTCGTCCCACCAATAGTATTTCAGTTAACTGGAGATGGTGTCCATTTGAAGCAGAAATAGTGCTGCCTTCACTGTGTATAGCATGCCATGAACACCTGGCATGATATCACACCCAGTCATATTATCCTGACACCAGGCAAACCAGTTGTGAAACTACCCTTATATTTGCTTGAGCATAAGCAAGGGAGCTATATCAGTACCATTTTAATGACTTTGGTATGTTGTGGCCTGGGATCGAACTCAGGGCCTCCGGTACCTGGAGCCGATGAGATAAATATACATTTATATGTTTGTGAATACTGGTAAATAGTTAAAGGGCATAACTGCAGAACTTGGGCTTCTTACAAGTAAGAATATAACTTACTTTGAAACAAGCATAGCTTTTGTTGCTATATATATATATGGTTACATCTGTGATACAGTGGAGGATAAATATACATAAAAGCAGGTTAGAGAAAGGGAAAAGGAATAAGCCCTGTACCTGGCTTCTAACAAAGATTATGTACTTTGGTTGTATATCTTCTCTTGCAAGACAGTGACTTAGAACACTGTAAATAATCTTAGATGAATTATAGATTAGTTTAAAATAGAACATTGTAATCTACAGATGATTTATAGATTAGTTTAAAATAGAACATTGTAATCTACAGATGAATTTTAAATTATAAGATGGAGGCTAAATCAACCCACAACTACAATACACCCAGCCCCCACCTTCCAGACAAACCTGTAGAAATCAATTTAAGCAAAACCTGTACACACTACTTTTGCAACGCCAGGATGCCAAGTTGATCTAACAACACAAAGTCAAGTGAACCCCCCAACCCACCAGCTCCAAGCCACTGCTTGGCTCTTGCCGACTATTATTTCAACAAGATTTGTTCCTTGATTATTTAGAGTTTCCTATCTCTCAAGTGTATTTGTCTTTCCTTTGACGTACCTTCCCATTCTAATTCCCCTTCCATGTCATCTGGTGTCTCAATATCATCATCGCCAATCACTGCAGAACTGGCTTCAATTTTCTTCAATCGATGTTTGCCATCTAACAAACTACCAGGCCGTGCTAAATAAACAAAAATAGGAGAGATTCTGGTATGCACATTCCGACAAAGCAAACAACTAATTTATTATTAGAGCAGATTAGGAATGAGATATTAAGGAGTTGTTAAACCTGAATAATCCCTAAAAACAAGTAGGTCCTTTCATTTGTTTTACTTGGTTTTTATGCTTATTCTACATGGAATGCATGTTGACTTTTCTGACTTTCTTGTGATATCAAGGTTAACCATCATCAACAAAAACTTCCATTTTCTTTTTTAAATAACACATACTTTCATATAACAATACGTATTTAAATGAATAAAATTTAAAAAAAAAAGAAAGAAACTTCAGTGTTTATAAATGCAATATCCACCAAAGAACAGGCGATAAAGTCCAAGAATTCCAACTTAAAAGATCTACCTACTGTTTGGAAAAATCAGATATTAACAAAAAACAAGGGAGACAATTTCTATTTCACCAATGTACCCTAAACAGCTATGGTAAGCTAATGGAGAAATCCATTAATTCATTAATTGTCTTGGTCCCACTTTTTGCGTTAAGAATCGTGTTGACCAATGGCAGAGCAGTAATCCCATGTGTATCTGCTGGTAACACGGAGTACATACACAGGTATTAGAACTTGGAATATGGCATTATCTAGCTTCACACTGTGTGGGAGGTTAATGGATTGGGGGAAGTTGGGTGGGTTGTTTCTATCTGGACACACCCTCAGGCTGCTGTGGTATTGGGAAAGGGGTGGGGCTAAGAGTGTAACTGACCAATGGCAGGGACACACCCTCAGGCTGCTGTGCTATCAGGAAAGGGGTGGGGCTAAGAGTGTAACTGACCAATGGCAGTGCAGTAACACCATTGCATCATTTCTAATTTCTTTTTTTTTTCTTTTTTGTTGTTGAAGAAAATCGAAATGCAAAATCAAAGTACCAGAACAACTTTACTATGAAAATATTGCATTCATGTCTGGCAGCATGAATTACCAACGAATCATTTCATAAACGCTACAAGATTAAAACATGTATATCAACTGAACATGTGCCCAGTTTAGTGCGCACTCTGTGAACTTACCCGGTTTGGAGTACTCGCTGTCGCTATCACTGTCGGATTCGCTGTCGGACGATCCCTCGTCGTTGACACTCTCCGATACTCCCATCCCTGGGATTGGATCCTCGTGCCATTCCTGTCCCTCCTCCATCTCCCCTTTCACCTTCTCCTGCAAATTAAACTCAAATTTTAAACCAAACTGTTGGCAATTTATTCTATTAATGGTGGTGACTGTCAGCTGGCCAACATCAAATGTGGTTTAATGGTAGGACATTTGTGTCTGTGGGTTCTATAAAATGATGTCTGGCCTAATGCATACTTGTGCCTTTCATCTAAGACAATTTTTATCATTAATTCTCTGTCTGTGCAAACTGTGAAGATTTCCATGTGATTTTGTCAAGCTTCAATGATTTCTGCTATTTAATGAATTTCCTATTGAAAGTATAATTTTCTTTTTTTGTGTCTTAAACTGAGTTTTTGTGGCTGATAATTCATAATAATTGTTTCCTTCTGTTTAAATCCAAGGATTTATATGTTTGTGGCATGATGGATTGTTGAAGGGCTATTGGCTACTCAGTAGCACCTACTAAAGGTAAGATATGTAACAATATCTGTAACTAAGAATAATTAGTATTCCTGCTAAAAATAGACATTGACATCACAGTGGATGACGTGGATGAACTAAAACATAAGTGGTCACATGGTTTTCTTAGTTTAAAAATAGCCATCTGTGCAGTGTGGCTTAGATAGGAAATACATGTTTGTAATGACGATTGTGACATTATGGTTCATGTTTAGTGTAGAACATCAATGAACATTTTGAAAGATCAGTTGAGATAACAATAGTTTATAAGATGTTTAATGAAAATATTTTTGGTCCAAACTGTCAGATACCACCTATAATGCAAAGCTGTGGTAAAATAATGGTATAAAAGTGGATATTGCATTCACAAAAGTACAATTAATATAACAATAACAAGGAGAAAACAATAAAGTGAATTAGCAGAGATTTGAAGCCATAAAAATGTGTAGGCGTCTTAATAATGCCTTACCCACTGCACTATGTTGAACATACAACATACAATGGTTAACAATAATAAATGTAAATATAAGCCCCACTGGTATTCTTGATGCAGTTTTATGGTTCTAAAAATAGGTTTTGTTTTCAATTCGTTACATTGCAGCCCCCAATTATGACCATTACAGCAACGTCCAGTTTTTTGGTGGAGGAAGACCCCAGACAAATGTCTGGGTAGAACCACCGGTGCACCGCAAGGCAGCTGGAAGACCTTCTCACATTGAAGAGGATTCAAACCCACAAGGTGAGAGGCTAAGAAGTCAAAGGAGTTACAAATCGGCGACTCTTCCACTACGCCACTACCACAGACGCTCACAATAATAATAAATATAATTATAAGCCCTAACAGTATGATCTGTTCATGCATTTTTATGATTCTACTGCCAATCTATCATGTCAGTGCTATACAGTGGTCAATGTTCACTTACTGATCCATGTTTTGAGGTAGTTGCTTTGGACTGTGCTGGTTGTTTTGGTGTTATAGGTTTAGTTTCTGTAACTGATGGTTCTGTTACTGTGGAAACCGCAGGATCTAGAGCTTCCTTGTAGTCCAAGATGTTGAAATCTTCATCTGGGGGCTGTAATGATTGGATAGACAAGAGGAAATCAAGTTTTTAGTTAACGAAATATTCCTCAAAAGATGATGACATCTTTATCTGGGGTTGGTAATGGATGTATTAGACAACATATGACCAGGGGAGATAATTTTGGTTTTTAGTTAAAAGTTGTTGCTCACAAGATGTTGAAATCTTTATCAAGGGGTTGTAACCAATGAATTGTTGCGTCAACACACGGTCAAAATGACCTGTGTGATTGCGCTCGGTGTATTGTGGGTAAAGTAGTTCTTTAACATGGCTGTTATGAATACGGAAGTGATTGCTAAAATGAACAAAACAAGTACGAAGAGGTATATAACAGATTATTTTGGCATTTTTTTATACATTCTAATAGTTAAAATATGTTTCATGCAAACATTTTGAACTAAATTTTGTAAACGGTCCACTCTAACGTAGTGACGTCACAAGCTTTGTATAATGAAAATATTACTGTTTAACGAAAGCGAAAGTAGCAAAACTTGCTCATCGTATTTTTTTTCCATTTATCTATAAATATCAAGACTTTGAAAGTTTCTGGACATAGAATAAGGCCTTAGAATATGGTTGTTTAGTCATTTATCTTAATTCAATGAATATTATAATCGAACGTATTTCCTACGCGGAACTATTTTTTGTGTAGGCACAAATCTCAAATTTTGGGTGAGTTATGAGTCGTAGTAAATAGATGACTTTAACGTAGTGACGTCATACGCTATGTATAGAATGACCAATGAATAAATAACTTATGACAAGGGCAGATAATGGATGTCAGTATTATACTAACTTAAAATATATATTTTTTTAAATGTGTACCTCAGGGGTAACTATATCAAGCACTTAGGGTGTAACTGCCTGTGGCTTTGCCTAATAAATTAACACCTTGTTTAAGTTCTGAGGCCTAAACCATGGACCCTCTATAGAGTCCGATGTTTAATTCATCTGACAACAGATGTAGCATGTTGTTTGTTTCTTACATGACATTGATACATAAGTAGGGTCATAATGGCAATGTCCAGTAAATTATTGGTGGAGGTGTGGCGTAACGTGGCTCCAAAGTAAAATTCAACATCATCCCATGATCTAACAAGAGCAAGGCAAGAATATCTCTCTCTAAAGCATCCAAATCTACACTCCTCTCCGTAGCTCATCTCCATTCCTCCTTTTTTTCCCATTCTGTACTCCTAATATATATATATAGTCTAAACTAATTTCTCATCCAAACTGATCTTGCATATATTTTTGACGATAGTGTCATTTCTACAGTGCACAACTCACGCTTCCCGCCTATATTTTGACATATGCCTCAATCACGGTCCTGAATCGAGTCTCATTATTGCCATTTTACTAGTTTCACAAGCATTAACTTAAAGCACTTAGTTTAATTAAACGGCACGATGTGTTTAACTAACCAATTATAACCAATTATTATTTAACTAAAAACTACTAACAAATTTATTATTTACTTGAAAACTAATTAATATGGTAATATTACATTACAGAGAAACACCCAAGAGTTGGTCCATTTTGCCCACTGACAATTCCAAGATGGTAACTGTTGGGTTTGCTCTTTTTATTAAATGACTCATCACTGATTTGTTCTTACTTTTACATTTGACTTGCACGTGAATACCTTTGTCCTGTGCTATTTCAAATTTTGTACATGTATGTACTTAAACTAGCTGCAGATTAGACTTCCAAGTTTGTTTCTACACACACACACAGGCACACAAATTTAAATATGATTTCAGTCCAAAACACACAAGATTCTGTCCCCATGGACAAACTCCTAGAAAAAAAGTCTGGACTTGGAAGCTGTCCACATGCTTTAGCTCCCAAGATTTCAAACATTTAACCAATGTACAAGTAATTGGAATGGGTCCAGAGCCTGAATTCAAAGTTTCACTTCAAAAGGCCAACAGAACTTTGAGACCCAGTCTCAGATCGAATGATTTAACTTCTAATTTGCAAACAAATTGATCCGCTTAACTAAAAGGAGAAGAGCCAGCTCCAAATATTGGCTGCCAAGTTTTGTTTGTTTTTGTTTATTGTTTATTGGGTTTATCATCCCACCAACAGTATTTCAGTTATCTGGAGACGGGGTCCACCTGAAACAGATATAGTGCTGCCTTTACTGTGTATAGCATGCCGTGAACACCTGGCATGATACCACACCCAGTCACATTATCCTGACACTGGGCCAACCAGTCGTGGAACTACCCTTATATTTTTGCTGGAGTATTAGCAAGGGAGCTATACCACTACCATTTTTAACAACTTTGGTAAGTCATGGTCTGGGATTGAACCCGGGGCCTCCCGTACCTGGAGCCAAATCTCTTCCAATTGCTTTACCAGGTCGGGTTCCAAGTTTTGTTTTTGGTTTTTTAAAATACATAGCAGCAAAACATTTATGGTCATTATAGGGATATCAGACTATTTTTTTGGAGGGGTACCACAGGCACATGTCTGGGTAGAACCACTGGCGCACGTTAGGTCAAGTGGAAGTCTTTCTAACATTAAGTCCTCTCCTCGAAATGTACTAAAATGAGAGTCTAAGCAGTTAGAGGAGCAGCAAATTACTGACTCTACCACTACACAATGTCTGCCTGTGTTTGCTATCAAATCACAATGTACTAGTTCTGTGTATTATGTTGATTCCCTACTTCTGTGTACTGTGTGTTTGCCCTAGTTTTGTGTATTATACCAATGTCCTAGTTTTGTGTATTATACCAATGCCCTAGTTTTGTGTATTATACCAATGCCCTAGTTTTGTGTATTATACCAATGCCCTAGTTTTGTGTATTATACCAATGCCCTAGTTTTGTGTATTATACCAATGCCCTAGTTCTGTGTATTATACCAATGCCCTAGTTCTGTGTATTATACCAATGCCCTAGTTCTGTGTATTATACCAATGCCCTAGTTCTGTGTATTATACCAATGCCCTAGTTTTGTGTATTATACCAATGCCCTAGTTTTGTGTATTATACCAATGCCCTAGTTTTGTGTATTATACCAATGCCCTAGTTTTGTGTATTATACCAATGCCCTAGTTTTGTGTATTATACCAATGCCCTAGTTTTGTGTATTATACCAATGCCCTAGTTCTGTGTATTATACCAATGCCCTAGTTCTGTGTATTATACCAATGCCCTAGTTCTGTGTATTATACCAATGCCCTAGTTTTGTGTATTATACCAATGCCCTAGTTCTGTGTATTATACCAATGCCCTAGTTTTGTGTATTATACCAATGCCCTAGTTCTGTGTATTATACCAATGCCCTAGTTCTGTGTATTATACCAATGCCCTAGTTCTGTGTATTATACCAATGCCCTAGTTCTGTGTATTATACCAATGCCCTAGTTCTGTGTATTATACCAATGCCCTAGTTCTGTGTATTATACCAATGCCCTAGTTCTGTGTATTATACCAATGCCCTAGTTTTGTGTATTATACCAATGCCCTAGTTTTGTGTATTATACCAATGCCCTAGTTCTGTGTATTATACCAATGCCCTAGTTCTGTGTATTATACCAATGCCCTAGTTTTGTGTATTATACCAATGCCCTAGTTTTGTGTATTATACCAATGCCCTAGTTTTGTGTATTATACCAATGCCCTAGTTTTGTGTATTATACCAATGCCCTAGTTTTGTGTATTATACCAATGCCCTAGTGTTGTGTATTATACCAATGCCCTAGTTTTGTGTATTATACCAATGCCCTAGTTTTGTGTATTATACCAATGCCCTAGTTCTGTGTATTATACCAATGCCCTAGTTCTGTGTATTATACCAATGCCCTAGTTCTGTGTATTATACCAATGCCCTAGTTTTGTGTATTATACCAATGCCCTAGTTTTGTGTATTATACCAATGCCCTAGTTTTGTGTATTATACCAATGCCCTAGTTCTGTGTATTATACCAATGCCCTAGTTTTGTGTATTATACCAATGCCCTAGTTCTGTGTATTATACCAATGCCCTAGTTCTGTGTATTATACCAATGCCCTAGTTCTGTGTATTATACCAATGCCCTAGTTCTGTGTATTATACCAATGCCCTAGTTCTGTGTATTATACCAATGCCCTAGTTCTGTGTATTATACCAATGCCCTAGTTTTGTGTATTATACCAATGCCCTAGTTCTGTGTATTATACCAATGCCCTAGTTCTGTGTATTATACCAATGCCCTAGTTCTGTGTATTATACCAATGCCCTAGTTCTGTGTATTATACCAATGCCCTAGTTCTGTGTATTATACCAATGCCCTAGTTTTGTGTATTATACCAATGCCCTAGTTTTGTGTATTATACCAATGCCCTAGTTTTGTGTATTATACCAATGCCCTAGTTTTGTGTATTATACCAATGCCCTAGTTTTGTGTATTATACCAATGCCCTAGTTTTGTGTATTATACCAATGCCCTAGTGTTGTGTATTATACCAATGCCCTAGTTTTGTGTATTATACCAATGCCCTAGTTTTGTGTATTATACCAATGCCCTAGTTTTGTGTATTATACCAATGCCCTAGTTTTGTGTATTATACCAATGCCCTAGTTTTGTGTATTATACCAATGCCCTAGTTTTGTGTATTATACCAATGCCCTAGTTTTGTGTATTGTACCAATGCCCTAGTGTTGTGAATTATACCAATGCCCTAGTTTTGTGTATTATACCAATGACCTTGTTTTGTGTATTATACCAATGCCCTAGTTTTGTGTATTATACCAATGCCCTAGTTCTGTGTATTATACCAATGCCCTAGTTCTGTGTATTATACAAATGCCCTAGTTCTGTGTATTATACCAATGCCCTAGTTTTGTGTATTATACCAATGTCCTGGTTTTGTGTATTATACCAATGCCCTAGTTTTGTGTATTATACCAATGCCCTAGTTTTGTGTATTATACCAATGCCCTAGATTTGTGTATTATATCAATGCCCTAGTTTTGTGTATTATACCAATGCCCTAGTTTTGTGTATTATACCAATGCCCTAGTTTTGTGTATTATACCAATGCCCTAGTTTTGTGTATTATACCAATGCCCTAGATTTGTGTATTATACCAATGCCCTAGTTTTGTGTATTATACCAATGCCCTAGTTTTGTGTATTATACCAATGCCCTAGTTTTGTGTATTATGCTGATTCCCTACTTCAGTGTATTGCGCGTTTGCCCTAGTTCTGTGTATTATTCCTGCCACCAGTTTTGATTGAATTTGACTACATGAAAAAAGCACCCACTGTGAGTTAAACCATCAAGCCAGCATGACGACAGCTGGAGGCAATTATCTGCCATGAACTTATGTAAATGACTTCCTTTATTTCCCATGGCTTATTGTTATCCTCTTATGTAGATGATGGTAACATTGCTCTAGCCTGCAGGCATGGCTTGTGTCTTTTACCGACTCATGTAAGATGATGATGGTAACATTGGGCAATGGCAGTGGGAGTCAGTGCATTAGACCAGACCATGAAACAATTACTTGCTTCAATGAGTAGTTGCAGACGATGTCTTTTTTCATGCTGTTTTCTAGGGGAAAGAATAAAATGTAGCCTGAAGTAATATAGAGTTATACAGAAGTGGCATTTGGTGTTTGACATTTAGTGGAATAAGGAAAGATGCACTGTGTTATTTTGGTGAATTTCAAAATTAACTGGCAGAAAAGGTCCAGGATATTGCAGAAATAGAAGAAGTTAATTAAAATGGCAAAATAAACTTTATATTGCTTTGTGATGCTTAAAAATATAGAAATGATAAAGATCTTGTATGAGCTATAATGTAACACTACTCGGGAAGATTTACTTGTTTTGTTTTGTTTTTTTAGTTACATAGCACCACCACAATTATGGTCATATTGGCAACAACCTGCTAATTACTGGTGGAGGAAGACCCTTAGACTTATCTCTGGAACACATCTGGCATACCTCAGGTTAGCTGGAAAACCTCCCTATATGAACCCCACTTTATTGAGGAATTACAAATCAACGACTCTAACTGCTCCAGCATGGGTGCCCCTTCTACATCTGTTAAAGTTATATTTTAGAAATACCATCATCGTTGTTCAAAGTTGAGTATTAACAAATGCAAACACATAGAGCTTGGAAATGGGATTTGCTGGCATTTTTGCAGATACTGTGCAGCGATATTTCTATCATTATTGCACAGAGGCACTTATGAGGTGCCAAGAGACTGAACCCGGCCGGTCCATTATACCGACACCGACGAGTCAGGCATAATGCTGTCCCCTTAGCCCTGAGCGATAGGAGGGAAGCCACTACTACCAACTTTAAAGTCTTTGGTTTGACCTGGCAGTCATTTCAACCCGCGACCTCTCAAGCCGATGCTCTACCACCTGAGCTATTGCAGCCGGTCATAGTGCTTGTTTTGTTTAGTTGTTTTAAAATGCACTTCAACAACACTATTTTTTAACATTATAACACCATGAAGCCATTTTGATGGCATAAGACCCCACCCCTCTCCCGAGAAATGTCAGGGTAGAATCACTGGCGCACCACAGCAGGTTTGCTGGAAGACCTTCCAACATTATGTCCTTTGTCTCGACCAGGGCCTGAACAGTAAGAAGAGTTACAAACCAGAGTATCATACAAAAAGGCATAAAATTCAACATACACTCCAAATAGTACAAGCATAAAAACAGAACAATCCAAATAAAAGGACGTAGGAATTTTATTAAGGAAGACTATCGACTAACCTCTCTCATTGAAAAAGTGGCCAGTAATGGGTATATTTAGCTGCCTCGTTATTTGGTACACATCACCAATTTGAGAAATGAACATACAAATGCAGGATTATGTCTTGATAAGTCAATATATATTTTCCTATCCCTGCTATGTCTGACTAAAATGCAGAATCTACCGAACCACGAAAGTTAGTGGATATTTGTGTCTAAGAATAGTCCTCATTTACATAAAAGTCATGTTTCGTCTGGTTCATAGCAAAATACCAAGAACTATTCATCATCCAGCAGGCTATACCATT
The DNA here is from genome assembly GCA_007844125.1 of Sinonovacula constricta. NCBI lineage: Eukaryota > Metazoa > Mollusca > Bivalvia > Cardiida > Solecurtidae > Sinonovacula > Sinonovacula constricta. The sequence continues at coordinate 44,508,119 of CM017570.1, forward strand.
CTCTTGTGTCGGGGTTTTTTACCTTAAGCAGGAGAGGCATTTCCCGGCAGCATAATAACTATACATGTATGACAGCAAATAAAAAGTTAAGCATGCACATTTTCTCCCATTTTTTACTAAGACATTGCTCAAAGGTCCCAGGCCTGTCCCTTTTTAAAAAAAAAAATCCAACCCTGACTGTACTCTTAGGTTTAGCAGAATATTTGTCATATTATTGTCGGTGTTTTTAAGCAATAACTCACACTTAAGTGCTATTGTTATTATCAAAATTGTAAAATCCCCTTCTCAACTCAGACTATCATACATAAGACTGTAATAGATAATACCAAGTTATAGTCTATTTCCAGGCTAGTGCTTGCTCAGCCAACTTTACAGTTTCCCCCTGGTCATTAGATATATCCTTTAATCCCATATTAAGCAGCTGACACATGGTGCTGGAAAGTCATATTACTGACCCAAATAACCATCGCAGGTACCCAGTTATACAGCCCAGGTGGAGTTGAACAATTTGAGGTAAATTTCTTGCTCAAGGAAATTAGCAGCGACCTGACCGTGGTTCGAACCACGGATCCCCTGATCCAGTCGTGCATCCTACCACTGGACTATTCCACTCCTAAAGGCTAGTGTGGTGGTATGTTTTATGTTAACCCTTGATGTTGAATGCGTTTCCATAAGTGGTGTGAATTATGTTTCCAGCAAGTAAATGGTTAATATGAATGACAATGTTGCAGATCTGGACCAAATTTGCTCTTGCTTGCAGCTATACATTATGCCAAGGTCTGGGCATTTTGACTTTAGCCATAAAAAAATGTGGTTAACTGCCAACATATTTCACCCTAAAAAAACTATCATGTTACCTCCAACCTTACTTATTAGGATGAGCTTTCTGGCTATCTGATCAGGATCTGCAATATTTGCTGCTGAGTTTAAGGCAGTATGTCTCTTGCTGCCTTCATTTGGACAAAATACTGTAACTGATACTTACAAACTATAGCAGATAAACTACTAATGACAACGACTGTGGAATAAAATAGAATGAGGATAAATGTTCTGCCAGGATATTTCAAGCAATTATCCGTTAATTTCTTGATGGAGGAAAAAATATTTTGGGAAAAGTGACAAGAAGGAAGTGGAGACAAGAGTTAACTAGCGTGTCATAATTGTTTTTTGTTAGATGGTTCTTAGAATGTCACTTATAATTTGCATCATATGAGAAATTATGCAGCAGTCATCCCCAGACTGATGTTTTGGTGCAGTGGCTGCCATGGCTCAGCCGATGATCCCCTTCCTTCGAGATGTGGAAGGACAAAGAATACAAACACTATATGACCAATTATAACCATGAAACAGAAAATAATTTATAAGAATTAAATGTTTTTTTATTAGGTTTAGTAAAAACGGACAAAAAAATATTAACTAGTGCCTGATATGGCAGTTTATAACTTATAAATATATTCATGTGGAGCATGGTAATCTTATAATCTTATAACATAATATATAATATGATATTTTAATCTTGTAAATCTTATAATCTTATAATATAATGTATAATATGATATTTTAATCTTGTAAATCATATAAAATGGTAAAAAAAATAATTGGAAACAGAAATTGTTCTTAAGTGTTCATGTAATTAAAATTTAAATAATGTATAAAGACAAATGATAAAAGTAATCTTTACAAAAAAGCTTCAAAATTATATAACATATATATCTTTAGGAAGTGTTTTAGTGTATAAAGGATGAATTTGGGCATTTCATGAGATAACTGTATTATAATTATCTTATCTTCCTGAAATAGCACAATGTTGGCCTAAGGAATTATATAATCATAAATGGTTTATAGAAAAAAACTAAATTAAAATTCTTCCATTATCATTTGTGATATTTAATCCTACCGGACCTGGTAGCACAATCGGTAGAGTGTTGGCATCGGTTACCTGAGGCCCCCGGGTTCGATCCTAGGCCATGATTTACCAAATTCGTTAATAATGGTAGTGGTATAGCTCCCCTGTTAAGGCTTACGCAAATATAAGGGTAGTTCCACACCTGGTTGGCCCGCTGTTAGGATAATATGACTGGGTGTGGTATTATGCCAGGTGTTCATGGCATGCTATACACAGTGAAGGCAGCACTATATTCGCTTCAAGTGGACACTGTCTCCAAATAATTAAAATACTGTTGGTGGGACAATAAACCCAATAAACATAAACACACTGGTAACATTTTGCTGTGCTACAAGATATCCGTCTTAAAAAAACACTTGAGAAAAGTTGAGATCATGCATGTGTAAACCAATATAAGTGTCAATGAATAAATATTATAAATGATTCATGATTTATAATTAATAAAATCAAAACAATTTATTGTTGCTTCTAGACTTTATCATAAGAACACAAATATAATGGTAAACTATTTAAAAAATAATTAAATAAATCATTATCTCATTCAATCTCATTCATCAAGCACATGGACAAATTTCTTTTTTTGTGCCATTCAGATCACAATAACGTCTGACGTGGAGGCTGATTAAGATCATCTTAAAGATAGCCATTTGAAGTCTAATGGTTAATGAGCATTCTATTATTTCCCCTCCGAAACATTATATAACCTTGAACACATAATGAATGGAACACACCATTCAACAGACACAAAGTTTGGCTGAAAACTACAGAATTGATTGCCAAAGAAAATGAAATGCCAACCATGCCATGGCAACACCATTAGGGTGGGGGTATGTTATATGTTAACCCTTTACTTGGAAAGAAGATTTAGCTTTGCTTCATCTCAATATTATAGAAGCCAAGAACAAAAAGCCTCAACTTAAAACTATGAGAATAAAGTTACTAGAATGGCCACAAGGCTCAGAGTTGCAATGATCATAAAAAATGGCCCTGACCTTGAAGGTTCCACTAGCACAAGTTCAGCGGGACACAACTACTGGTGTCTTAAAGGTGGTATCTGACAGTTTGGAACAAAATGTATTTTTTCAAATAACCAAATAAATCTTCAAAATGATGTTCATTGATGTCCTAGATCTGTGTGAGCAGTCCAGCATAAATCTCCACTCATCACTGCAAACAGGTATATCCTATCCGAGCCACGCTGCAGAGATAGCTATTTTTAAACTTAGCCAACCATGTGACCATTTACTTTTGAGATCATGTTAAATAGTCATCCGGGTAATCTGCTTTGATGTCGATATCTATTTTTAGCAGAGACCACTATCAAGCTTTTTATACTCTTGGAAAGAATAGTTGTTTAGAGAGAATTTTTCAGAATAAGTTCCATCTAACAATTCAGTTAGTGTTCAAAATCATATTTCTTTCGAGCTAAGTATGGGTTCCCACAAAAATTATTTCCATATTCCCCAAAGCAGCAGTTTGATATCATTGAATGCATTTGATATAGGCAAACTGTCAGATATCACCTTTACGGGGAATATATTTGAATGAATACTTACAGTAAATGGCAGACGAGACACTAAACTCTAACATAAGCAGCCATTTATAAGAAAAGACCTTAAAATATGATCTTGACTTTCATGGTTACGCTTGTAAATCTTATGTTCCACACACTTTAAGATGGCACAACCCCAGAGAAGAGGAATAATATGACTCTTGTTTACATTTCTCCTCCAAACCCTCTATGCATGGTACTCCTTAGAATCTGATACAACAATTATAATGTGTACAAGCATTATTGGGTTTAGTTGACTAAAACTATTTTAGCTTAAAAAAAATACTGAGCCTTAGATAAGAGGAGTTCAGCTCTGGCTAATTCCTTCATTCCTCCTCCAAAACCTGTAAACCTGTAACTCATTAGAATCATAATCAATAAGATAATTTCAATGTCTACAAACAATATTGGGTTTTGTTGAGAATTATGGGATATACAGCTCTGCTAACTCTTATATTTCTCCTCTAAACCCTTTATACCTGGTACTCATTAGAATCGTCTAGATGAAACAATTTTAATGAGTACCCACAATGTCGGGTTTGGTTGAGAATTATGGGATATACAGCTCCATCTAACTCCTTTATTTCTCCTCCAAACCCTTTATACCTGGTACTCATTAGAATTGTCTCAGCATGGCAATTTCAATAAGTATCCACAATATAGGGTTTAATTGAGAATTATGGGATATATGTCAACAAAAATCAGATTTACTCCACTTTTCTGGAGTTCAGAGGTGGTGAAGTTTGATTGAAGTACACTACATGATATGGAAGTTATAGCTGTGACATGGAAGTGGGACAGTCGGACTCGACTCTTTTATGCCATCCTTAGAGGTATCACAAGCTTGGTGGCTATGTGATGGTGGTGGCGCCCATGACCGACAGTGGGTGGAGTCTATGGCTTATTACTCCTCAGACATCACTGCCCCTCATAGCAAGGGTTTGAGTCCCAGTTAGGGTGAGAACTTTCATGTAGTTTCAGTTTTCCAGCTGTCATCCAGTGTCTCACTGATTCTACCCAGACTTTCCTCCAACAAACAAAGGAGGACAACTGTGCCTCTGGAATGTGACACATAAACAAAAACAGGACAAAACTTGAAAAAACTAGACAGCAGACTTATAGTGTGTGATGATTTGCTTCATAATTTAGAAATCAATAAAATAAAGGCAAAGTGTAAAAAACAAAGTAAAATTAAGTATATTTATCTACATTCTATTAATCTTCCTTGAAATTCTCTTAGAATCTAAATGCACTGCAATTTACAACCGGTTTCCATAAAAAAAATGTTCTAGCAAAAAGGATCTTCCTGCAGTTTACAATTAGGGTTGGAATTCCATTATCTGAGTTTCCGCATATGTATCTAGATTTTGTCTGCAGAACACATTCACTTATTAGTACATGTACTGTTTTCTATGCATTTTTTGTTTAAATTGTAATACATTAATTGCATTTAACATGAACATACTAAAATGTCTTTTTGTGCTTTTGCATCTGATTAACCCTAAATTACTTGCAGTCATCTCATTTACATAAAACCTACCCCCAACCTTAATGTTTCCAGCAAAAAAGGCGTTAACATAAAACATACCCCAACCTTAATGTTTCCAGCAAAAAAGGGGTTAACATAAAACATACCCCAACCTTAATGTTTCCAGCAAAAAAGGGGTTAACATAAAACATACCCCAACCTAATGGTGTTTCCAGCAAATAAGGGGTAAACATAAAATATACCCCACACTAATGGTGTTTCCAGCAAGTAAGGGTTAACATAAAACATACAACCAGGCTAATGGTGTTTGCAGCAAGCAAAGGGTTAACATAAAACATACCCCAACCTAATGGTGTTTCTAGCAAGTAAATGGTAAACATAAAACAGACCCTCACCCCAATGGTGTTTGCAGCAAGTAAAGGGTTAACATAAAACATACTCCCACCCTAATGGTGTTTCCAGCAAGTAAGGGGTTAACATAAAACATACCCCACCCAAATGGTGTTTCCAACAAGTACTGGGTTAACATAAAACATACCACCATGCTAATGGTGTTGTCGACAAGTAAGGGGTTAACATAAAACATACTACCATTCTAATGGTGTTTCCAACAAGTAAGGGGTTAACATAAAACATACTACCATTCTAATGGTGTTTCCAACAAGTAAGGGGTTAACATAAAACATACTACCATTCTAATGGTGTTTCCAACAAGTAAGGGGTTAACATAAAACATACTACCATTCTAATGGTGTTTCCAACAAGTAAGGGGTTAACATAAAACATACCACCATGCTAATGGTGTTTGCAGCAAGTAAAGGGTTAACATATAACATAACCCCACCCTAAAAGTGTTTCCAGCAAGTAAAGGGTTAACATAAAACATACCCTACCCTAATGGTGTTTCCAGCAAGCAAAGGGTTAATGTAGCTTTATTTTGTTATAGAACTCTCAGATATGTCTGTTATTTATACATGAAGTACCTGTGATCAATTATCAAACCAATTTTGAAACTTTCCAATTTTCACCATTTTTATTCTGCAAAGTTTAATTATTTGAAGTTCAATTACCCTGGTAATTGTTGTTTGTTTACAACAATTTTCATAGTGTTTAAGTCTATCATTAATTAAGTTATAGTTAATTAAATAATAAAATTTCTATGTATTTCTTTTGTCAATAGAAAATTTCATTGATGCTTTTAGCTAATTATCAGTTCTGACTAAAGTTATTGTGCCATGCAATTATATTGGAGGTATTTCAATGAAATTATCATGTTTGGGTTCTTTGGGAGCTTTCATCTGTAACTGAACAGAATAGATGTTTGTTGGGAGACGGTGTCCACTTGAAGCAGATACAGTGCTGCCTTCACATGATACCACACCCAATCACATTATCCTGACACCGGGCCAACTAGTCATGAAACTACCCTTATATTTGTTTGAGTGTGGTGTTAGCTAGGGAGCTTTACAATGTACCACTACAATTGTTTACAACTTTGGTATGTCCATGACCTGGGATCGAACCCAGGGTCTACTTTACTGGAGCTGACACTCTACCGATTGCGCTACCACGTCCAGTGAAAACAGAATAGAATAGAACAGATCCCTGTTCTTCTATGTACATGGTAATTGTACCAAATGGAGAATTTACTTTCTCCAGTGTCTGTGTTAATATCAGGCGTTAATCCCCTGACTGTTTTGTTACTTTTGTGTCCTCGTTTACATAATTACTATTGTTTGTACATTATTTATAAACTCATCTGTATGTCACCTGTAGTGATTTTAGGAATAAAAGAATAGTTGAGTTGAGGTGAGTTGACATAAATATTTAAAAATGAAAATACAACAGTCTGAGTTGACAATAATATTACATTTACATTACCAGTTCTTTAACCCTGACTCAATACCCTCCCCCACCTCTCACCTCCCCAAAAACATCAACCAAATTCACAATGTGTCCAGTAAATGTATGGTAGATTTTGCAGAGAAAATTATTTTTATATTGATCAACAATATCTAACAATTCATTAATGAAATCAAACTTTACCATTTGAATTAATTCCTAATTTACTCCTAATTAACTACTAATTAACCTTTCAATTGAGATTCCATTATTTAAACAATTAAAATCAAAACAATAAAATAAAATAAATTAACAATTTACCAATCCAAGATGTTGATGCTGTCTTACATGCGTAATGCAGCTCTATAAACCTTTCAACCCCAATCTTCAATCTTACCTCAAATGACAGCCTCCATATTCCTTTAATCTTGGGCTGCATTTTGTACTCCTGTTGATTTCTTCTCGTCATTTTTCTTTAATTAATAACCACTCGTTAAATTCCTGGCACGAATCTCTATATGTTGATCCTCTATAATAAATTTCTGAATATACTTTAAGCTTCTTCTGAGTCCAGAATATTCATTTCAACTTTCGGTATATCACACAATATTCAATTTTTCAGAATAAAAAATAAACAGTACAAGATTTGATAAAACACATAATCATCAATTTTTCAGAGTCATGAATAACCATTAAAAGATTTGGTTTATCACGCAATATTAAATTTTTCAGAGTCCAGAATAACCAGTACAAGATTCGGTATATCACACAATCATCAATGTTTTAGAATCAAAAATATCCAATATAACTTTCGGTATATCACACAATCATCAATGTTTTAGAAAAAAAATATCCAATATAACTTTCGGTATATCACACAATATTCAATATTTTTAGAGTCAAAGATATCCAATATAACTTGTGGTATATCACACAATCTTTACTGTTATCAGTTTGTTTGTTCATATTGATCTGAATATACATATACTTAATAACCTTGTCATGTTTCTTTAATAATCTCTCCCAGTTTACCATAAGCAAAAATCTCCACAAGTCAATTGTCTATAATCAATATAAATATCTCACCAGAGTTGTAAATATCCATTACAAATTTCTGTTTATGATATCATCTTCATTATTATTTTGTTAAATCATTAAACTCAATCAGTTCCGAGTCCATTTCTTGATGTAAATCCTTATAATAAATATTGCCACAAAACTGCACTGGAATCTCCCCAAATTTATTTCCTATAATCAGTTTCTGATCATTCAATTAGTGGATATCCCTTCACAGTCATAAATATCCATTTATCAAATCAAGCATATCGTCTTCATCATTATTTGGTTAAAACATTAAACTAATAATGTCCATTTCTTCTCGTTAATAACGTATTGCCGCAGAAAGCGTACGAGATAATTCCGGAGATGATTTTCAACCATTAGTTTCCATTTCTGATAATTCAATTAGTTTTATATTCGGCATTATAAATATCCATTATAACTTTCTGTGAATCACACAATTGTAACTGTTCTATTGTTTACACCAAACTGAATATAATCAATAATTGTTTTATTTTTGTCATTTTAAATAATACTCTAATAATCTCTCCACAATTCGATTACTCTCCATATTTTCCTTCCCACATTCACTTCCTGAATCCAAGGTTACGACATTTAAAAGTCAATACATAAATAAATATCCTAAACATGATCTGGGTTGGTCACGCCATTTTCACTGTTCTTCAGATATTTATATCCTTCTAATAACAAATTCACACAAAAAAAACTATTAAATATTAATTAATTATAAATACTGCTTTCACATGAAAACTTACATTAATATTTTATCAATTACGTTGCTACAGATCTCCATTAACTACATGTTCATAAAAAATACATCAAAACTCTATCATTAGCACATCTATAACAATTTTCTAGTCATGTTACGGTCTTAAAAACTACATGTACACATGGTTTACTTGTTTTTAAATACATCTTTCCAGTGCATCAAAATACTTCTCTGGAATTGGACGGACTTTCTGGAGTATAAGTACAGTCTTTATAAAGACTATATGACAAAGTCCTATGAGTATTGCAACATATACCAAACTCTGAAAAGGCACGGGACAAAGGTATTTTACATGCAAGCCAAGTGAAAAGTAAGAACAAATTTGTGGCGAGTCATTTAACAAAAAGCGCAAACACGACAGTTACCGCCTTGGAACGGACAGTCGGCAATATAGACCGACTGGGGTTCTTAAACCGGTTTTACAGAGCTCTAACCTCGTACTTCCTGACGAGTTTCTCAAATGCAAGCAATGAAAAGAAAACAGATCCATTTGAATTTATGTTGAAGCGATGATGTTTTCTTTGATAAGTTATGACGAAAGTAGTGACATCATTGAACAAGAGGGCCATGATGGCCCTTAATCGCTCACCTGATGACACAGGCTTTATGTAGGCTCAAATCTGGCATTAAGTAATTAAGAGTTATTTACTTTAGAAACCTTTGGTGAAGATTGGACCATTAGTGTGGCCACTGGGTTGATAACATTTTCTAGAATTTTAACAAGTAACCTACTGAATCCACATGACTCACTTCAAAACATATGTAAGATTTCATACTGGCAAACATGATGGTCAAGTTTGGTGAAGACTGGGCCATCAATGTAGCCTCTTAAGTGTTTTCACAAGCTTTTTCTAAGGTTTGACCTAGTGACCTACTTTTTGACCCCACGTGACCCAGTTACGAACTCATCCAAGATTTCATGCAGACAAACATTCTGACCAAGTTCGGTGAAGATTGGGCTATAAATGTGGCCTCTAGTGTGTTCACAAGCTTTTTCTAAGATTTGACCTAGTGACCTACTTTTTGACCCCACGTGACCCAGTTACGAACTCATCCAAGATTTCATGCAGACAAACATTCTGACCAAGTTTGGTGAAGATTGGGCTATAAATGTGGCCTCTAGTGTGTTCACAAGCTTTTTCTAAGATTTGACCTAGTGACCTACTTTTTTGACCCCACGTGACCCAGTTACGAACTCATCCAAGATTTCATGCAGACAAACATTCTGACCAAGTTTGGTGAAGATTGGGCTATAAATGTGGCCTCTAGTGTGTTCACAAGCTTTTTCTAAGATTTGACCTAGTGACCTACTTTTTGACCCCACGTGACCCAGTTACGAACTCATCCAAGATTTCATGCAGACAAACATTCTGACCAAGTTTGGTGAAGATTGGGCTATAAATGTGGCCTCTAGTGTGTTCACAAGCTTTTTCTAAGATTTGACCTAGTGACCTACTTTTTGACCCCACGTGACCCAGTTACGAACTCATCCAAGATTTCATGCAGACAAACATTCTGACCAAGTTTGGTGAAGATTGGGCTATAAATGTGGCCTCTAGTGTGTTCACAAGCTTTTTCTAAGATTTGACCTAGTGACCTACTTTTTGATCCCACGTGACCCAGTTACGAACTCATCCAAGATTTCATGCAGACAAACATTCTGACCAAGTTTGGTGAAGATTGGGCTATAAATGTGGCCTCTAGTGTGTTCACAAGCTTTTTCTAAGATTTGACCTAGTGACCTACTTTTTGACCCCACGTGACCCAGTTACGAACTCATCCAAGATTTCATGCAGACAAACATTCTGACCAAGTTTGGTGAAGATTGGGCTATAAATGTGGCCTCTAGTGTGTTCACAAGCTTTTTCTAAGATTTGACCTAGTGACCTACTTTTTGACCCCACGTGACCCAGTTACGAACTCATCCAAGATTTCATGCAGACAAACATTCTGACCAAGTTTGGTGAAGATTGGGCTATAAATGTGGCCTCTAGTGTGTTCACAAGCTTTTTCTAAGATTTGACCTAGTGACCTACTTTTTGACCCCACATGACCCAGTTACGAACTCATCCAAGATTTTATGCAGACAAACATTCTGACCAAGTTTGGTGAAGATTGGGCTATAAATGTGGCCTCTAGTGTGTTCACAAGCTTTTTCTAAGATTTGACCTAGTGACCTACTTTTTGACCCCACGTGACCAAGTTACGAACTAATCCAAGATTTCATGCAGACAAACATTCTGACCAAGTTTGGTGAAGATTGGGCTATAAATGTGGTCTCTAGTGTGTTCACAAGTTTTTCCTAAAATTTGACCTCGTGACCTACTTTTTGACCCCAGGTGACCCAATAATGAACTCATCCAAGATTTCATGCAGACAAACATTCTGACCAAGTTTGATGAAGATTGGATAAAAATTGTGGCCTGTAGTGTGTTCACAAGGTAAATGTTGACGACGAACGACGAACGACGGACGACGGACGACGGACGCCGGACGACGGACGAAGCGGTATCACAAAAGCTCCCCTTGAGCACGTTGTGCTCAGGTGAGCTAAAAATAATGTCTACAGTGTCTAGAAAAAAAAAGGGGGGTATTATTTCAATTAGAAAAAATAAACAAAAAATGGTTGATTATAAGTGAAATTAACTATTTCAATTAAAAAAAAATAAACAAAAATGGTTGATTATGAGTTAAATAACTTTTTGAATCAAGAAAAAACATGACCAGAGAACAAATAAATGGTTGTAGCATCCTGTTCATGTGAAGGAAACCATATCATTGAGGATATCAATTGAGGAACCAAAGTCCAATGTCCATCAAAGGAAATACACGTAACAATCCTTATAGGATGAATTAAATGACAACATACATTACATGCATGGGGAAATTTTTTACAACTGCCACACTGCACAAGTAACATTGTTGTGATCATGACTAAGACTATATGATCAAGATCAATGAACATTGCAACATATACCAATCTCTTAAGACTGGCTACATAGCACAGCAGTGAAAGTGTTGACTTTAGGGTACTGGAATTCACAGGTTTGAACACAATCGGAACTCCTCGGGTAATTCCATCCTCGGGACAATCATCCCTTGGACGTGTCTGATGCAATGATATTTACAGAATCATTATCGTTTTGTTCGCCGGAAGATGAATACGCCATAAAAAAGTTCTTTAAAAAGCAATAGGTGTTGTGTGTAAGAATATTTCATACTGTCAATTATCAATTAAACTGTTCACATCTCGTAAGACATACAACTGTTACAGCATCTTCAATAGAGATAACAAAACATTTATCTTTCTTGTTTTGATGACACCGATATGTTTATTTAAGGGTCTTCCAGCCATACATCCGAGAGATGATTCGTGAATTATCTGACGCATTCCAATTAGTTTGAACATATATGTTGGATGCAACATACCAAATGTTTATCTAATGTTCAAGCAAATATAAGGGAAGTCCAACAACAGTTGGCTAAAAATGCGAGTCAACATACAGTGATATGTTGTGGTATCATGTAATTTTACATTTGGTTTCAGAAACAAAGAAGTTTTTAAAGTTTACTGTTTGTTCTTGTACTGTAACTGGAAGCACCATCTCTGCAAAATCCAACCAATACTTTCTTAACTCACTTTCAAGATCCAGAGAAAAAGAACACTTGCCCGCTGGGTGACAAACTTGATAAAATTCACATATCTCCATTTAAATTTATTTGCCACAGGCGATCGGACGTATGTTAATTTCAATGACTGTATACATAAGAGAATCTCAAACAACTATTTTCTAAGTCAAACTCTGGCTATCGAGTGAGACAGGTGAAAGAAGTAACATGACATCAAGCAGACTAGAAAAAATAGAAACAAATTACATTAAACCTTTGTTTGCCAGAAACACCATTAAGATGCTGCTACTTGTTAATTGGGTCAATGGTGTTTCCATCAAGAAAAGGTTAACTGGCTGCTGCTGCTGCTGATGATGATGATCTGATCAGAATAGGAAACAAAACCCACATAATCTCAGGTGGGTCAAAGGTTTCGTCTTGTTTATCAAGGTAGATCAATCAGACACACCTGTTCCAAGATGTAGGAAAACAGGCTCTTTGATCATAAACTACCAGAGGTATACCCAACAAACAATCAGTCAAATCAGATGCTTTCAAAAAGCCATCAAGTTCCCCACAGAAGATAAAGATAGCTGATACATGTTATGAGTTTTTCATTGGACTGCAATCATTAGCCAGACTGTATTTCTTAATAACTGTTCTTGTTTCTGTGATAGCCAATCAATGAAACCCTGCTGCAGTGGGGCGCCCGTATGGCCTGGAGAGTTAACTAGTCAAATTGTTACTCTTCTGGAAATGGTCTCTCACCACATGGGTTTGAGTCATGCTTGGATGAAAACTTTCAAGGCAGAAGGTCTTTCAGTTGACCTGTCATTATGTCACTGGTTCTACACAGACATTTCTCTGGGGTCCTCCTCTGCAAATATTGGTTATAGATGGACTTCGCTATAATAACTAATAACATCTCTGTGATGTATCTCAAAAACAATAAAAAACAAAACAAACACAAATAATCTGTTTAGAGGTCTTTGAAAGCAGTCTTACGTATACCACAAACTATAACCGTGACTGAAACAACTCTCAGATAAATCCATTCTAAAAGCCCCCAGGTCCACAAAGATTGAGGTAGCTGATAATACGTCGGCTTGCGGATCGGGAGTTCGCTGGTTCAAACCCAAGCCGGGTCAAACCAAAGACTTTAAAGTTGGTAGTAGTGGCTTCCCTCATAACGCTCGAGGCTAAGGGGACAGCATTACGCCTGGTTCGTCGGTGTCAGTATAATGGACCGGCCGGGTTCATCAACTCAGATGTTTGACAAAATCCCCCCACCATCACCCCCTCCCCCCCCCCAATGAATCCCTTGTCCTAAAGGCCTAACAAAAACAGTAATTGTCAAGCTCATATTCACTAAACACATCCTTACTCCCCCCAACTCTCATTTTGCCCGCATGGTGAATAATTAACAAAACTTAATCTCCATATTGAAGAGCCCCCTTGGGGTTTTGGTGAAATGTTTTAAAATAAATTGTCTCTCCTATCAAAACAATGGCTACAAATTCAAAATGACAATGATGGGCTTTCAAATTGATTCTGACACTTTGTTTTAAAATTCTCCACAAAACCCTAAATGCCTGGTGCTGGCTTGAACCATCTGCTGGTGACAATTTTAATGGGTACCAACAATAAAGTGGTTTAGAAATACGGCAAGTATTGAATCATGTTTAATTTTTTATTTCTTTCCGAAACCCTTCCATGTAAAAACTCTTCACAATCATCTGGAGGTGGTAGTTTTAAGTGAGTTCTACAATAACATGGTTAAGAAATATGGCGTGTAATGAATCATCCTTAATTTTTTATTACTTTACCAAACCCTTCCGTGGTGGAACATGTTATAATTTAATGTTAGTAACAATTTCAATGAGAAGACACATTTAAATATTTGGTTGAGGAATATGGAATAAAGTGAAATATGCTAATCCTGTATCTCTCCCTGTAGACGTATCCGTATATCCCTGTATCTCTCCCTGTAGACGTATCCGTATATCCGTATATCCCTGTATCTCTCCCTGTAGACGTATCCGTATATCCCTGTATCTCTCCCTGTAGACGTATCCGTATATCCCTGTATCTCTCCCTGTAGACGTATCCGTATATCCCTGTATCTCTCCCTGTAGACGTATCCGTATATCCCTGTATCTCTCCCTGTAGACGTATCCGTATATCCCTGTATCTCTCCCTGTAGACGTATCCGTATATCCCTGTATCTCTCCCTGTAGACGTATCCGTATATCCCTGTATCTCTCCCTGTAGACGTATCCGTATATCCCTGTATCTCTCCCTGTAGACGTATCCGTATATCCCTGTATCTCTCCCTGTAGACGTATCCGTATATCCCTGTATCTCTCCCTGTAGACGTATCCGTATATCCCTGTATCTCTCCCTGTAGACGTATCCGTATATCCCTGTATCTCTCCCTGTAGACGTATCCGTATATCCCTGTATCTCTCCCTGTAGACGTATCCGTATATCCCTGTATCTCTCCCTGTAGACGTATCCGTATATCCCTGTATCTCTCCCTGTAGACGTATCCGTATATCCCTGTATCTCTCCCTGTAGACGTATCCGTATATTCCTGTATCTCTCCCTGTAGACGTATCCGTATATCCCTGTATCTCTCCCTGTAGATGTATCCGTATATCCCTGTATCTCTCCCTGTAGACGTATCCGTATATCCCTGTATCTCTCCCTGTAGACGTATCCGTATATCCCTGTATCTCTCCCTGTAGACGTATCCGTATATCCCTGTATCTCTCCCTGTAGACGTATCCGTATATCCCTGTATCTCTCAGTGTAGACGTATCTGTATATCCCTGTATCTCTCAGTGTAGACGTATCTGTATATCCCTGTATCTCTCAGTGTAGACGTATCTGTATATCCCTGTATCTCTCAGTGTAGACGTATCTGTATATCCCTGTATCTCTCAGTGTAGACGTATCCGTATATCCCTGTATCTCTCCCTGTAGACGTATCCGTATATCCCTGTATCTCTACCTGTAGACGTAATCGTATATCCCTGTATCTCTCCCTGTAAACGTATCTGTATATCCCTGTATCTCTCCCTGTAAACGTATCCGTATATCCCTGTATCTCTCCCTGTAAACGTATCCGTATATCCCTGTATCTCTCCCTGTAAACGTATCCGTATATCCCTGTATCTCTCCCTGTAGACGTATCCGTATATCCCTGTATCTCTACCTGTAGACGTATCCGTATATCCCTGTATCTCTCCCTGTAGACGTATCCGTATATTCCTGTATCTCTCCCTGTAGACGTATCCGTATATCCCTGTATCTCTCCCTGTAGACCTCTGGTATTGTTGAAGGGAACTGTAACTGTACCATTTGATTTGCTTGACTAAAAATTAGGTTTCTTGACAAATGAAGCAAGCTAAGGGTTAAAAGGTTGAAAAAGCTGAGTTTTTGTTGCAGTAATTTGACACAACCAACCAGTCAGTCTCCAGCCAGAAGAGTTAATAAGCCAGCAGGAAGTTCTTGGATCAGGATATGCACTATTTGGCTCGGAACCTCTAGCAATATGTGTTTATGCACCTTTGCTAATATCAGAATAATTAGTTATTGACAAATGTAGCAAGTTAAGGGTTAAGGCTTTATCTGTAGTTCTGGAGCACGCTCCATTAAAGTTTGCCACACTTGTCTAATCAACAAACCTGGAGCTAATTATTCTGTTCATTACAGTTTCACAATGCCCTGCAATTAAAAACCAAGATCTGGTGATATAAAACAGAAACAATGAATCCTGTTTACTGGTTCAATTTAGCAAGGATTTAATTTTAAAAGAAAAACAAATGAGAATTTGAAAATATCAAAGCACCAAAAGCGGTGTTAGTAAGTAGAACATTGTAAGTGATGTAAATTATGCAAAAAAGTGAACTGAGTTCAAAAATAACTCTCAGTTATTTTACTTCATTAACACCGCACCACTGTGATCTGAATTTAAATCCTGATAGCATTATTGTTTTTTCAAACGCATGCGGTAATTTTAGATGCAGGAAGTCAGCTTTCTTATTACTCTGGATATTGTCGCAATAGCATAATAAACGGCACATCAAAGAGAGAAAATTAGGACTGGCTAATTTGTCACTTGAAAAATGTTTTGTTTTTGAAATACATTGAAGTCACACTTTTATAATCATTATAGCACCGTCCAGATGTTCAGTGGAGGAAGACCCAAGACACATGTTTGGGTAGATCCACCAGTGCACTGCAAGTCAGCTGGAAGACCTTCTCACTTCTTTGTTCTTGCACTCAGTTCTTTGCCGCGGACTTGAACCCAATTTGTGAGAGGCTAAGCAGTCAGACAAGTTACCAATCAGCGACTCCACCATTATACCATGGGCGCCCCCCATACTTTGAATATTTATATGAAATATAACTTAAAAGAATTCTCAAGCAAAAAACTTTAATGACCATAAAAAATGAAGGAATAATGAAGTGTTAGGATAATGACGCTGAGCTAAATAAATCCATTACTATATATCCCATAATTCTCAACCAGACCCTAAAGTGTGGCTACTCATTAGACTTGTCTCAATGAGTGAAGGAGAAAGAACAGAGTTAGCAGGATCTGTATATCCCATAATTCTCAACCAAACTGTATAGTGTGGGTACTCATTAGAAATGTCTCATCAAGACAATTCTAATGAGTTCCAGGTATAAAGGGTTTGGAGGAGAAACAAACGACTTAGCAGGAGCTTATATCACATAATTCTCAACCAAACCCTATAATGTGGGTACTCATTAGAATTGTCTCATCAAGGCGATTCTAATGAGTACCAGGTATAAATGGTTTAGTGGAGAAATAAAGGAATCAGTATGACTCCATATATCACATAAGTCTCAACCAACCCCTATATTGCTGGTTGATTATGACAATTCCAATAAGTACCAGGTACAATGGGTTTGGATGAAGAATAAAGCAGTTAGCAAGAGTCGTACTCTGGAACTCTAAAGGTTTCCCCGCCTCCAGCAGGTGAAACAGTTCTGCTGAAATCATGGCTGATACTGATTGTCTGAATGATGGATGAGAAATTGCAGGAGAGAAAAGAGAAAGAAGACAAGATAGAGAGATGGTTTCAGAGATACCAGAAGGTTACCAGATGAGACTGATAAAGATGCAGTTCCAGAAGCACATGGTGGGGTAGAAAGAGAAAACCATGTGCCTTTGATGTTCTATCAGATGGTTGGCATACATTCATACAACAATATTTTACATCAACTGTGGGTAATTGGGCAAAATATTCTTGATAAACTTGTATTTTAGTCCAAGTAAACCTGATTTTGAACACTTCCTGAATCGTTATGTATTACAATTAGTGAAATAAATTGGTCCAATTTTATAACTAGGCACAATGAAGATTTTTTCTAAGAATGGACATCAACAACACAGGTGATATTGTTTCCACGTAGTTCTGATATCATATATTATCAGCCAGGGAATTCGCTGTGACATCGGTACCTATTTTACAGTAGAAATCTCAGTCATGCTTATTTATATATTTTGGAAAGAATGAACATTCAGGACATTTATTTTTTCACACTTTTTACTTTCGTACAATTGTGGTAGTGTTTAAAAATCATCCTTAATTAGATTAAAGCTTTACTTTATGCAGAAACACTATCCAAATTCCCTGAAACAGGGGTAAGGCTGTTAATTTTGTTCATTTGTGTCGATATAACTATGGGCATGTAAAATGTGTTTTGGTCATTGCATAACTGCTTACAAGTTTCTTTTTTGCCAAAAAACAATCTGAGAACTTTTTGCCAGGTTGGTAGACCATGCATATAAGATAAACCCCACACTTTGAACATTAAATTTTGAGTAAAAATCCCCGTCTTATAAGTGAGAAAATACAGCAGGCAGACTATGCTATGACCTTTTAAGGAACCAAGTTATCCTGCAATTTCCTCACATAGTTGAGTTAAATATTCCTTGCAGCAATCCTTCAGGCCACTTGTTATTGTTTAATTCTTAGGTTTTTCGCACCACCAACAGTACATGTATTTCAGTTATATGTAGACAGTGTCCACTTGAAGCATATATAGTGCTGCCTTCACTGTATATAGCATGCCATGAACACCTGGCATAGTACCACACGCAGTCACATTATCCTGATACTGGGCCAACCAGTTTTTGAACTACCCTTATATTTGCTTGAGCATTAGCAAAGGAGCTATATACCACTACCATTTTTTATGACTTTGGTATGTCGCGGCCCGGGATCGAACCCGGGGCCTCCCGTACCTATAGCTGACGCTCTACGGATTGCGCTACCAGGTCCTGTTCCACTGGGTATTGACTTTACTTGAGGCAGATATAGTGCTGCCTTCACAGTGACAGCAGGCCAAGCTCACCTGACATAATATCACACACAACATTATTCAGACACCAGTCAGTCTCATTTATCCACCTGTGTTTCTATACAGGTAGATACATTTAATGGTGTATGTACCGACATATGATGGTGTTTCCTGCAGGTAAACAGTTTCTGGTGATATCATATCTGATACTGATTGTTTGACTGATGGGTGCGAAGATGCCCACAACAGCATAAGAAATGAGAAAGAAGACAAGATAGGGAGAGAGAGATGGTTGAGAGATTGTCTGAGGTTAACAGGTAAGGCTGATTAGGAACTTTGGGAGGAATGCTGATTTGGAATCAAGGAAAGGTGTACAAATAGCAGACCACATGCCTGACAAGTAACCCACATCAATCTCCACAAAAACATCATTCTCACATCAACAATTTTTCAGTCCTTGTTCAGTCACCCAGTCACATTACACCGGGCCAAGCAGTCGTGGAACTACCCTTATATTTGCTTGAGCGTTAGCAAGGGAGCTATACCACTACCATTTTTACAACTTTGGTTTGTCGCGGCCCGGGATCGAACCCGGGGCCTCCCGTACATGGAGACGACGCTCTAACAACTGCGCTACCAGGTCCGGTAAACCATTTTGTTTTCATAGAAATACAAATGTTAAACAATGATCTGCAAACTGCTGGAAACAGATGTTGCAGTGATAAATGTCCGATCAGGTCAATATTCTTGTACAAAACAATTGTCTGACAGCTAACATTTATTGACCATAAAATGTCAAAGTTGCCCCCAAATGCTTAAGATATGACATTCTGATATGGTATTGTTAATGGTCAATATTTCAAGGTTTACATGTAAAAACAGAACGAAAGATTTTGTTGTAAAGACCATGTGACAATTATCTGGGATACAGTAAAGGATTCTGGGAAATGTTTAAAGCTATGTATTTGTATGCATTATTTCTCCAGATTTTTGTTGTTGTTTATTGTTGTTGCATAGCACAGACATTATAATGGTCATTCTAGTGATGTCCAGTTTATTATTAGTGGAGGATGTCTCCAGACTTAGGTCTAGTTACAACCACTAGCGCACCTAGGATAGGTGGAAAACCTCCCCCATATGAAAGTTCTCCCCGACTGGAACTTGAGCCAAGGCAGTAAGGAGCTGAGGAGTTTCAAGTCAACTCTAACCACTCGGCCAGTGGTGCCCGACATCTTCTGATGAATGCATATTTAATAAGGGATGGAGTATGTGTACGATTTGATTTTAACATGCATGCAAACACAAAGAATGCTTTCGGTTAGTTTCACTAAGGGGTAAGATTTTTTTGTTGTTGTTTTGTTACTCACACTGACACATGGCTATATTGCTGACATCCAGCTTATTATTGGCAGAAGAAGACCTCAGAATTATGTTTGGGTAGAACCACCGGCGCACTGCAGGTTAGCTGGAAAACCTCCCCATATGAAAGTTCTCTCCCCGGGTGGGACTTGAACCCATGTGGTGAGGGTCTGAGGAGTTTTAAGTCAGCGACAAAGAACGCCTGGGCCATGTACTGAGTAAAAGTCCTACAAGTTGTGCTTTGTCTGAAATTGAAAGTTTGCCACAAGCTCCCTTCTTGTCTGCACAGTTCTACCCACTGATACAATTCTGGTCATTTTGTCAAGGGAAAAAAACATACCAGTACAAAATATAGAAGGCACAATGACATATTGAAATATGAAAATACTTAGAAATCTAAATGGTTATCATTTGAATATATTTAAATTACTGATATAAATCATTTCCTAGCTGTTTCAATCTGTCTTTTATATTAAAGAATAAAAAACTGAAAAAATAAGGATCATCACTTAAAATCATTTAAAAATCAGCAGCACATCTCATAAAATATTTGAAATATTGCTTTTACAAATTAACGAATAGTTAAATTAATCGTTTTTTTTTAGGAATGAGTAACATATTGCATGATTACAAAACATGCGGGGCTGTTCATATTCATAAAGTGCCAAATATAACCCAACTAATTACTTCAACTCTCAAAACGAACAGCAATCATAACAGATTAATTAAACAGTACATCACCAGCACCAAGCAACAACAACAATTACACAGAGTGCCAGATAAAAAATGCTAAATGTTGATGAAACAATATATCACATAATTAACCAATCCTCATATTTTGGGTACACTCATTGAATTAGTGTTGCTATGACGATTCTAGCGAGTACCTGGAATCGAGGGTTTGGAGGAGAAATAAAGGATTTAGAACACAAAATATTCCTTTCATTTGGTGTTCCAGTTATTTTTTTTGTTTTGTTTTTGAAATAAATTGCAGCAACCATTTATGATCATTATATCAATGTTCAGCTTTTTGGTGGAGGAAGACCCCAGACTTATGTACAGGTAGAACCACCAGCGCACTGCAAGTCAGCTGGAAGACCTTCCCACATTAAGTCCTTCGCCCCGAATGGGACTCGAACCCAGGCAGTGAGAGGAGTAACAAATCGACGACTCTACCACTACGCCACGGTCGCCCTGTTCCAATTATAATCAGTCTATATTAAATTGGGGATGGGATAAGGATTGGCCAGCATTTTTGTCGATACAGTGCAGTGACATTTCTATCATTATAGTACAGGGACACTAATAAGGTGCCCAAGGACTGAACCCGGCCGGTCCATTATACTGACACCGATGAGTAATGCTGTCCCCTTAGCCCTGAGTATTAGGAGAGAAGCCTATAATAACAACTTTAAAGTCTTTGATTTGACCTGGCCGGGGTTTGAACCCGCGTCCTCCCGATCCGCAAGCTGATGCTCTACCACCCTAGCTATTGCGGTCGGTCATATTAAATTGTGTTTTGGAGACAGGAAGCATAATTTCTGCATTAACTCATACAGTACTCTATATTAAAATGTTTTCACCAGACAGAAGACAAATCAATGTTCATGTTCATACTTTCCAAAATTATTTAAAAACAATTTTTTTTTGTCCAAACCTTAATTTAGATCTATTTTATAGAACCTCTTCAAATAAGGGTAAGTGCTACTTGCACTAAATCAGTTATTTTTTCCCCATAGCCCTATAAACCTGGGACTCAACAGAATCATCTTGCTGAGAAAATTTAATTGAGAACCCAGACAATAGGGTGAGGTTGTGAACAATGGGATTTTTTTCATTCAAATACTGAGGATGATTTCTTGCATGAAATCCTTTGTTTCTCCACCTCCGTCCCATACCCTTGTATACCCGGTACTCATTAGTTTGTTTATTGGGTTTGTCCCACCAACAGTATTTCAGTTATCAGGAGACGGTGTCCACTTGAAGCAGATATAGTGCTGCCTTCACTGTGTATAGCATGCCGTGAAACCTGACATGATACCACACCCAGTCACATTTTCCTGACACCGGGCCAACCAGTCGTGGAACTACCCTTATATCTGCTTGAGCATTAGCAAGGGAGCTATACCACTACCATTTTTAACGACTTTGGTATGTCGCGGCCCGGGATCGAACCTCAGGCCTCCCGTACCTGGAGCCCACGCTCTACTGATTGCGCTACCAGGTCCGGTCTAATCATTGACAAATCTTGTTGTTCCCACAATAAATGGTTTGGCCATGAGAACTATGGAACGCATCGTGATATCAATTCCAACTAACAAACCTTATTTGGAACCCTGTGAATGTTTTGGAGTGACACACAGATGATTATGTAAAGTAATTAGAGAGCTGTCAGAGAGCAACAAAAAGCAGAATTGTCAATCTGACAAATGTAATTTCCCTTAGATTTCTCCAATTAATTCCAGACTGGTTCTCCTAACTAGACACAGCATTGTCCTTGGTCTGTGTTATTACAATATTACTGGGACACAGTCTGATCATTATTTAAAAAAAAAATGGTTTGGGGCAGTCTGTTAGTAACATGGAGGCAGTCTGTGTTTTTGCATGGCAACTTTGAACCTGAACTCGTTTAGTTTTTGAGAACATGATTGTCAAACATCGGAGATCTTATGCTGATGCTGATACATAGAAATCGTTCACTTATACAGGTTCTGTTACCTGTTGGTAAAGAGCTAACCATGAATGAAAACCCTGTGAATGAAAATGAAGTAAATATCATGAATGCTGGTTAAATGTTGCCACATAATACCAAAAAGACAGGTCAGATTTCTTTGGCATAGTTCTCTAAATTATGATTCATGACTAAGATGAACAGTGTATAGACATCCGAGAGACTACCATTGGTAGATTTTCCCTATACTTTTGAAAAAAGAAAAGCACTGCTAAGTGAAAGAATGATTGCCTACAGAACATAAACAACCCTAGTTAGACACATTACTTTTAACACTCTTTTAATTATTATTTTTGAACAAATTTTAAAAGACCATCATCGGCCTGGGACATAATATTGAGAAGTCTGTTTGTACAGAAATACAACAAACAATCCAACTACACAATACATTTACTGTGTATGCTAACCTCAGTGTAAACATTTACCATACATATATTGTTTTTTTATAAGAATACACTGATGAAAAAAATGAATCAACTCAAACATACTAACTTTTGTACATGTATACATTTATACTTTATATTTCATGGTTGAACCATTTTCTACAGTAAAATTCCACACTAAAGTAAAATTTCACACTACAGTAAAATTCCCTACAGTAAAATTCCAAACTAAAGTTAAATTCCACACTACAGTAAAATTCCCTACTGTTAAATTCCACACTACAGTAAAATTCCACACAGCTTAATGCCACATTAATATTATACCTACACATTTATACAAAAGAAATAAAAACTTAAACATTAATACAAGTTTCTATAGAAGACATAATATCACATACACTATATAATATATATTTATACTTTATATTCAAATGAAAAAATTAACTATTTAGTTTCGTTTCTAAAATAAATCAAAGTGACCAGTTACGATCATTTTAACAATATCTACGTATTTTAGTGGAGGAAGACCCCAAATCTATGTCTGCGTAGAACCACTGGCACACCCCAGGTCACCTGGCAGACCCTTCCCAGATTAAGTCCTTCGCCCCAAATGGGACTCGAATCTAAGTTGTCAGAGGAGTTACAATTCTGTGACTCCACCACTATGCCTCGGACGCCCGTTATTTAACAGTTTATACCCTAATGGCTGTAGGTTATGACCTTGGTGAATTGCTACATGGACAGTCTTTATCATTTTCTCACTTTATTATTTTACTATTCTATTGTCATATATTTGACCAATGTCCTTGAGAATAATATAGAAAACTTGTTTTGAGAAATTTCATCCTAAAAAAACAATACAATCTAAAACCACAATATTGTGCAAGCATACCTAAGTGTGAATGTTTATTTTTTATAGTATTACACAATATTGTGTAGGCTAACCTTAGTGAGAATATTTATTCTTTATAGCATTACATAATATTGTGTAGGCTAACCTTAGTGAGAATATTTATTCTTTATAGCATTACATAATATTGTGTAGGCTAACCTTTGAGTGACTATTAATTTTTTATGGCATTACACAATATAGTGTAGGCTAACCTTTGTGTGAATATTTATTTTTTATAGCATTACACAATATTGTGTAGGCTAACCTTTGTGTGAATATTTATTCTTTATAGCATTACATAATATTGTGTAGGCTAACCTTAGTGAGAATATTTATTCTTTATAGCATTACATAATATTGTGTAGGCTAACCTTTGAGTGACTATTAATTTTTTATGGCATTACACAATATAGTGTAGGCTAACCTTTGAGTGACTATTAATTTTTTATGGCATTACACAATATAGTGTAGGCTAACCTTTGTGTGAATATTTATTTTTTATAGCATTACACAATATTGTGTAGGCTAACCTTTGTGTGAATATTTATTCTTTATAGCATTACATAATATTGTGTAGGCTAACCTTAGTGAGAATATTTATTCTTTATAGCATTACATAATATTGTGTAGGCTAACCTTAGTGAGAATATTTATTCTTTATAGCATTACATAATATTGTGTAGGCTAACCTTTGAGTGACTATTAATTTTTTATGGCATTACACAATATAGTGTAGGCTAACCTTTGTGTGAATATTTATTTTTTATAGCATTACACAATATTGTGTAGGCTAACCTTTGTGTGAATATTTATTTTTTATAGCATTACACAATATTGTGTAGGCTAACCTTTGTGTGAATATTTATTTTTTATAGCATTACACAATATTGTGTAGGCTAACCTTAGTGTAAAAGTTTATTTTTTTATAGCATTACACTTATGTAATAATAAAATATCTAAAATAATATATTTCTTACACTATATTTAAAAAAAACAACAGCTTCTACACAAATTTTGCAGACAACCCGGCATTATAATACTGCTGTAGGCTACAACTTCAAAATTTCCAAACAATTCCACATTAATATGCTTGAGCCCCTCACATATACTTCTATCTGAATAATCTTTATATAATTATATTCCCATGAGGCATATATTCCACTAATGGTCCTTGAGAATAATGTATAGTTCAATAATCCACCACCAGAAACCTTGCAATGAGAAAACTTCCTATAGAAACACAACATACAGTCCAACAATACATTATTGTAAAGCATAACCTCAATATGAACATTTACACATTTTTATATAGGACTACACTAACGCAATAATGAACGCGTAAATTTTATTTTTTTGTAATTTCTTTATTTGTGGTCCAAAAATTAAAAACTATACACCATTGGAAAGCTCTTGAAATTAATATTTTTAGAACGCAATATTTTTAAAATTGATAAATGCACTAAGAATTAATACACAGAAATAAATAAAATTATTGGCTCATCCTTAAACAAAATGAACAGTGTAACTTTTTTGGTTGAATTTTGTTTACTTTTTAAACAATCAAAATATAGTTTTTATATTTAAAATATCTCATAAAAGCTGTTTAATTTGATATAAAATTCAGTAAGATAGACTAAAAAATTAAAACACAGTTATGAGTTTAATACAGCACATATTTCCAGATTTCGGCCTGTATTAGCTTCTGCCTTCAAAGATGGCTGCCTTAAACTTGCTTATCAGTGCCTATGACACCACATGGAATCTATACACACATTGTGCAGACAGGGTTTTAATACAACTTTGATATAGGTAAACTGTTGGACACCACCTTTAAGGAACTATTTCTACAGTTAAACACAACACAGCTTAATGCCAACTTACAATGTATGCTAACCATATTTTTAAAGTGTACCTAAATAGTTATAAAGGATTCCATTGAAGAATTATATGATCTCACATACACCATATTATATTTATTTATACATCATTTTTCCCCCTTCTTCAGTAGAAGCCATTTACAGGTGCCTTCCCCTCAGAAAATTTCTTTAAAATCATGCAGTTTTCCCAAAAAAGTAACTTTACATCAGGTTTTTTCATTCCACTTTAAGAAAGAAATCATGCTTTTTCCCCAAAATTATAAGGCAAGAGCCCTTTCCCCTGGCAGTGAAAAAAAGGATTGATTGTATTCAATAAACAACAGTTTATACCCTAACACTATACATAACTTCAATACGGCTGCAAAGGTTATAACCGTGTGAAAGTTTACAAAAAAGTTTTCTTTCACATCAAAATACTACATCACCTCAAATACATCTATATCTTCATTATCTTTGTATTCCCAAGTATTTCACTAATGGCTTTTGAGAATAATGTAGTTCCACAGACACAATTTATCCATCATCAGAAAACTTCCTTTAGGAACTCTTTTTCCAGTTAAACACTAAACAAAATCCAAACACTAAATTACTCTGAACGAGTGAAAAATTCTAACCTTACTTTGAAAATTTGCCTGATTACTTTATAGGATAATATACACAAGATATATTAATACACTTTCATCTTGGGAACTATTTTACTATTGTTTTCCTATATAATCCACTGTGGGTCCTTAGGAAATAGTCCCAACACAACACACTCTCTAGCATCAGAATGTTTGAGTAAGCCTACATAGTTAGAATGAGACATGCACTGGAATGTAGAGATGCTACAGATTAAACCTCCCCTCCCCCTCCAACCCCCACCCCCACAACTCCTGAAGTGTTGTTGCTGAAACTGTTGGGGGGTGGGGAGGGATACCCACAGATAGACTGGCTCTAGTGGTTGATGTGTTTGGTTGTCAGTCAAAGCAATTTACTTCAATGAAACGAGATATAAAGTGCTGCCTACATGGTGATAGCATGACATGAAACTGGTGGGGTTATTTTTATTGTTTGTTTTTGTGTTAGATCGTACAAACACAATTATGGTCATACTGGCTAATTATTGGTGGAGGAAGACCCCAGGCTTATTATGTCTGGGTAGAACAACCAGCACAACTCAGGTTATCAGGACAACCTCCCCACAGGAAAGGTCATGAAAGTTCCGGGAACTCAAACCCATGTGAGAAGCTGAGTGACTCTAACCGCTTGGCCACAGCGCCCCCTGGTGGGGTTAACTAGACAGACTAGTGCAGGGGTGGTATTAGTAGAGGTGGTAATAGTAGTAATTTTAAGGGTGTTAATGTTAGTGGTGATGAGGGTGGTGGTGGCAGTAGTGGTGGTGATAGAGGTGGTGGTTTTGGAAATGGTTGTAGTGGTAGTGGTGGGGATAGAAGTGATAGTGAAGATATATATATATAGGGGTGGTGTTTGTGGTGGTTGTATTGTTAGTTATGATAGTAGAGTCGGTATAATTTACACAGGTGGTAGTAGTGGGGGTGGCAATATTGGTATTAGTGGTCTTGTTATAAGATGGTGGTTATAGTAAGAAAATGTGTGGTTGTAGAAGTGATGGTAGTTAGAGTGTTGATGGTGATTGTAACACATAAAGTCACTGTAAGTAGTGTTATGTAAAATGTGCTAAATGTTCAGTACAGATATTATTTGCACTTAAAGGTTTGGCTACTTCTTAACATGTTAAAGGTGGTATTCGACAGTTTGGACCAAAATTCCTCACCATGCTGTCTGACACCTGTGTAAAAAGTGAACCATAGAGACACAATCATCATTTCAAAATTATTTCCTATCTGAGCCACGTTGCACAGTTAGCTATTTTTAATTAAAAAAACAAACATGTGACCATCCATGTTTAATCTCATTTACATCATCCTTTATGACATTGATGTCTATTTTTAGCAGGAATCCCAAGTGTGCTTATTTATAGCTTTAAAAAGCATGAACATTTTAAGAACTTATTAATGAGTTTTACTGCCCTAAAATTGAGATACTTTTGAAAATCATTTAACCTTAGACTTAAGTATGATCTTTCTGCAGAAACTTTCTCTGGTGGTAGAGCGTCAGCTTGCGGATTGGAAGGTTGTGGGTTCAAACCCGGCCGGGTCAAACCAAAGACTTTAAAGTTGGTAGTAGTGGCTTCCCTCATAATGCTTGGGGCTAAGGGAACAGCTTTACGCCTGACTCATCAGTGTCAGTATAATGGACCGGCCAGGTTCAGTCCCTGGGCACCTCATAAGTGCCCCTGTGCTATAATGATAGAAATGTCCCTGCACAGTATGGACAAAAATGCCTGCAAATCCCATCCCATCCCAAACTGTCCGATACAACCTTTAACCCCCCTTCCAGACAGGTAAGTCAAAACAGTCATACAAACACACTGTACTAATCATCTCTCCACATGGTGTGTGTAGACTGGCTGTTGTAAGTGGTAGCAGCAACATGAAAGCAACATCCCACCTGGAGGGGTGACTAAAGTCTGAATTTAAAGGTTGTATTCAAAAGTTTGGACCAAAATTTATTTTCTCCAAAAAAACAAATAAGTCATTGTTATCTGAAAAGTTCCTGCAAAATGCTGTTTATTGATGTCCTAGACATGTGTGAACAGTCAGGCATAAATCACCACTCATCATTGCAAACAGGTATTTCCTATCTGAGCCACGATGCACAGATAGCTATTTTTAAACTTAGAAATCACAAATTACTTTTGAGATAACATTATACAGTCATCCAGGAAATCTGCTCGATATCTATTTTTAGCAGAGATCACTTTCAAGCTTTTTATACAGTTGTAAAAAATACACAATCAGTCATTTTTTTCGTGATTAGTTCTGTCTAACAATTCAGTTAGTGTTCTCAATTTTATTTTTTCAGACTAAAGTATAAATTTATACAAAAAATATGCACAAATTCCCCAAGGCTGGGTATTGTTATACGTATTTAAAAATGTGTAAGATACCACCTATAAATAAAAACATGGTAGTAGGAGTCCACTTTCTTCTACAACTCTGCCATCACAAGTTCGTGACCTCTCAGATCACTGTAACTTCTGACACCAAAACAGAAAATTGTCAAAAAACTTGATAAACAACATTCCAATGAGGTTTTATTTTTAAAGTGTTTATAAAAATAGTTTACCATTATAATTATATTCTATAACTAACTACAATGTATAACAATTAATTCTAATAAATCTTCATATTTATAAAAATAAACTGTTTTGATAGCATTACAATTATAGAGCATTTTTGTACAAGCAAGAGGGGCCATGGTCTGGGGTCTTCCTCTACCAAGAAGCTAGACATCTTTATAATGATCATAATTGGTCGCTACAGTGTACTTCAAAAACAAAACATCAAACTATCCCTGAGTAGATTTTAGCCTGGATTGTCTCTTTCATTAAAGGTGGTATCTGACAGTTTGGGCCGTTTTTTTTTTCTCTCATAAATTAATTATTGTTGCCTGAAATGATCCCACAAAATACTGTTTATATTTATAAAAATAAACTGTTTTGATAGCATTACAAGTATAGAGCATTTTTACACAAGCATGATCTGTAATTTAATGTGTATCACAAACATTGTACAAGCAAGAGGGGCCATGTGGTTAGAGTCACTGACTTATAACTCCCTAGCCCCTCACCGTGTAGGTTCGAGTCCTGGTTCGATGAGAACTTTTATCTGGGGAGGTTTTTCAGCAAACTTGTGGTAAGTTCTACCCAGGCATAAGTCTTACCCCCAACCAATAATTAGCTGGACTTTGGCAATATGACCATAATTGTGTTGGTGCGATGTAACAAAATAAAACAAATAAAAGCAAGAGTGTTATGTGAAGATGTGACCTTATTATTTTTAAGTAATTGTACAATAAAAGTTTTTGTGACTCAAGTATTAAGTTATATTAGTCCATACATTTAATTTTGTCTAAGACAAAACCATCTTGCTGTAAATAGAGTCCAACTTTGTTTTTTGGTTTTGTTTTTGAGATACATTGCAGTGACCCATTATGATCATTATAGCAACGTCCAGCTTTATGGTGGAGGTGGAGGAAGACCCCAGACACATGTCTGGGTAGAACCACTGCCACACAGCAAGTCAGCTGGAAGACTTTCCCACTTTTCCCTCTACCACTACGCCACGGGTGCTCCACTAGCTCAAGTTTACTAGAATTCCACTTCGAAGAACTTAACAATGATTACAAGAACAAAGAACACTAGTTATATGTAAATAGAATGTCACTCTATTTCTTTCTAAAATAAAATAAACATAAAACATTTTAACAAAACAAACAAAGTGTAACAATGTCTAAGATTGTCTATACATATTTCATATACAACTTCCACGTTGTCTCTGTCATATATACTTACATAGACAAATTGCTGTTGTTTGTTAAAATAACGACATTCTGTCTCAGCGAGTCTAGACAATATTACAACATTAAATTGTAATGTAACTTACAATTAGCAGTAAAGTCAGAAAGAAATTGGTAATTGTAAATATAGTGCCACTTTTGTCTCTGGATAAATACTAGTTTTAGAGAAACAAAATGGCAATTTATTTGTAAACATGGTGTCACTTTACGTCAGATTGTCTATACAATTTTATGATCTAATAAGACAAGATAAACATCTGAGACAAAATGGCAGTTGTTTGTAAACATAGTGCCACTTACTCTCAGACTGTCTATATAACAATTTTGGCAGCCCATGCTATAACATCCTGTATTTGGAAGGAAGCCTCCAGTGTTAAATAATAAATGATTCTTGGAAGCTTTCATCCAGTTCTTGCTTCTGATTTTTTTTTCAACAACTCTTATTTTCATTCCCAACATTGTCTAGTCTTGTGCTGATGTCATTGTAGTTTTCCCCCATCAATGGCTTTCTTTATATATGCTATTCCCATTGGACAGAAAAAAAAACCCAGCTGAATATGGGAATGTAATATTACACATACAGACCAATCAGTGTAATGTTTCTGTGAGAGTGAATAGGATTCATACTGATGAAAATGACTGGCCGGGTGTGGTGCAATGTCAGGGGTTCAAATTATGTTGTTCACAGTTAAGGCAGCACTACATTTGTTCTTACAGAACAATTATTAATGGAAAAATTAGAAAAGAAACAAGAATTAATACATCACATGATGTGTATTCATCTAACACATCAATTGATGTGTATTCACCTAAGACATAACACGGATTTATTTCAATTATGCACTGGCTACATTGGACATCTTTGTTTATGTGTTGATAATTTCAGTTCCAAATATCCTCTACCTCAAATTCAATTCAAAGATATCTTTTACAAAAACAGCTTATTGGTTATGCGATAAATAGAAGCCAAATTTTGTGTTCATTGAATACTGAAAGTATAAAACTAGTTGGATGGAACGATACAAAACTCTGCAGAATCCAGTTTGGTATTGTTTAATCCAACACATTATATATTTGCAGTATTCAATGCCCACTCAAAATCTGAAATAAAAGTTTGCAATGAAGAACGATGTAAGACATTCTAACTGCCAGCTGCCAACCCCAGAAACTGGAACAATTGCAGCAGTAAGCTAAAATGACAGGCATGTAGGTAGACAGACAGATAGGCATGCTGACAGGCAGACATACAGACAGGCAGGCAGACAAATAGGGAGGAAGATAGAGACAGATAGGCAGGCAGGCAGACAGGCATGCTGGTAGGCAGGCATGCAGACATACAGGCATGCTGGTAGGCACACTGGCAGGCAGAGAGGCATACTGACAGGCAGACAGATAAGCATGCTAGCAGGCAGGCATGCTGGCAGACAGACAGACAGACAGACATGCTGGTAGACAGATATGGAGGCAGACAGACAGACAGATAGGCAGACAGACAGACTGACAGATAGGCACACTGGCAGGCAGACAGACAGATAGGCATACTGGCAGGCAGACAGACAGATAGGCAGAGAGACAGGCAAGCTGGCAGGCAGATAGGCAGACAAGACTCATGTAGGACACTTTTTTTTTAAAAACTTGAGTGAGGAAGCTTATACAATGTTGAGGACCCCACTGCAAGAAACATTAAGAAGGGTCACACATTAAGAAGGGTCACAAGGTCAAAAGGTCAGAATAACCATAATTACAGCCCTGCACCTTGGAGAGCCAATAACCTGGGATCCCTTGAGGGTGGTGAAAGTTTTGTGGCCATGAAAGTGAGATAAGATGGCCATAATCATAGCAATTATTATAGTTCATCTTAACCATTAAGATTTCTCAACTTTACTTTAAGTGGCCATACAATGTTAGTTTGGTGCAAGGTTTATTGTCCCAACAATGGTATTTTGGTTATTTGATGATGGTGTCCACATGAACCAGACAAACTGCTGCTTTCAAAGTGTATAGCATGCCATGAACACATGACATGATAACACATGCTTTAAGAAAGTAAATATGATTTTG
The DNA here is from genome assembly GCA_007844125.1 of Sinonovacula constricta. Taxonomy (NCBI): domain Eukaryota; kingdom Metazoa; phylum Mollusca; class Bivalvia; order Cardiida; family Solecurtidae; genus Sinonovacula; species Sinonovacula constricta. The sequence continues at coordinate 44,540,433 of CM017570.1, forward strand.
TGTCACCATATATCCCATAATTCTCAACCAAACCCTATATTGTGGGTACTCATTGAAATAGTCTCACTGAGACAATTCTAATGAGTACCAGGTATAAAGAGTTTGGAGGAGAAATAAAGGATTTCGATGAAGAGTACACCTCTTATCTGTGGCACTGCTGATAAACAAATATTATCACCAATCACATTCCCAGACTATGTTACAACATCATGTCCTATCTTTCCTAAGCATAACTCGGAACTCTGGGACATTTTTAAAATACCAGGCAATTTTTTATATCACTGTGGAAATGTGAGATGAATTACTGAGTGTTTCTGATTTTTTTGTAATGCTGTGGAAATGTGTGTTTCCTGAATGAAGCTTCATCATTGTTATTTGTCCATAAATAACACATTTGACTATAGACAGATTGGAATGTACCATTAAGGGATGGCATGACTGAAAACATGAATAACAATTTCAGGAAGTATCCTTGACATATCAGCCAGCAGATACGTCAGAAATATTGTAAGTGTGTTATTATTACGGACAAAAAACGATATAATGATAGAAATCCTCAGCTGATGTAACATCATATACCACTTATCATGATCTTTCAATATCAATAAAAATCAGACAAAAAAAATCAGAAGCAGTTACAACATAATAGAATATTTTCTAATATCATTGTTTCATTTGCCTCAGCACCTTTATATTTCATATTTCATATTTCTGTCAATGTTGTGACTTGCCTTCAACATCATCATCACCATCAATTATTATCATCATCAATAATCATCATCATTACCATCATCATCATCATCATCATCATCATCATCATCATCATCATCATCATCATCATCATCAATAATCAATCATCATCATCATCAGCAGCATCAGCAGAAATCCATATCATCATTACCATCATCATCAGCAGCAGCAGCAGCAGAAATCCATATCAATCATCAAACAGCATGCTCATCCTCATCATTATAATTAATCATGAGCATCATAACAGTCCTCCTCCTCATCATCATCATCATCTCCTTCTCCTTTATCATCCTCTTTGTCATCATCCCCATTATCCTGTCATCATCATTATCATCATTATCATCATCATCATCATCATCATCATCATCATCATCATCATCATCATCATTACCATCATCATCATCATCATCATCATCATCATCATCCCCATCATCATCATCATCATCATCATCCCCTTTCTCCTCTTCCTAATCATCAAACATTATCAATTATCCCCAGGTTCTTTACCATTTATCCCATCATCATCATCATCATCATCATCATCATTAGATCTATCCTTATCAGCATATATAAAAAAAATAAAAAGCATAAGTACTTGGCTTCCCCAAAACAATCCTAATCTAAATTTTACTTCTCCACTTATCATTAATTGTTAATAATTAATTTTTAATTAATTATTAATTGTCCTTAATTGTTAAATTGTTTTAACCAAATATCCATTACACCACTATACATAACATAAACATTTGTAATAAACCTGCATCAATCATTATTAACATTTCCAGGTTTTATTTTCATTGCATACTTTAGACCCTGGTTCTAGAAGACACCAGCAATAAATCGGTGTATGGGTTTTGTTCATGTTTTAAAATTGGACACAATCTCTGAGAGGTTTGCCAAAATGATTTCCCTGTTGGTAGACATGGCAGACATTATCCAGTGGATCAATGGAGAGTGTGGGTGCACCGTTTACATTTGACATTTTAAAATCAGTCCACATTTTGTGTCAACAAACTCTTCATCCTTTAATTATGTGAACAAATAAAACAGATTTTAATACAATTTTAAAACTGTCTGGAAGATATTTGACTAACAAAATGATGGAGAATATTATTCAACCATTATTAACTAATCATTTTAGCTTTACCATAAAGTACAGACCATATATCCAGTTAGACATGTATAACAAATACAGATGGTATATCCAGTTAGGCATGTATAACAAGTACAGATGGTATATCCAGTTAGACATGTTTAACAAATACAGATGGTATATCCAGTTAGACATGTACAACAAGTACAGACCGTATATCCAGTTAGACATGTTTAACAAATACAGGTGGTATATCCAATTAGACATGTTTAACAGTACAGACTTAAATCCATTTATACATGTATAACAAGTACTGATGTTATATCCAGTTAGACATGTATAACAGTTGATACTGTATATCCAGTTAGACATGTATAACAGTTGATACTGTATATCCAGTTAGCCATGTATAACAGTTGATACTGTATATCCAGTTAGACATGTATAACAGTTGATACTGTATATCCAGTAAGACATGTATAACAGTTGATGCTGTATATCCAGTTAGACATGTATAACAGTTGATACTGTATATCCAGTTAGACATGTATAACAGTTGATACTGTATATGCAGTTAGACACGTATAACAGTTGATACTGTATATCCAGTTAGACACGTATAACAGTTGATACTGTATATCCAGTTAGACATGTATAACAGTTGATACTGTATATCCAGTAAGACATGTATAACAGTTGATGCTGTATATCCAGTTAGACATGTATAACAGTTGATACTGTATATCCAGTTAGACATGTATAACAGTACAGACTTATATCCATTTATACATGTATAACAAGTACTGACGGTATATCCAGTTAGACACGTATAACAGTTGATACTGTATATCCAGTTAGACACGTATAATAGTTGATACTGTATATCCAGTAAGACATGTATAACAGTTGATGCTGTATATCCAGTTAGACATGTATAACAGTTGATGCTGTATATCCAGTTAGACATGTATAACAGTTGATACTGTATATCCAGTAAGACATGTATAACAGTTGATGCTGTATATCCAGTTAGACATGTATAACAGTTGATGCTGTATATCCAGTTAGACATGTATAACAGTTGATACTGTATATCCAGTAAGACATGTATAACAGTTGATGCTGTATATCCAGTTAGACACGTATAACAGTTGATACTGTATATCCAGTAAGACATGTATAACAGTTGATGCTGTATATCCAGTTAGACATGTATAACAGTTGATGCTGTATATCCAGTTAGACATGTATAACAGTTGATACTGTATATCCAGTAAGACATGTATAACAGTTGATGCTGTATATCCAGTTAGACACGTATAACAGTTGATACTGTATATCCAGTTAGACACGTATAACAGTTGATACTGTATATCCAGTAAGACATGTATAACAGTTGATACTGTATATCCAGTTAGACACGTATAACAGTTGATACTGTATATCCAGTAAGACATGTATAACAGTTGATGCTGTATATCCAGTTAGACATGTATAACAGTTGATACTGTATATCCAGTAAGACATGTATAACAGTTGATGCTGTATATCCAGTTAGACATGTATAACAGTTGATACTGTATATCCAGTAAGACATGTATAACAGTTGATGCTGTATATCCAGTTAGACATGTATAACAGTTGATACTGTATATCCAGTTAGACATGTATAACAGTACAGACTTATATCCATTTATACATGTATAACAAGTACTGACGGTATATCCAGTTAGACACGTATAACAGTTGATACTGTATATCCAGTTAGACACGTATAACAGTTGATACTGTATATCCAGTTAGACATGTATAACAGTTGATACTGTATATCCAGTAAGACATGTATAACAGTTGATGCTGTATATCCAGTTAGACATGTATAACAGTTGATACTGTATATCCAGTTAGACATGTATAACAGTTGATACTGTATATGCAGTTAGACACGTATAACAGTTGATACTGTATATCCAGTTAGACACGTATAACAGTTGATACTGTACATCCAGTTAGACACGTATAACAGTTGATACTGTATATCCAGTTAGACATGTATAACAAATACAGGCTGTATATCCAGTTAGACATGTATAACAAGTACAGGCTGTATATCCAATTAGACATGTATAACAAATACAGGCTGTATATCCAGTTAGACATGTATAACAAATGCAGGCTGTATATCCAGTTAGACATGTATAACAAGTACAGGCTGTATATCCAGTTAGACATGTATAACAAATACAGGCTGTATATCCAGTTAGACATGTATAACAAGTACAGGCTGTTTATCCTGTTAGACATGTATAACAGTTGATACTGTATATCCAGTTAGACATGTATAACAGTTGATACTGTATATCCAGTTAGACATGTATAACAAGTACAGGCTGTATATCCAGTTAGACATGTATAACAGTTGATACTGTATATCCAGTTAGACACGTATAACAAGTACAGGCTGTATATCCAGTTAGACATGTATAACAGTTGATACTGTATATCCAGTTAGACACGTATAACAGTTGATACTTTATATCCAGTTAGACATGTATAACAGTTGATACTGTATATCCAGTTAGACATGTATAACAGTTGATACTGTATATCCAGTTAGACATGTATAACAGTTGATACTGTATATCCAGTTAGACATGTATAACAAGTACAGGCTGTATATCCAGTTAGACATGTATAACAAATACAGGCTGTATATTCAGTTAGACATGTATAACAAATACAGACTGTATATCCAGTTAGACATGTATAACAAGTACAGGCTGTATATCCAGTTAGACATGTATAACAAGTACAGGCTGTATATCCAGTTAGGCATGTATAACAAGTACAGGCTGTATATCCAGTTAGACATGTATAACAAATACAGGCTGTATATCCAGTTAGACATGTATAACAAGTACAGGCTGTATATCCAGTTAGACATGCATAACAAATACAGGCTGTATATCCAGTTAGACATGTATAACAAGTACAGGCTGTATATCCAGTTAGACATGTATTACAAGTACAGGCTGTATATCCAGTTAGGCATGTATAACAAGTACAGGCTGTATATCCAGTTAGACATGTATAACAAATACAGGCTGTATATCCAGTTAGACATGCATAACAAATACAGGCTGTACATCCAGTTAGACATGTATAACAAGTACAGGCTGTATATCCAGTTAGACATGTATAACAGTTGATACTGTATATCCAGTTAGACATGTATAACAGTTGGTACTGTATATCCAGTTAGACATGTATAACAAGTACAGGCTGTATATCCAGTTAGACATGTATAACAAGTACAGGCTGTATATCCAGTTAGGCATGCATAACAAATACAGGCTGTATATCCAGTTAGACATGTATAACAAGTACAGGCTGTATATCCAGTTAGACATGTATAACAAGTACAGGCTGTATATCCAGTTAGACATGCATAACAAATACAGGTGGTATATCCAGTTAGACATGTATAACAAGTACAGGCTGTATATCCAGTTAGACACGTATAACAGTTGATACTGTATATCCAGTTAGACATGTATAACAGTTGATACTGTATATCAAGTTAGACTTGTATAACAGTTGATACTGTATATCCAGTTAGACACGTATAACAGTTGATACTGTATATCCAGTTAGACACGTATAACAGTTGATACTGTATATCCAGTTAGACACGTATAACAGTTGATACTGTATATCCAGTTAGACACGTATAACAGTTGATACTGTATATCCAGTTAGACACGTATAACAGTTGATACTGTATATCCAGTTAGACATGTATAACAAGTACAATCTGTATATCCAGTTAGACATGTATAACAAGTACAATCTGTATATCCAGTTAGACATGTATAACAAGTACAATCTGTATATCCAGTCCAATTTCTTTTATTTCTCCTGCAAAACCTTTATACCTGGTAATCATTACATTGGTTTTGATATGAGAATTTCAATGAGTACCATCAATATAGGGTTTGGTTGAGAATTATAGGATATTAATAACACAAAATCAGATTTACTTCTTATATTTGAATCTCTAAAGAAAAAATAAATGTTTATCTTTATGTTAGGATTCACTAATTACCTCTGTAACGAAAATGTAATCCTGTTCCAAAAATCCTCAAATTTTTCCAACTCCATCTCAAACAACACGCTGTGCAAAAAACAACAACATGGACTTCAACCTCATCTGAGACCATTAATACAAACCACTGACACATGTTCTATGCACTGAGACCATTAATACAAACCACTGACACATGTTCTATGCACTGAGACCATTAATACAAACCACTGACACATGTTCTATGCACTGAGACCATTAATACAAACCACTGACACATGTTCTATGCACTGAGACCATTAATACAAACCACTGACACATGTTCTATGCACTGAGACCATTAATACAAACCACTGACACATGTTCTATGCACTGAGACCATTAATACAAACCACTGACACATGTTCTATGCACTGAGACCATTAATACAAACCACTGACACATGTTCTATGCACTGAGACCATTAATACAAACCGCTGACACATGTTCTATGCATGCCTCACAACTGCGAGGTCCCATCTGAGACCATTAATACAAACCGCTGACACATGTTCTATGCACTGAGACCATTAATACAAACCACTGACACATGTTCTATGCACTGAGACCATTAATACAAACCGCTGACACATGTTCTATGCACTGAGACCATTAATACAAACCACTGACACATGTTCTATGCACTGAGACCATTAATACAAACCACTGACACATGTTCTATGCACTGAGACCATTAATACAAACCACTGACACATGTTCTATGCACTGAGACCATTAATACAAACCACTGACACATGTTCTATGCACTGAGACCATTAATACAAACCACTGACACATGTTCTATGCACTGAGACCATTAATACAAACCACTGACACATGTTCTAGGCATGCCTCACAACTGCGAGGTCTTGTTCTTTTTGTTTCATTATGTTTTAGATTATCATCCCACTAACATGTCAATGCACTAATTTTATAAAGGTCACTGGGAAGTGGTTGCTTTTTTCAGCTTAAAGTTGGTAACTGACAGTTGTCCTATAACAAATACATGTAACAATGTCTTACCCCATGGTGCTGTTCATAATTTCTGCAAATGCTTATATTTAAATCTGGGTAAAGACAAATTTGAACATTGACAAAAAGACAGTACAAAATTTAAGATAAATCGCTTAAAATATTAATTCTTCCTGAATATATAGAAAAGCACAATGGGTACTTCTTCTATAAATGGGTCTCGATGTCAGGGAAAATTGCCCCGTATGACGTTATAAAGAAATTTTTTAAATACGTGGTTGTGTCACTGTGGTTATTCTTACTTTAATAGTAAAATAGCTAACTACGCCGCTTGGCTCAGATAGGAAATACATGTTTGTAATGATGAATGGAGTGTTATACTTTACTTTTCTAACAGATGTATAACATCAATAAACAGTATTTTGTAGGATCATTTCAGGCAACAATAATTAATTTGGTTGGAGGAGAGAAAAAAATGGCCCAAACTGTCAAGATACCACCTTTAATGAAAGAGACAATCCAAGCTAAAATCTACTCAGGGATAGTTTGATGTTTTGTTTTTGTTTTTGAAGTACATTGCAGCGACCAATTATGATCATTATAAAGACGTCCAGCTTTTTGGTGGAGGAAGACCCCAGACACATGTCCAGGCAGACCCACCATCGCACTGCAAGTTAGCTTGAAGCCCTTCTTCCATTAACTCCAATGACCTGAACGGGACTCGAAACCACGAGATGAGAGGCTAAGCGGTCAGAGGAGTTACAAATCAGCGACTCTATACCACTATGCCATGGGCGACCCCAGGACAGTTTAAATTAAAAATAAATTGTTTAAAAGATTTACAATTAAAGTCAACATTTCTTTTAAATTATTTAAATATTTTATTTTGTATTAGAATTCTTAACATTTATACCAACTATTGCTCCGGATAAACATGTTTGTTTTACACTTCATGAACCTTTAACTTCATTAAAGCTTAATTAAGTTTAAATTCAGAGTTAAGGCATTAATTTGATTAAACTCCCTAAACTTTACTGAAACTGAGGTGGCAAAGTGTGGTTACTGTACTATATTTAGAAAATTAAAGTCTGGGTCATACAAGGGAGTTTTTCAAGAATTTTAGTGGGGTGTCTGTGGTTTAGTGGTTAAACGTCGGACTTTTGATCTAATGGACCAGGATACGAACCCCAAAACTGACCATGTGATGTAAATCCCTGAGCAGGACTATTTACTGCAAATTGCTCCAGGTACTCAGTACCCAAGTACTGGTTCTATGATAGAACTTCTATCCAGGATATGTGCAGTTGGAAGAAGTTAAGTTGAAAAAACTTCTTGTACAAAATACTATAAACAGGGTTTTAAACTTACTTCTGCATTTCACTTTGATGATGATGGTATTGGTAATTATGATGATAATGATGATGATGATGATGATGATGATGATAATGATAATTATGATGATGATAATAAAGATAATGATTGCAATGATGATGATGCTGCTGCTAGTAATGATAATAATGATAATGATTATGATATTGATGATAATGATGATGATAACGATGATGATAACGATTATGAAAATTTTGTTCCACATAAAGGAAGGCTCCATTAAAAGCATCTAGAATTGGCAGGAACCCAGTATTCTAAACAAGTGCATGCAGAAAGTGTAAAAAGGAAAGTTCCAAATTGGTTTTAAATGTCAGAGCAACTTTGGCACAAGGGCAATTATAGGGGTGGTGACGGGGAATGCATGAAGATCAAAGTTTATTGTTCCAGTTTGTTAGGAGAAATGTCATATCAGTAATACTTACAAAGTGGTAACAGATATCTGTTTGTTTGTTTTTGTTTGTTTGTTTGTTGGGTTTATCATCCCACCAACAGTATTTCAATTATCTTGAGATGGTATCTGGAGATGGTATCCACTTGAAGCAGATATAGTGCTGCCATCACTGTGTATAGCATGCCATGAACACCTGGCATGATACCACACCCAGTCACATTATCCTGACACCGTGCCAACCAGTCGTGGAACTACCCTTGTCTTTCGTTCATCAAACTGACACAATTATGGTCATACTGACACACCCAATTATTGGTTGAGTAAGACTCCAGACTTATGTCAGGGTAGAACCACAGCGTGACGCAGGTTAACTGATAAACCCACTTGGAAGTTCTTGTGACACGCTTTTACCTGTTTGTCGATGATAAAGTTTGATTGAAGAAATGTAAATAATATGGAAGTTATGGCCAAGACAGGAACTGGGACAGACACATGGACTGAAGGACAGACACAAAGACTGAAGGACAGACACACGGACTGAAGGACAGACACACAGACTGAAGGACAGACACATGGACTGAAGGACAGACACACAGACTGAAGAACAGACACACAGACTGAAGGACAGACACACAGACTGAAGAACAGACACACAGACTGAAGGACAGACATACAGACTGAGGGACAGACGCACGAACTGAAGGACAGACACACAGACTGAAGGACAGAAACACAGACTGAAGGACAGATGCACGGACTGAAGGACAGACACACGGACTGAAGAACAGACACACAGACTGATGGACAGACACACGAACTGAAGGACAGAAACACAGACTGAAGGACAGACACACAGACTGAAGGAAAGACACACAGACTGAAGGACAGACATACGGACTGAAGGACAGACACACAGACTGAAGAACAGACACACAGACTGAAGGACAGACACACAGACTGAAGAACAGACACACAGACTGAAGGACAGACAAACAGACTGAGGGACAGACGCACGAACTGAAGGACAGACACACAGACTGAAGGACAGACACACAGAGGACAGACGCACGGACTGAAGAACAGACACACGGACTGAAGAACAGACACACAGACTGACGGACAGACACACGAACTGAAGGACAGAAACACAGACTGAAGGACAGACACACAGACTGAAGGACAGACACACAGACTGAAGGACAGACACACAGACTGAAGGATAGACACACAGACTGAATGACAGACATACAGACTGAAGGACAGACACACGAACTGAAGGACAGACACACAGACTGAAGGATAGACACACGGACTGAAGGACAGACACACGGACTGAAAGAAAGACACATGGACTGAAGGACAGACAAAGTCTCTGCTATAATTAGTCCTACAGGGGCATAAAATGAGTAATCAGATAAAAAAATAAGTGATGACATAACTGGTTAAAAGGTTCATGGCAATAACTGATAACATCAACCTATCTGCTACATTAAAAATGATACTGCCATTAATGATATAACACTTACCTTGCCAAAGCAGGGAGGGGTGGAATCTTCTTTACATCCAAAACTTAATACCAGAAACTATAACAGTCTTAATCTGGCACATCTACAGATTTAAAATATTTTCCCACAATAATCACTATCACCCACTCTATCACAATGCTAAATCTATCTCCACTGACTGAAGGATAACTTCCCTCTACTTCAACCAAGGTTTTACCAATGTTGTCTCACAAGAGGAAAATGTACAACACCAATCCCCCCCACAAAATACATGAACCAAGTACAGGCACAGTCTAATTCTACTCTCACTTGAATACCAGTCTGTGTGAGACACTGTTCTAAAAATTCCACAACAATTTGGAGCCAGTCCAGACTGCAGCAACCCTCACTCAAGCTTTCCAGATATTTCCATACTTCCTTGCTTTTAAACTATAAACAATTCTTTCTTTCTCTCTTGTGGTCGAGTTTAATTTAAAATTGCTTGTTGTTGTTTTTTCTTTTTAGAAAATTCAAATAATTAGTTTAGTTATAATTAAAATAATATTTAAAAAATAAGTTTTTTGTTAGTAAAATATAAGATTTTGCTAAAAAATAAAGTTGTTTTGTTTGTATTTTAATTTAAATGATTTATTATTTATACAATATTTATTTTGTTGTTGGCAGAATGTTGCTGAGAGATTTAAGACAAAAATCTCTCTGACCATGTGATCAATGTTGTCATTTGATTCATCCCATCAGAGTTGTTAGCTGTATTTTCCTATAACATACATTGACTTTGGTACTTCAATATAATATACACATTAACAGGATGCTACAACCATTTACATTTTATCTCTGATTGATTCAACAACTGAAAAGAATTTTGTGTGGCTGTTCAAACAGAAATAACCTGTCCTAGGACTGTAGAGCCTCACATAGAACTGGTTATAAATTTACGATAAAGTTTTATAAAATGGCGACTATGAATCATAACGTCTCAATATGTGAACCACAAATATATCAGTGGATCTTCCCAGGAAATCATATGGGGTCTTCTTACACAGACAAAAGCAAGAGGAAACCATTGTTTTATTCTAAGTTTTTGTTTTATAGATCAGTTTTATAGTTCTTCTGATATTCCTTAAGATCTTCAACACAAAGTATTCCTCAAGATCTTCAACATGAAATATCCTTCAGATCTTCAATATAAAATATTCCTTAAGATCTTCAATATAAATATTCCTCAAAATCTTCAACATAAAATATTCCTTAAGATCTTCAACTTAAAATATTACTTACCGGTAAGATCTTCAATATAAAATATTCCTTAAGATTTTCAACATAAAATATTCCTTAAGATCTTCAACTAAAAATATTCCTTAAGATCTTCAACTAAAAATATTCCTTAATATCTTCAATATAAAATATTCCTTAAGATCTTCAACTAACAATATTCCTTAATATCTCCAATATAAAATATTCTGCAAGATCTTTAACATAAAATATTCCATAAGATCTTCAATATAAAAGAGCACATTGTGCGGTGTAAAATTCCCATTTGAATTTGAAATATTCTGTTTTGTTTTTAGATCAGCCGTCATACATTAGCAAGGGTCAAGATATATGTTTTCTTTAATTAAACTTACAATTTACAATGAAAATTATATCAGAAATAAGAATTATGTTTAAAGAAGATGAGTGCCCTGAAATACTGAGTTGTCACAACATAATATACAACAAGACAGCATTGATGAAACACATCAAACGTCATGGTCAAGGTCTTGATTAACAATGGAACAATTTTTGCCTAACAACAAACCAACCAAGAAACAGCAAAACCTTGTTGTTATCAAGAAGATTTAAAATGCCATCAATTTTTTATGTTTTAGAATTGTATGTAGTAGGAAATTGTCTTTGGAGGCATGGGGAAAAGTTCGAATGGAAAAAGCGTAACAGTTGACATGTACACAGGACATCTTACTATCATAAATCTTACATACATATATGAAACAACAGCAATTTCAAGTGACAGGTTATGATGTAACAACATTTAAACTACAACAATCTAATTTAATTCTGGTATTCACCAAAGTTGAATAATAATAATTCTACAGATGAAAGTGTAGCACTGCACTTGTTTAAAGATCAACAAAGTGCACATTCGGATCACATGGCCCAATCCATAGAACTTTTCCAGGAATAATAAACAAATAGACGGCCGCATGTGCGGCAGCAATAAGTATATCAAAGGCACAAAACTAAGTTAAAATTTTTAAAAAAGTTTAAGACACAGCAATGATATGTACAAGTCCTGTTATGTATCATTAAACCCAGAGAATGGCAGACAAGAAATAGCTGTAGCATAATAAATCTCTATTTAAAGACAGACTGGACTGACTGACTGCAGAACAATGTCTCTGGTGGTATATGAAGTTATAATAATATCTTCTCATATCACAGTCTTGTTCTCAACCTTTTTGTTACTATGCATATTTGCATTGACTGGTTAATCCAACTTATCACTGGGATAAAGTAAGTATTTCACACCATGAATCCACAAATAACACTACAACCATGGGCAGATGAAGAAAAATAGTTCTTACCATGGGCAGATGAAGAAAAATAGTTCCTTTCATGGGCAGATGAAGAAAAATAGTTCCTACCATGGGCAGATGAAGAAAAATAGTTCCTACCATGGGCAGATAAAGAATAATAGTTCCTACCATGGGCAGATGAAGAAAAATAGTTCCTACCATGGGCAGATGAAGAAAAATAGTTCCTACCATGGGCAGCTAAAAAAAAGTTCCTACCATGGGCAGATGAAGAAAATTAGTTCCTACCATTGGCAGATGAAGAAAAATTGTTCCTACCATGGGCAGATGAAGAAAAATAGTTCCTACCATTAGCAGATAAAGAAAAATAGTTCCTACCTTTTGTGACTTCTGCTCCCTGTCAGGTAACGAATCCAGTTCTGCAGGTTTCTCCACATCCAGTTCCTCAAATACTGGTACTTGTAAATCTTGTATTTCCTCAGTCAATGCTACAGCAGGCAGTATTTTCTTACGAGTCCCATTAATCTCAGGATTATCATCCATCACTGCACCAGATTCTTCACTTGTGCGCTCAATTGAAATTTCACTTGACACTATATCAGTAGGTGTTTCATTTTGTGGTTCCACTGTGTCCTTATCAGGTATCAACTCTACAGATTTTTTAACTTCTTGTATGATTTCCGCATCTTCCTTACCAGTCACTGCCTCAACACTTGCATCAGTTTGGTTGTCAGAATGTAGTTCTTGATTGTCAGAAAGTAGTTCCTGGTTGTCAGAAAGTAGTTCCTGGTTGTCAGAAAATAGTTCCTGGTTGTCAGAAAGTAGATCAACATCTTTTGATTCACTTTCAATTTCTTTTAAGTCTTCTTTTGTACCAATAAAAACTTCACTTTGTTTCCCTTGAAGGCTGTCAACCTTTTCGGCAGTCACTGTGTTACCATTATCATCCATATTTACATCAATTGTTTCCTCTTTTTCACTATTTACACCCAATGCATTATCTTCATCCTTTATTGCAGCTGCAGTCGTATCACTTAGTGTCTTATCATCTCTTTCAAATGTCTCCTTACCCGTACTACTCACTGTATCAACACTTAAATCATCCCTCTCCCCTACAAGAACACTGCCATATTCATCAGAACTCTCCATGACATTCTCTGACTCATTCTGCTGTTTAAAAACCTCCTGACTCTCAGCTATTCCTTCTAGATTAGTCTCAGTATAAGAATCACTGGTACTTGTGACAGACTTTTCTTTAACAAACTTTTCTTTAAGATCATCCACACTGATTGAACTGAACACATTATCTACCAGATGTTGTGCCAGCTCTTGAATATGTGCTTGGTCTATTGAATCAATTGAGGATTTCGTATCTCTTTCTGTTCCCACATTTGGCTCAGTAATTTCTTCTAACTGATCAACACCATCAGCAATTTTGGCAGTTTCCGACTCGGTGTTAATAGTTTTCAACAATCTCTCCTGTGGTAATGATGCAATGTAAGAATCTTGCAATGGGGAGTTGACAGGAGACGCCTCAGCAGAATGATTTATTCGATAACTTCCCTCAGTCGTTGTTGAGCTGGTTTCAGAGTCGCTAGAATCTTCAGCCTCTATTTTGATGTCTTTCTCGCCCCTATTTGCGGTTTCAATATCTTCCAGTCCTTCATTGGCTTCCTCAACAGTTTGAACCTCACAGACAGTTTCTATAGCCCCAGTTATAGCTGAGTTGACTAAATCATCAGCAAGCTCAAGTACTTGTCCCTCTATAATCGCAGGGAAATCTTCCGCTGATGAGGTGTTAAATGTGTATGATTTAAACGGAGCGGCGTCATCGCTGGCCTCGTCATCAGAACTGTCCTCACCTTCTTCAGTGGAGACTGTGTTTATCTGGTACATCTGAACATCCTCATTGGGACTAACCAATGGTGAGAATGCATTTCCACTTTGGATATTCTGCAGAACCGAACCATGCAAGGCAGCGTCCATGGTTGAGAATCCACTCAAAGTAGGCTGTGAGGAGTTAAATTTGTCCAATTCATCTGCATCATCATTACTTTCATTTGCCCTTGCAATGCTTATTTTTGGTTTGGCCATATCACCAAACACTTCATTTCCATCACTGTCTACATCTGCATCATCTGCTTTTTCTTCTAGTTCTGCATTGACTTGATAGAAACCCCTGCCTGTGTTGTATGCATCTGGACTAGGTGTGTCTAATGGAGAAATACTTTCATGGCTAAATGTGCTATCAACCATAAGGCTCATTTCAGGGTTAACTTCATAGAATCCAGTCACATTTTCTCCAAGGTTTGTCTCAAAACTGCTACTTGTGGAAATTTGACTTTCAGTCATGTCTAATGTTTTATAATTGTCAGGATTAACTTCATAAAACCCAGCTGCATGTTCATTTTCAGGTGTTTCTACTGGCGAAACGGTCTCAATTGTAATTGTACTGTCTTGCATTCCATCTGGAAATTCTTTACTTTTCACATTCACCTGGACATCATTCAACGTGCTTGCAGATGTTTCATTAGTAAAACTGATCAACACTTCTGGAATGTAGTTTTTGGAATCTGTACCAGCTTCAACAACTTCTGAATCAGGTTTTTCATTGTTTTGATCATGATTTTCTTTCAAAACCACATCAGCTGTTTCCAGATCACTGTCCAGGGATGCATTATTTTCAACATCATTATGTGTATAACCACCATCAGTTTCATTATGGATTACAGCTGATTCGTGCTCAACCTCTTCATCACTTTCTGTAAGAACACATATGTCTTCTGAATCTAGTATCTCCTCCTCATTGTCTTCATTGGAAGCCTGGTCTCTTTCTGTATTTTCTGACTCAACATTGACTTTGGCAAAGTCTTCCATGCCAGTTTTGCTAGCCTGGATTTCAGCAGTTGCACCAACTCCATTGGTTTCAAACCTATATTTACCATCAATCTCTGTTTCAATGGCTTCAGCTCCTGCGATTATATTCTCTGATAATGTTCTATTTCTGTCTGGCATACCGTCAGCAGTGACAATTTCCTTGACTGTAATAACATCAGATTCGCTGTCAGTGGTACAATAACTGCTACTTGAATCAGGACTAATGCTATCAGAGTCAGGTTTGTGCGTATCATCAGAGACATGATCTGCAATCTTGGATTCAAGATCTAGATCAGCTGGAGGATTGATCTGATATTCATCAGTGTTAATCTTCTCGTGACTTGGATCAGAATCTGCAAACTCTATCTGCTGACTTGTTTGTTCCTCAATCAGGGTTTCATCACTGCCAACATTGATGTGGCTTTGTGTGAAATTAGCCAACTTATCTTGGAAATTGTTCTGGCTTTCATTCTGCAACTCACTGAGTTGATCTTTGTTTTTCTCGTGTGTAATATCAGCAGATAGGCACATATCACTCTGTTCAACATGGGGTTCCTTGCTTTGCTCACTGCCATCAAAGTTTTCAGCTATAGGAATTCCTGGCTCACTGTGGATTACTGAATCTCCTGTACCTTGCGGGAGGATATCAGTGGCTGCCCCTATGTCTGAAATGTCTTCACTTTGTGGCAGATCTTCCTTACCACTTCCAAGGCTCATCTCCTGAATGATTTCTTCATGTTTATCTCTTGCCTGAGTATTATTCTTTGAGAGAACTTCGTTTTCTAGGTTACTCTTTACTTCTTTTGACTCTTCCAGTCTTCTAAATGATTCATTCTCAACAACCTGCAAAAAATAACAAGATGTTGAAGTATGAAATGTTTGTAAAGTTATTAGGAGACACTTAAAGCAGATATAGTGCTGCCTTCACTGTGTATAGCATGTCCTGAACACCTGGCATGATACCACACCCAGTCACATTATCCTGGTACATGGAACTATCCTTATATTTGCTTAAGCATTAGCAAGGGAGCTATACCACTACCATTTTTAATGACTTTGGTATGTTGTGGCTCTGGTTCGTACCCGGGAACACTTGTACCCAGACCCGTAAGTGTATTATTATTTGTAAGTTAATAATATTTTAGTAGCATTCTTCCATATTTGATAAGCATTATAAACAATTGTAAGGTGTTAGTCCTCCATTGAAAATCTTAGCAAATGAAGTTTATAACCCAATGAAATCTTGGCTCACTATTTAAATGTAGTTGTAAGTCACAATTTATCCCTAAATGGAGAAATAGTCATTCATTATAACTCTGTGGTGTTGCAACTTTGTTTTGTTTTTTAAAAAATACCTCACAGCGACCAGTTATGATCATTATAGCGACGTCCAGCTATTTGGTGGAGAAAGACCCCAGAAAAATGTCTGGGTAGAACCAACGGCACAGCGCAAGTCAGCTGGAAGACCTTCCCACATTAAGTCCTTCGCCCGACCTGGGCTCTAACCCACGCAGCGAGAGGCTAAGCAGAGGAGTTAAAAATCGGCGATTCTACCAATTACGTCACGTATGCAACTAAACAAAGCGTACACTTATACAACAGTTGTAGGATGCTTGGGTGATTAAAATAATTTTATTCATTTTTAAAAACACAGGTTTCAGCTGACCTGCAATGCGCCAGTGGTTCTTCCCAGACATTTGTCTGGGGTCTTCCAGCTGACCTGCGAACCTGCGATGTACTGGTAGTTCTACCCAGACAATTGTCTGGGGTCTTCCAGCTGACCTGCAAACCTGCGATGTACTGGTTGTTCTACCCAGACAGTTGTCTGGGGTCTTCCAGCTGACCTGCGAACCTGCGATGTACTGGTAGTTCTATCCAGACAGTTGTCTGGGGTCTTCCAGCTGACCTGAGATGTATTGATGGTTCTACCCAGACAGTTGTCTGGGGTCTTCCAGCTGATCTGCGGTGCACTGGTGGTTCTACCCAGACATATGTCAGGGGTCTGCCTCCACCAAAAAAGCCGTACTTCACTATAATGATCCTAACTGGTCATTGTGACATAAATGTGTTTCAATATGATCTGGGAGTTTGAGGGAGCACAGGGAACATCAGTTGTATTCGTGTCTAAAATCTGCAACCAAGTGCCATTCTTAGTAACACATCTGAAGGGTTAACAATGGTATGATTTAGCTAACAAACAAGGAACATACTTGCTAATATATTATCAAAGTCTAACACCAGAAAAGCATGGAATTGCCAGACAGTTTCTATTACAAAGCATATTGATTGGTCGGCTGCTGTCTGGGTGATCTAAAATGGCCAATACTGACAAGGTTCCCCTGACTTGAGGATGATTTATCAATAATATTACAGACTTTCATCGTCTTCAGTCACTGTAAAAGACTGAGGCTTAAAGAGATGTCAAGAAGTACAGAAAAGCATAAATGTTTTGTGTCTCTAGTTAAATACATGACTTATGACATTTTGAAGCTTAAGTGATGTCATGGCTTATGACATTTTGAAGTTTAAAGTGAGGTCATGGCTTATGACATTTTGAAGCCTCAAGTGATGTCATGGCTTATGACATTTTGAAGCTTAAAGTGATGTTATGGCTTATGACATTTTGAAGCTTAAAGTGATGTCATGGCTTATGACATTTTGAAGCTTAAAGTGATGTCATGGCTTATGACATTTTGAAGCTTAAAGTGATGTCATGGCTTATGACATTTTGAAGCCTCAAGTGATGTCATGGCTTATGACATTTTGAAGCCTCGAGTGATGTCATGGCTTATGACATTTTGAAGCTTAAAGTGATGTTATGGCTTATGACATTTTGAAGCTTAAAGTGATGTCATGGCTTATGACATTTTGAAGCCTCAAGTGATGTCATGGCTTATGACATTTTGAAGCTTAAAGTGATGTTATGGCTAATGACATTTTGAAGCCTAGAGTGATGTCATGCCTTATGACATTTTAAAGCCTAGAGTGATGTCATGGCTTATGACATTTTGAAGCTTAAAGTGATGTCATGGCTTCTGACATTTTGAAGCTTAAAGTGATGTCATGGCTTATGACATTTTAAAGCATAAAGTGATGTCAAGGCTTCTGACATTTTGAAGCTTAAAGTGATGTCAAGGCTTCTGACATTTTGAAGCTTAAAGTAATGTCAAGGCTTATGACATTTTGAAGCTTAAAGTGATGTCAAGGCTTCTGACATTTTGAAGCATAAAGTGATGTCAAGGCTTATGACATTTTGAAGCTTAAAGTGATGTCAAGGCTTATGACATTTTGAAGCTTAAAGTGATGTCAAGGCTTATGAAATTTTGAAGCTTAAAGTGATGTCAAGGCTTATGAAATTTTGAAGCTTAAAGTGATGTCAAGGCTTATGAAATTTTAAAGCTTAAAGTGATGTCATGGCTTCTGACATTTTGAAGCTTAAAGTGATGTCAAGGCTTATGACATTTTGAAGCTTAAAGTGCTGTCAAGGCTTCTGACATTTTGAAGCTTAAAGTGATGTCAAGGCTTATGACATTTTGAAGCTTAAAGTGATGTCAAGGCTTCTGACATTTTGAAGCTTAAAGTGATGTCAAGGCTTCTGACATTTTGAAGCTTAAAGTGATGTCAAGGCTTCTGACATTTTGAAGCTTAAAGTAATGTCAAGGCTTATGACATTTTGAAGCTTAAAGTGATGTCAAGGCTTCTGACTTTTTGAAGCATAAAGTGATGTCAAGGCTTATGACATTTTGAAGCTTAAAGTGATGTCAAGGCTTATGACATTTTGAAGCTTAAAGTGATGTCAAGGCTTATGAAATTTTGAAGCTTAAAGTGATGTCAAGGCTTATGAAATTTTGAAGCTTAAAGTGATGTCAAGGCTTATGAAATTTTGAAGCTTAAAGTGATGTCAAGGCTTATGACATTTTGAAGCCTAAAATGACATCATGGCTTATGGCATTTTGAAGCCCGAAGTAATGTCATGGCTTATGACATTTTTAGGCTTTAAGTGAAATCAAAATCCTGTGGCCAAGTGGTTAGAAATGTACAAATGAGTCTCTATCAGGGAAAGAAGATTCATGTGGGAAGGTCTGCAATGTGAGCTACGTTGTTCCACAGTTGTTACCCTGACATACCTCCACTTGGCACAGTAACTATCCTCAAGT
Source organism: Sinonovacula constricta (assembly GCA_007844125.1). NCBI lineage: Eukaryota > Metazoa > Mollusca > Bivalvia > Cardiida > Solecurtidae > Sinonovacula > Sinonovacula constricta. The sequence continues at coordinate 44,560,221 of CM017570.1, forward strand.
CCTCTCCACACTGTACGGCTAATAAAGTCTGAGGCTGACAATGCTGTCATGCAGCAAAATACTAAAAGACATTGATTTATTTTCAGCACATCATATTGCTTACAAAGTCTGAAAGTTTGTTCACTTGTTTATTAGGTTTATTTCTCTGTAGAAGGTACCATTTTAACACACACAGTCACATTATCTTGACACTGGTCCAACCAGTCGTGGAACGATACTTATATTTGCTTAAATCTTGGAAAGGGAGTTATACCACTACCATTTTTAATGACTTTGGTATGTCTTGGCCTGGGTTCAAACTTGGAGCCTCCCATACCTGGAGCCAATGCCATACTGATTGTGCTTCTAGGTCTGGTAGGTCTGAACGTTTAAGATACACCATGCAACATATACCAGACCTGGTAGGGCAATCGGTAGCACATCGGCTACAAAAGGCCTTGGGTTCGATCCCAGGCCATGACATACCAAAGTTGTTAACAATGGTAGTAGTATAGCTCCCTTGCTAACGCTCAAGCAAAAATAAGGGTAGTTCCACGACTGGTTGGCCCGGTGTCTGGGTGTGGTATCATGCCAGGTGTTCATTGCGTGCTATACACAGTGAAGGCAGCACTAAATCTGCTTCAAGTGGACATTGTCTCCAGATAAATGAAATGCTGTTGGTGGGACGATAAACCAAATAAACCAACACCATGTAACAAATAGGTTAAAGATCAGCTGGGCGTTGCTATAATGGTCACAAAGGGTCACTGCGATGTATTTCAAAAACAACAAACAAAACAAACAACTTTATATGGTATACATAGTCTGAGGTCTGAGAGATAGTATTTGTATTTTGTATTTGGGGTTTTAGGGCACACTAACACTTGACAGGTCATACTGCGCCAAATATAGTAAAGTTTAATGCGAAAAGAGTATAATCAGGTTAAAATTAAAATGTTTCAGTAGAAGTATAAAAATTTCATCAGGTTAAAATAATGTTAATCATAACTGAAAACAGGTTAACATATTAAACAATTTAAAAATGTAAAACATTATCATAATAAAACACTTCCAAATCTGTTTTTGGAAGTCAGAGCATGATTTGAGTAAAAAAATGAGAAATAAATAATTACTTCTTTATCTGCATCTGTTTCTATGAGCTGGGTGTTGGAGGACGGTGATGTTACTATATTTAGGTTGCCATGAAGAGGGTCCATGGAAGGGAGGTAATCAGTCTCCACAGTGAAAAGGGGTTGTCTCCGAGGACTCCTTGGTGTCCTTGGAGATCGTGGAGACAATTGCTGTACCCGTGGTGACATGGAGCCATCTCCTGGAAAAAGATGTCAAAGATTAATAAAAATCAATCATTACAGCAAAATGTGTATGGCTATTCAACAAGGTAGTCTTTTAAAGCAACATGGTCAAATATGCATTTTTTTATTATTTTTTTTTTATTATTGGCAAAAATAACAAAATAACAAAAGTTTGTGAAACCACAATGAATCCTGGAATTATGTATTAACTTTAATCACTAAATTAAATGGTGAACACAGCCTTCAAAAGATTATGTTCCCAATAGGTTGAGAGAATCAAAAGTGTTTTTAGTAATTCCTATCTAAAAAAAAAACATGTCAATCTCTGCAAGCATTAATATCATTTGAAGTAATGTAATTTGCAGTAATGTCATTTGCAGTAATGTCATTTGTAGTAATGTAATTTGTAGTAATGTTATTTGTAGTAATGTAATTTGTAGTAATGTTATTTGCAGTAATATCATTTGCAGTAATGTTATTTGCAGTAATGTCATTTGCAGTAATGTCATTTGCAGTAATGTCATTTGCAGTAATGTCATTTGTAGTAATGTCATTGGCAGTAATGTCATTTGCAGTAAAGTCATTTGTAGTAATGTAATTTGTAGTAATGTTATTTGTAGTAATGTCATTTGCAGTAATGTTATTTGCAGTAATGTCATTTGCAGTAATGTCATTTGCAGTAATGTCATTTGCAGTAATGTCATTTGTAGTAATGTCATTTGCAGTAAAGTCATTTGTAGTAATGTTATTTGCAGTAAAGTCATTTGTAGTAATGTTATTTGCAGTAAAGTCATTTGTAGTAATGTTATTTGCAGTAAAGTCATTTGTAGTAATGTTATTTGCAGTAATGTTATTTGTAGTTATGTTATTTGTAGTAATGTTATTTGTAGTAATGTTATTTGCAGTAATGTCATTTGCAGTAAAGTCATTTGTAGTAATGTTATTTGCAGTAATGTCATTTGCAGTAAAGTCACTTGTAGTAATGTTATTTGCAGTAATGTCATTTGCAGTAATGTCATTTGCAGTAATGTCATTTGCAGTAATGTCATTTGTAGTAATGTCATTTGCAGTAAAGTCATTTGTAGTAATGTTATTTGCAGTAAAGTCATTTGTAGTAATGTTATTTGCAGTAAAGTCATTTGTAGTAATGTTATTTGCAGTAATGTTATTTGTAGTTATGTTATTTGTAGTAATGTTATTTGTAGTAATGTTATTTGCAGTAATGTCATTTGCAGTAAAGTCATTTGTAGTAATGTTATTTGCAGTAATGTCATTTGCAGTAAAGTCACTTGTAGTAATGTTATTTGCAGTAATGTCATTTGCAGTAATGTCATTTGCAGTAAAGTCATTTGTAGTAATGTTATTTTGCAGTAATGTCATTTGTAGTAATGTTATTTGCAGTAATGTTATTTGCAGTAATGTCATTTGTAGTAATGTTATTTGCAGTAATGTCATTTGCAGTAAAGTCATTTGTAGTAATGTTATTTGCAGTAATGTCATTTGCAGTAAAGTCATTTGTAGTAATGTTATTTGCAGTAATGTTATTTGTAGTTATGTTATTTGTAGTAATGTTATTTGTAGTTATGTTATTTGTAGTAATGTTATTTGCAGTAATGTCATTTGTAGTAATGCCATATGCAGTAATATCATTTGCATGTCATTTGCAGAAATGTCATTGGCAGTAATGTCATCTGCAGTAGTGTTATTTGCAATAGTGTTATTTTTAGTAGTGTTATTTGCAGTGATGTCATTACAACCTGGCCAAGATGACTTTAGTGCTACCTTTAATGTAACAGCATGGTAATATGTGCAGAGTTTATCTAGATCTATGTATCTAAAAGCTTTAGACGGGGTGGGAGGCTTAGCAGACAATTGCTCCAATAACAAAACAACAGCATAATAAAGGAACTTACCTCCCACACTTGAGGAGGAGCTTGAAGAATCTAACGAGAAGTAGTTTGTTTGAGATTTCGATTCGTTAAGAACCTCCACAGTAACACACTGTGCCAGGGCAGGGTTGCTCATGTCCGGGAACAATTCCACAGCCTCAGAGATAAGATCCCTTGTGACAGTTGCTGACAGTGACGTTACAGCTTCCTTGCTAGCCTGCTGTTCAATCACTGCTAGGATATCATCACTAGACCCATTGTCCTGCTTGTTAAATAATTCTCCCATGTTTAACGATTCACTGGAATGTACAGGCATTGATGTCATTGGTCCACTGTCAAAATCTAAAAGCAACTCACTGTTGCTTAATTTGGTTTCATTTTTCACGACATAGACAATATCATCTATGACTTTTTCCTGTTGCTTAGTTACATTTTCTCCAAAATCAAAATTTCCTTCAAATCCAAAAATGTTTTTAGTTTCATTTCCAATGTCACTCTGAAATGGGTGACTGACATTTATCCGAGTTAAACATTGGGTACCTTCCTCTCCAAGTAAAGATGGTTCTACGATATTTCCTCCTGAACCAAATAAATCACTTTCTACCTTATCCGTTAAACCAATGCTTGTTTCATTTTCTTCAGTTTTACAAATCCCATCTTCTTGACCTAATTTATTAAAACTATCTTGTTCCCCATTCACATTATCTCCTAATGACTCATTATCATTGTCTTGTCCTAATTCATCCACTTGTGCAAACGCTTCAAAATTCTTATTCACATTTTCCAATCCTTTTTCCTTCAAAAATGCATTCCCAAAATCATCATCACCCGTACCATGTTGATAATCTTTATCACAAACATTTTCAAAATCTTCATTCTGTCCATCACTTTTCTCATTTTTAAAACCAAAGACTTCACTTCCACTATTGTTGCCTGGCAACTGCTCTGTTGCAGGCACTGCAGACTGTGAACTACATATTAGTAAATCTGAGTCCATTTCATCAACACCTCGGGAACTATCCTCACCTGCTCCACAGACTTGTGAAAACTTATTTGAGTCTGCACAAGATAATGAGACTCCACCTGTAGCACTGTTCTCACCATATTGAATAGACTGGTCGCTAATTAACTCATTCCGGGTCAAAGGTTTACTTGCAATTTCCCCATTTAAAAAAGAAGCAGATGGATTATTTTCTAACGTTGAATTGTCTGTAGAATAAAAATCATCAGATTTAGCATATTCATGGCTGTTGTTGTTTGCTGACATGGCAGGATTTGTTACAGGAATTTGACTTGTAGTCTCAAAATTGGCATTTTCATCATCTAATTTGTCAGTATTCATTAATGTTAACTGAACATTGTTGTCTTCAATAGTTCTATTTTTATTATCACTAGCAGCAGTATGTTCACCGAAATCGCCATCAATGGCATTTGACAACACATTGACACCATTTGTAAATTCATCCATTGTTTCTGTTTCAGCCATTTTACTATGTGAATCTTCGATAGGAATTGATTCAGCATTATTATCTTCAACACTTTCATTTCCAACATTGCTTTCAACATTACCTTCATTTCCACCATTTTCACTCGTGCCAGCCTTCTCCGACAATTCAAATTCATTTTGACCAATTTCACTCGTGTCAGCCTTCTCTGACAATTCAAATTTATTCTGAGCATTTTCACTCGTGTCAGCCTTCTCTGACAATTCAAATTCATTTTGACCATTTTCACTCGTGTCAGCCTTCTCTGACAATTCAAATTCATTTTGACCATTTTCACTCGTGTCAGCCTTCTCTGAAAATTCAAATTCATTTTGACCATTTTCACTCGTGTCAGCCTTCTCTGACAATTCAAATTCATTCTGACCATTTTCACTTGTGTCAGCCTTCTCTGACAATTCAAATTCATTCTGACCATTTTCACTTGTGTCAGCCTTCTCTGACAATTCAAATTCGTTTCGACCATTTTCACTCGTGTCAGCCTTCTCTGACAATTCAAATTCATTCTGACCATTTTCACTCGTGTCAGCCTTCTCTGACAATTCAAATTCATTTTGACCATTTTCACCCGTGTCAGCCTTCTCCAACAATTCAAATTCATTTTGACCATTTTCACTCGTGACAGCCTTCTCTGACAATTCAAATTCATTCTGACCATTTTCACTCGTGACAGCCTTCTCTGACAATTCAAATTCATTCTGACCATTTTCACTCGTGACAGCCTTCTCCAACAATTCAAATTCATTCTGACCATTTTCACCCGTGTCAGCCTTCTCCAACAATTCAAATTCATTCTGACCATTTTCACTCGTGTCAGCCTTCTCTGTCAATTCAAATTCATTCTGACCATTTTCACTCATGTCAGCCTTCTCTGACAATTTATTTTCATTCTGACCATTTTCACTCGTGACAGCCTTCTCCGACAATTTATTTTCATTCTGACCATTATGATCAGGTACAGACTTCTCCAACAGATTCCCATCTGCTCCAGAATTGCTCTCTGTTCTCATTTCATCCAGATCTGTAAACATAATTGACCCCAGTGAGTTCCTTTTCTCTTGTACTTTCTCCTCCATGTTAGCAGTGTTGAAATCAAGCAAGCTTCTACTTCTCAAATAGGAATCGCCATCTTCACGAAAACTATTCTGTGGAGTGTATGGCGTAGACATCGCTCCGTCCAATCCAAATTCAGAAAAATCCACTCCTCCCCCTAAAGAAGCCTTTTTCCTATGAATTCTTTCTACCATCTCAGCATTGTTGAAACTCGGTAGATCATGGTCGCGACTGACGTCAGAAAAGCCCGTGTCCATCAGGCTGTTTGGTGGCGTAGAAATACTAGGATATCCGGAGCTTCTGCTGCTTCTTGAAGCAAGTGCATTATCGAACGGATTCTGATTAGTGAAATTGACCAATGGGCTGCTGGTCAAGGAACCTTGCTCAGGTGATGGGATTTTGTCGTAAAAATCAGACTCACTCAACTCGTCAAGTTTATCATCTTCTGATGCACTTTGATCTACTTCTACAGTAAGACTGATACTCTTCCTGGCCTTGGGATTTCTACCCAATGCAGCCTGAATGTCAAGTCTATCCAATGTTTTTCTAGCATCAGATTGCTCAGTCTCCTCCTCATTTCCTTCCCAACTTTTTTCGCCAGATGATTGTGTGCTACGGTTCCAATTTCTACCAAAAGGATCCGAACTTGGATTATAATCTGTGTTGTCAGCTTCATTATCATCAAATGGATTGATCTCTATGCTCGGACTTATATCCATTGGCTGCTCAAATTCATTTGATGACCAACCCAAGTTTGACACCTCATATTTTTCATCTTTGATATCAGAAGCGTCATTTGTGGCATCATCTTCAAATGGGTTTATCTCAATGCTTGGACTGGCATCTATCAGGTTTTCTACTGGTTTTAACATACTTATTTCATCTTTTGGAACACTTGACGGGTTATCATTGAGATCAAGAAATGGATTGTCAGCAGTGGACTGAACATCAATGGCCACGTTAGAGTCCGTGATGTCAAAGAATGGGTTTCTGTTTGGAGGACTAACACAATCATTTGATATACTCGATTGGCCTGAAAACATATCATCTTGCACAAGGTTTTCTTCATGATGTGTGGTTTGTTGAGGGTTTACATTAGCAAAAATATCCGAACTGTCATTCGTTGAAGAAGATGGGTTACTGAATGGATTACCAGTGTTGAATATATCAAACTGATTATCCCAACTTTCTGATATACTTTTCTTCTCTCCTGAAAACCCAGAGGCTCCCATGTTTATCCCAAATGGGTCATCCATATCTACTACTGTGTTATCTGTGATTTCAGATGAGCCATTTGCACCCGTGACTGAGGACAGGTCTTGTGCAAAGGTCTGAAAATCGGCCCCTGTGAATGTGTCAGTGGTGTTGTCATTTGAAGTGTAAAACATATCAAATGGGTTGAATGGATTTTGTGGGATTAAAGACTGGTTATCAGTTAGGTTTTGACTATCATTTGCTTCAAATGCAGAATCACTGCCAACATCAAAAAGGTCAAGAATGTCAGCTCCAGTTGTTGCAGGGCTTGTTTTGTTTAGTTCTTCTTCACTAGTCTTACTCATGTCTTCAGTGCTAAGTTGACTTACTTTTTCTTCACTAGTCTTACTCAAGTCTTCAGTGCTAAGTTGACTTAGTGCTTCATCATTAGTTTTGTCTGGCTCTTCTGTGTTAATGTTGCTTGTTACATTTGTTGCAGTTTGGTTTAATTCTTCTGTGCTGGCTTCGCTAGTATCTTTAGACTTGGCTACATTGGTTTCTTCTATAATACTTTGACTTGGATATTCACTATTAGATTCACTAGAATCTTCTGAATTGGATTTGCTCGAATCTTCTGTGATGGTGATGCTAACACCACCATGGTATGTTGTATTTGAAGCTGAGTCTCCGTCCACAACCAGCCCCCTTGAGTAGGCTCCATTGAGTGCTATGTCTACATCTGGAGCAGAACTTTTGAAAGGATTTACCTTGCGGGTAAGATCAATGATTTCATCACTGTCTTTACTTGATGTCAAATCAGCGGAACTAAATGGATCAAAGTCATCAGATACAGTGTCAGCAAATGGATTTGTTACTGTCTTCTTTGTTTTTCTTTCATCCCCTCTGTATTCTGGAGATTGTTCATTGACATCAAAGAATGGATTGTCAGCATTGTCAATTGATCCAAGCATGTCTGCTAATGACTCTTCAGTTTCTCCATTTGCTACACTATCTGATTTTACAATGACATCTTCATTTGCATTAGTTGTGCCTGTAACAGCAGAATTGTCGTTAGAAGAATTTGCATTTTCAGTGGTAGCATCAGCAAGTATAGCGACAGAATCAATAGCAGCAGAAGCTGGAGCTGCTTTCTGATCTGGTGTAACATTTTCTTCAACAGAACTAAAGGGATCTACCAGGTCACTGCTGATAGAAGTGGGGAAATCAAAGAAATTGCTTGAAGTATACGAGGAAACATTCTGTGAGTGTTTATCTGCGATAGTTGCTTCCATTAATGCATCAGACATGCTTGCATTAGCTGAGCTGTTAACAATGGACTTAAAAGGATCAAAGAAATCAACTTCTTCATTGGTATCTTTTGTCTGGGTTTTGTCTGAGCTTGATTCACTTAATGGATCTAAATTGAACAAGTTTTCATCATTGGATGCCTGGAAGACATCCTGTGAGCTAAAGTTATCACCTGGTTCAAAATCCACAAGAGAATTCCCTCGACTTGCAGCATCTTGTGATGACTGGTTTTCATCCATACTTCCAACAATGAATTTCACATCTTTTTTCACATCTAAGGAGTCAAAATTTGACCCCGCATCCCAACTTTCTAGTCCAGCAAGATCGGACATTAAGTGTTTGCTATCATTGGTGACAGAGTCTTGTGAAAGGAATTCCCGGCTACTACTATCTGGAGTGTGTGCTCCTTTCAGAAATGATTCCAGAATTGGTTGGACACTGTCCAAACAAGCAACAGCGTTCTCTTGGTCAAAGACACGGATTTCTTCAAAGGGTGCTTGGACTGGTTCTAGCTGTAGTTCTGCTTCGTTGTCAAGACAGTCCGCAATCTGAAAATTTCAAAATAACAAATTTTTATTAGATTATATCGTGCTTATTGCATTGACAGAATTATTATTATGATCATGATTTTTGCAGTGATAATCTGTCCATGGATCATAATATAATTATTACAAATATGTACAAAATAAAAGAATTAATAGTCTGAATAAAATCTGTCAGGAAATCATCATCATCAGCAGCAGCAGCAACATCAGCATCAGAAACAAGTAAAGTATAATCTGCAACACAGTTGCATGTTTAATACTAGACACATTATATTCACTAGTTTCATTATCATGATGATCACAATAACTACCCCCACCACCATCATCATAATCATCATAATTATCATCATCCTCATAATCATCATTATCTTTATCATCATGATCACTACCACAAATACCATAATTAAGTCATCATCCTCATCCTCATCCTCATCCTCATCATCATCATCACCGGCTGCATAGCTCAGGTGGTAGAGCGTCGGCTTGCGGATCGGGAGGTCATGGGTTCGAACCCCGGCCGGGTCAAACCAAAAACTTTAAAGTTGGTAGTAGTGGCTTCTCTCCTAACGCTCGGGGCTAAGGGGACAGCATTACACCTGACTCGTTGGTGTCAGTATAATGGACCGGCCGGGTTTAGTCCTTGGGCACCTCATAAGTGCCCCTGTGCTATAATGATAGAAATGTTGCTGTGCAGTATCGGCAAAAATGCCGGCTAATCCCATCCCATCCCATCCCATCCCTCATCATCATCTTCATCATTATCTCTATTACTACCACAACAAATACCATAATTATGTCATCATCATCATCATCATCATCATCATCATGAAAACAACTTTTCTACCTCTAATATTACCCTCACATCCACCTCATAATCAAAACTCACCTGGTCCTTATATATCCGACTCTCAGAGAACACAGCCAGACTGTGACTTTGACCTGTGTTGCTATGGTGACCTCCAGTAGTCATGACAACCAGGACATCAGCTCTCTGTCTGCTGCACAGGGCTGCAAGGTCTGCCTTTAGGCTTTCATTGGCTAATAACTCCTGAAAATTGAGGAAAAAAAAGGAATAAATAATTTTTTAGCCACATAGGATAGCAGGGAAGAGACAAAAGATGTACAACATAAGTGTAGGCAGAATTTGCCATTAATGGCAAGGCAGTTCTCATGTTGTCCAATATTTTTGCATCTTATGACACTCTGGAAACAGTGTGTCTAAAGTCGCAGCAACAACAACAACTTCATTGTATCTGTTTTAACTCCCGAAGCAGGTGCTTACTGAGTTGTTTCACTTGACAGGATATTTTGTTAGATAGAAAATACATATTTATATATGTAATAAACATGAAGGATTTGGCATGGCTGCTGTAACAGTGTAGTTGCATGCCTGACCAGTAATCAAGAGGCCCATGGTGTGAGCCAAGGCTGTGTCAGTAAATTCTTTAACTTTGATTTTTCTTCTGGGAGCTCTCTGATCTTGGTCTAAGCCTTTATCAATTTATCCTATCTCCAGTGCCTGAACTTGTAAGTACATGGGTTAGTCTTAACCCTTTACTTGCCAGAAACACAAACGTGGGAAATTATGCTTTAAAGGTGGTTTCCGACAGTTTACGTAAATCTAACATATGCAAAAATATCTGACCTCTGTTTAGGATATTTGTGCAAATTTCTGCTGAAAAAAAAATCGTACTTTAGTCTAAGCTTTTGGTGAATTTCAACTGTATCTCAACTTTTGGGGATAGAAACTTGTCAACCAACACTTAAATTTTCATTCTTTTCAAATATTTAAATAAGAACGATTGGGATTTCTGCTAAAAATAGACATCGACGTCACAGCAGATGACATAGATGAGCTAAAACATAAGTGGTCACATGGTTTTCATAGTTTAAAAATTGCTAACTGTGCAGTGTGGCTCAGATGGGAAATACATGTTTAAAATGACAATTGTGGAGTTATGGTTCACCTTTCAGACAGGTGTGTGACATTAATAAACAGTATTTTGTGAGATCTGTTCAGGTAACGATAGTTTTTCATGTTTTGTGAAAATATTTTTGGTCCAAGCTGTCGGATTCCACCTTTATTTTACTCTTAGCCTGCTGGGAGCTGTCTGATCAGGATCTACACTATTTGCTGCTCAGTCTCTGTTTATAAGTATATCAACTCTGACATGTAACATATATATATCCCTGCTAGGAGCTGTCTGATCAGGATCTACATTATTTGCTGATCAGTCTATGTTTATAAGTAAATCAACCCTGACATGTAACATATGTATATCCCTGCTGGGGAGCTGTCTGATCAGGATCTACACTATTTGCTGATCAGTCTCTGTTTATAAGTATATCAACTCGGACATGTAACAGATATATATATCCCTGCTAGGAGCTGTCTGATCAGGATCTACACTATTTGCTGCTCAGTCTCTGTTTATAAGTATATCAACTCTGACATGTAACATATATATATCCCTGCTAGGAGCTGTCTGATCAGGATCTACATTATTTGCTGATCAGTCTATGTTTATAAGTAAATCAACCCTGACATGTAACATATGTATATCCCTGCTGGGAGCTGTCTGATCAGGATCTACACTATTTGCTGATCAGTCTCTGTTTATAAGTATATCAACCCTGACATGTAACATATATATATCCCTGCTAGGAGCTGTCTGATCAGGATCTACACTATTTGCTGCTCAGTCTCTGTTTATAAGTAAATCAACTCTGACATGTAACATATATATATCCCTGCTGGGAGCTGTCTGATCAGGATCTACACTATTTGCTGCTCAGTCTCTGTTTATAAGTAAATCAACTCTGACATGTAACATATATATATCCCTGCTGGGAGCTGTCTGATCAGGATCTACACTATTTGCTGCTCAGTCTCTGTTTATAAGTAAATCAACTCTGACATGTAACATATATATATCCCTGCTGGGAGCTGTCTGATCAGGATCTACACTATTTGCTGCTCAGTCTCTGTTTATAAATATATCAACTCTGACATGTAACATATATATCCCTGCTGGGATCTGTCTGATCAGGATCTACACTATTTGCTGCTCAGTCTCTGCTTATATGTATATCAACCCTGACATGCAACATATATATATATATATCCCTGCTGGGAGCTGTCTGATCAGGATCTACACTATTTGCTGCTCAGTCTCTGTTTATAAGTAAATCAACTCTGACATGTAACATATATATATCCCTGCTGGGAGCTGTCTGATCAGGATCTACACTATTTGCTGCTCAGTCTCTGTTTATATGTATATCAACCCTGACATGTAACATATATATATATATCCCTGCTGGGAGCTGTCTGATCAGGATCTACACTATTTGCTGCTCAGTCTCTGTTTATAAGTATATCAACCCTGACATGTAACATATATATATATCCCTGCTTGAAGCTGTCTGATCAGGATCTACACTATTTGCTGCTCAGTCTCTGTGTATTAGTATATCAACTCTGACATGTAACATAATATATCCCTGCTGGGAGCTGTCTGATCAGGATCTACACTATTTGTTGCTCAGTCTCTGTTTATAAGTAAATCAACCCTGACATGTAACATATATATATATCCCTGCTGGGGAGCTGTCTGATCAGGATCTACACTATTTGCTGCTCAGTCTCTGTTTATAAGTATATCAACTCTGACATGTAACATATGTATATCCCTGCTGGGGAGCTGTCTGATCAGGATCTACACTATTTGCTGCTCAGTCTTTGTTTATAAGTATATCAACCCTGACATGTAACATATATATATCCCTGCTAGGAGCTGTCTGATCAGGATCTACACTATTTGCTGCTCAGTCTCTGCTTATAAGTAAATCAACTCTGACATGTAACATATATATATCCCTGCTGGGAGCTGTCTGATCAGGATCTACACTATTTGCTGCTCAGTCTCTGTTTATAAGTAAATCAACTCTGACATGTAACATATATATATCCCTGCTGGGAGCTGTCTGATCAGGATCTACACTATTTGCTGCTCAGTCTCTGTTTATAAGTAAATCAACTCTGACATGTAACATATATATATCCCTGCTGGGAGCTGTCTGATCAGGATCTACACTATTTGCTGCTCAGTCTCTGTTTATAAATATATCAACTCTGACATGTAACATATATATCCCTGCTGGGATCTGTCTGATCAGGATCTACACTATTTGCTGCTCAGTCTCTGTTTATATGTATATCAACCCTGACATGCAACATATATATATATATCCCTGCTGGGAGCTGTCTGATCAGGATCTACACTATTTGCTGCTCAGTCTCTGTTTATAAGTAAATCAACTCTGACATGTAACATATATATATCCCTGCTGGGAGCTGTCGGATCAGAATCTGCACAATTTGCTGCTCAGTCTCTGTTTATAAGTAAATCAACCCTGACATGTAACATATATATATCCCTGCTGGGAGCTGTCTGATCAGGATCTACACTATTTGCTGCTCAGTCTCTGTTTATAAGTATATCAACTCTGACATGTAACATATGTATATCCCTGCTGGGGAGCTGTCTGATCAGGATCTACACTATTTGCTGGTCAGTCTTTGTTTATAAGTATATCAACCCTGACATGTAACATATATATATCCCTGCTGGGGAGCTGTCTGATCAGGATCTACACTATTTGCTGCTCAGTCTTTGTTTATAAGTATATCAACCCTGACATGTAACATATATATATCCCTGCTAGGAGCTGTCTGATCAGGATCTACACTATTTGCTGCTCAGTCTCTGTTTATAAGTAAATCAACTCTGACATGTAACATATATATATCCCTGCTGGGAGCTGTCTGATCAGGATCTACACTATTTGCTGCTCAGTCTCTGTTTATAAGTAAATCAACTCTGACATGTAACATATATATATCCCTGCTGGGAGCTGTCTGATCAGGATCTACACTATTTGCTGCTCAGTCTCTGTTTATAAGTAAATCAACTCTGACATGTAACATATATATATCCCTGCTGGGAGCTGTCTGATCAGGATCTACACTATTTGCTGATCAGTCTCTGTTTATAAATATATCAACTCTGACATGTAACATATATATCCCTGCTGGGATCTGTCTGATCAGGATCTACACTATTTGCTGCTCAGTCTCTGTTTATATGTATATCAACCCTGACATGCAACATATATATATATATCCCTGCTGGGAGCTGTCTGATCAGGATCTACACTATTTGCTGCTCAGTCTCTGTTTATAAGTAAATCAACTCTGACATGTAACATATATATATCCCTGCTGGGAGCTGTCTGATCAGGATCTACACTATTTGCTGCTCAGTCTCTGTGTATTAGTATATCAACTCTGACATGTAACATAATATATCCCTGCTGGGAGCTGTCTGATCAGGATCTACACTATTTGTTGCTCAGTCTCTGTTTATATGTATATCAACTCTGACATGTAACATATGTATATCCCTGCTGGGGAGCTGTCTGATCAGGATCTACACTATTTGCTGCTCAGTCTCTGTTTATAAGTATATCAACTCTGACATGTAACATATGTATATCCCTGCTGGGGAGCTGTCTGATCAGGATCTACACTATTTGCTGCTCAGTCTTTGTTTATAAGTATATCAACCCTGACATGTAACATATATATATATCCCTGCTGGGGAGCTGTCTGATCAGGATCTACACTATTTGCTGCTCAGTCTTTGTTTATAAGTATATCAACCCTGACATGTAACATATATATATATATATATATATCCCTGCTAGGAGCTGTCTGATCAGGATCTACACTATTTGCTGCTCAGTCTCTGTTTATAAGTATATCAACCCTGACATGTAACATAATATATTCCTGCTTGGAGCTGTCTGATCAGGATCTAAATTTTTTGCTGCTCAGTCTCTGTTTATAAGTATATCAACCCTGACATGTAACATATGTATATATATATATCCCTGCTTGAAGCTGTCTGATCAGGATCTACACTATTTGCTGCTCAGTCTCTGTTTATAAGTATATCAACCCTGACATGTAACATATGTATATATATATATCCCTGCTTGAAGCTGTCTGATCAGGATCTACACTATTTGCTGCTCAGTCTCTGTTTATAAGTATATCAACCCTGACATGTAACATATGTATATATATATATATCCCTGCTTGAAGCTGTCTGATCAGGATCTACACTATTTGCTGCTCAGTCTCTGTTTATAAGTATATCAACCCTGACATGTAACATATGTATATCCCTGCTGGGAGCTGTCTGATCAGGACTTACACTATTTTCTGCTCAGTCCATGTTTATAAGTATATCAACCCTGACATGTAACATATGCATATATATATATTCCTGCTTGAAGCTGTCTGATCAGGATCTACACTATTTGCTGCTCAGTCTCTGTTTATAAGTATATCAACTCTGACATATAACATATGTATATCCCGGCTGGGAGCTGTCTGATCAGGACTTACACTATTTTCTGCTCAGTCCATGTTTATAAGTATATCAGCTCTGACATGTAATGTATATAATATTAATAAAATAAAACCCTGAGAATTTAGTATGGGTTTTAAACAAAATGTAGCAAGCTAAAGGTGAATGGAGAAAAGGCTATTTCCAGCACATAAAGGGTTAATGGTGAATAAGTATGAGTCCTCTCTGAATTCTTAAACTGGATGACTTTTATGGAAGCAGAACTTGCAGCATTGTGCATCACATTAGGGAGAACATAAACACAGGGATGCTGTATTGATCTCAAGTTCTTTGATATACACATTTATTAACCCCTAAACGTTCTTTGAAATACACATTTAGTAACCCCCTAAACATTCTATGATACACACATTTAGTAACCCAAAAGATCTCTGATGTACACATTTAGTACCCCTAAATGTTCTTTGATAAACACATTTAGTAACCCCCTAAACATTATTTGATACACACATTTAGCAGCCCCAAAAGTTCTTTGATGTACACATTTAGTAACCCCTAAACATGCTTTGATACACACATTCAGTAACCCCAAAAGTTCTTTGATGTACATATTTAGTAACCCAAAAGTTATTTGATACACACATTTAATAACCCAAAAGTTATTTGATACACACATTTAATAACCCAAAAGTTCTTTGATACACACATTTATTAACTGCTCAGTTTACACTGTGGTAATAACTTACACTCATTATATTACATGGTGGGACAATAAACCCAATAAACAAACAAACACTCATTCTTACATATACTGCCTGTGAAGTCTGTTGTAGCAAGTCTAGGCACCTTGTGTATATATTGCCATGAACTCAGCTAACAAACGATACAACTCCCTGTGGAAGCTTACTGGTCTGGATCTAAACAATTTGTTTAGGCCTGATTAATATGTACCAAGCAGGTTAACTAATGTAGAGAGGAAGGCATTAAACAATCAAGGGAAATCACTCTTCATTACAGACGGATCTTCTTGACACATTTAACCCCCTTATGTTCTCTTAGCTCCAACAGTTTTTTTTTATCTTCATCAATATATGGTTCCAAAACAAATCAAGACATATATATGGTCAATTGATTGATTAAACACTTTATACTCACAGACATATCTTCTAAGTATGTTGAAATGTCAACATGGATTTTGGTGTGCAAATGCAAATATACAACCATGCGTATACGTGTGTAGAAGTTTATCTATACATCCCATTATTTAGTATTTTTATGCCTGTATGTGTAAATAGGCATCCTATTATTCCCATGTATAATATGAGTAAATATAAATTCCATGTGTGTTGTTGCTGTTTGGAGTTTAACATTGTGCTTTTCCTGCAGTTAGGGGCTATCTGGAAGAGTTGATCGAGGGTTTGGGTTAGGGTTACGGTTAGGCCTTTCTGTGACAAATAGAGAGTTGATGGGGTGTTTCTGCAGGCCCAATGATCAAGTGGAGAGTGTTGATGGTGCATCTGTATGTGTAAATATACATCCTATGTGTGTATGTGTAAATATATATCCTATGTGTGCATAGACGTTTGCACCTGGAAACATTATTCACGCCATTAACATAAATCATATTCTGCCCTAATAGTGTTTCCAGCAAGTAAAGGGTTAACATAAAACATACCCCATCCTAAAGGTGTATTCAGCAAGTAAGGGGTTAACATAAAACATACCCCATCCTAAAGGTGTTTTCAGCAAGTAAAGGGTTAACATAAAACATACCCCATCCTAAAGGTGTTTCTAGCAAGTAAAGGGTTAACATAAAACATACCCCATCCTAAAGGTGTTTCCAACAAGTAAAGGGTTAACATAAAACATACCCCATCCTTAAGGTGTTTCTAGCAAGTAAAGGGTTAACATAAAACATACCCCATGCTAATGATGTTTTCAGCAAGTAAAGGGTTAACATAAAACATACCCCATCCTAAAGGTGTTTCCAACAAGTAAAGGGTTAACATAAAACATACCCCATCCTAAAGGTGTTTCCAGCAAGTAAAGGGTTAACATAAAACATACCCCATCCTAAAGGTGTTTTCAGCAAGTAAAGGGTTAACATAAAACATACCCCATCCTAAAGGTGTTTCCAGCAAGTAAAGGGTTAACATAAAACATACCCCATCCTAAAGGTGTTTCCAGCAAGTAAAGGGTTAACATAAAACATACCCCATCCTAAAGGTGTTTCCAGCAAGTAAAGGGTTAACATAAAACATACCCCATCCTAAAGGTGTTTCCAGTAAGTAAAGGGTTAACATAAAACATACCCCATCCTAAAGGTGTTTCTAGCAAGTAAAGGGTTAACATAAAACATACCCCATCCTAAAGGTGTTTCCAGCAAGTAAAGGGTTAACATAAAACATACCCCATCCTAAAGGTGTTTTCAGTAAGTAAAGGGTTAACATAAAACATACCCCATCCTAAATGTGTTTCTAGCAAGTAAAGGGTTAACATAAAACATACCCCATCCTAAAGGTGTTTTCAGTAAGTAAAGGGTTAACATAAAACATACCCCATCCTAAAGGTGTTTCTTGCAAGTAAAGGGTTAACATAAAACATACCCCATCCTAAAGGTGTTTTCAGTAAGTAAAGGGTTAACATAAAACATACCCCATCCTAAAGGTGTTTCTAGCAAGTTAAGGGTTAACATAAAACATACCCCACCCTAATGGTGTTTTCAGCAAGTAAAGGGTTAACATAAAACATACCCCATCCTAAAGGTGTTTCCAGCAAGTTAAGGGTTAACATAAAACATACCCCACCCTAATGGTGTTTTCAGCAAGTAAAGGGTTAACATAAAACATACCACATCCTAAAGGTGTTTCCAGCAAGTAAAGGGTTAACATAAAACATACCCCATGCTGATGATGTTTTCAGCAAGTAAAGGGTTAACATAAAACATACCACATCCTAATGGTGTTTCCAGCAAGTAAAGGGTTAATAGATTTTAAGTCTGTTAGAGATAAAGCAAATGCAGTTCATACACCTCTATAGTAAAGCCTGACCAAGTTGTATGTAACAAGATAAGGGTAAAAGAATACAAGATAATGGACGGAACTAAATGGATTAATATTTAAATGGACGCAACAAATAGCAAAGCTTCACTAGTCAGCTCGCAGCAACAGAAAGCTGCTCTAGATTAACACCATTTTCCGAGGATGGCTGATTCGTGTTCACAAGATACAGGATAGAAATCTAGATGATGAGCTGAATTAAATGGTTAAATGCTTGGCTTGTCACCAGCAAACAATTATCTATCTCTGTACAAAAAGAACTGAAGAGAAAATGATTAATATTGATTTATATGCATAAAAAGTTAATCTAGTTTCATGTTGTTTTTATTGTATGATGTTTTTTATCTTTGCTATATTGGCACTGTATAACAACCGTAAAATACACGGTCTTGTTTTTCTCCTGAATTCTGATTCCAAAACCATGTAAACATGCACACGAAGGATTTAATTGGCTACTTCATATTTCATGTAGTATATACAACATACTTGTCTTTCAAATACATTAAAAGATGTGATATTCTAATGATATACTGTACAAGTAAAATTGCTGTTGTTTGTTTGTTGTTCATTGAGTTTAACTTTCTATAAAACAGTATTTCAGTTATCTGGAGACAGTGCCCATCTTGAAGTAGATATTGTGCTGCCTTCATTGTGTATAGCATGCTGTAAACATCTGGCATGATACCACACCCAGCCATATTATCCTGATACTGGATCAACAAGTTACATTTGTTTAAAGATTTGCAAGAGAGCTATACCACTACTACTGGTACTGACTTTGGTGTGTCTCGGCCCAGGATTGAACTCGGGGCCTGTCTTAGCCCAGGATTGAAGTCTCGGCCAGGGATTGAACCTGGGGCTTCCTATCTTGGCCCAGGATTGAAGTATCAGCCAGGGATTGAACCCGGGGCCTCATATCTCGACCCAGGATTGAACCCGGGGCCTCATATCTCGACCCAGAATTGAACCCTGGGCCTCCTGTACCTGGGGCCAATGCTTTACCAATTGAATTGCAAAATGAAAAAGATTAATTTACACAATACATCTGATTGAATTATACAGTATAACTAGTTGAATTACACAGTAAAACTGTTAGAATTACACAACAGAGTTGATTAAGTTACACATGATAACTGAATAATTTACACATGATAACTGATTGATTTACACAGTATAACTGAATGAGTTTATTGTTTGTTTGTTTATTGGGTTTATCATCCCACCAACAGTATTTCAGTTATCTGGAGATGGTGTTCACTTGAAGCAGATATAGTGCTGCCTTCACTATGTATAGCATGCCGTGAACACCTGGCATGATACCACACCCAGTCACATTATCCTGACACCGGGCCAACCAATCGTGGAACTACCCTTATATTTGATTGAGCATTAGCAAGGGAGACATACCACTACCATTTTTAACGACTTTGGTATGTCGCGGCCCGGGATCGAACCCAGGGCCTCCCGTACCTGGAGCCGACGCTCTACCGATTGCGCACTGAATAAGTTACACAATATTCAAATTAAATGGTTAATTGTTAAATTAAGTCTAGGTTTGTTACCAATTAACAATGATCTCTGAGAAAAAAGCCCCCTCCACTGCCAATAATCAATATTAATGACCATGCACAAACAGTTAATTATCTCACTGTTGCATGGAATGATTACATTTGATCGGAAAATGCTTCTTTAATTGAACACTTGTCTTTACAGATCTGTCTTCATTTGCCATTATGTTTTGTTTCCTTTAATTGAAAGCATGCTTTAAAATGAGACATTTTTGATATTTAATCGCTGGAGAGTTCTAGTTACTTGATTTACAGGTAGAAGGGCTAGTAGCGACATTAGACAGGATGTAACACAAGCCCATACCAGGATTGTGAGTGTGAAATCTAGCGGGCTGATCTAGATCTACACTACAAGTCTTTTGACTGTAATTTGACTTCAACATATTGCAAGACTTGGCAGCAAATTGTAACCAAACATCTTAGAGTTAAAATCTGTCTTTTGACTGCAATTTGACTTCAACATATTGCAAGACTTGGCAGCAAATTGTAACCAAACATCTTACAGTTAAAATCTGTCTTTTGACTGTAATTTGACTTCAACATATGACAAGACTTGGCAGCAAATTGTAACCAAACATCTTACAGTTAAAATCTGTCTTTTGACTGCAATTTGTCTTCAACATATTGCAAGACTTGGCAGCAAATTGTAACCAAACATCTTACAGTTAAAATCTGTCTTTTGACTGCAATTTGACTTCAACATATTGCAAGACTTGGCAGCAAATTGTAACCAAACATCTTAGAGTTAAAATCTGTCTTTTGACTGCAATTTGACTTCAACATATTGCAAGACTTGGCAGCAAATTGTAACCAAACATCTTACAG
This sequence comes from Sinonovacula constricta, assembly GCA_007844125.1. NCBI lineage: Eukaryota > Metazoa > Mollusca > Bivalvia > Cardiida > Solecurtidae > Sinonovacula > Sinonovacula constricta. Next base: position 44,580,893 of record CM017570.1, read on the forward strand.
TTAAAATCTGTCTTTTGACTGCAATTTGACTTCAACATATGACAAGACTTGGCAGCAAATTGTAACCAAACATCTTAGAGTTAAAATCTGTCTTTTGACTGCAATTTGACTTCAACATATTGCAAGACTTGGCAGCAAATTGTAACCAAACATCTTACAGTTAAAATCTGTCTTTTGACTGTAATTTGACTTCAACATATGACAAGACTTGGCAGCAAATTGTAACCAAACATCTTACAGTTAAAATCTGTCTTTTGACTGCAATTTGACTTCAACATATGACAAGACTTGGCAGCAAATTGTAACCAAACATCTTAGAGTTAAAATCTGTCTTTTGACTGCAATTTGACTTCAACATATGACAAGACTTGGCAGCAAATTGTAACCAAACATCTTACAGTTAAAATCTGTCTTTTGACTGCAATTTGACTTCAACATATTGCAAGACTTGGCAGCAAATTGTAACCAAACATCTTACAGTTAAAATCTGTCTTTTGACTGCAATTTGACTTCAACATATGACAAGACTTGGCAGCAAATTGTAACCAAACATCTTAGAGTTAAAATCTGTCTTTTGACTGCAATTTGACTTCAACATATTGCAAGACTTGGCAGCAAATTGTAACCAAACATCTTACAGTTAAAATCTGTCTTTTGACTGCAATTTGACTTCAACATATGACAAGACTTGGCAGCAAATTGTAACCAAACATCTTAGAGTTAAAATCTGCCTTTTGACTGCAATTTGACTTCAACATATTGCAAGACTTGGCAGCAAATTGTAACCAAACATCTTAGAGTTAAAATCTGTCTTTTGACTGCAATTTGACTTCAACATATGACAAGACTTGGCAGCAAATTGTAACCAAACATCTTAGAGTTAAAATCTGTCTTTTGACTGCAATTTGACTTCAACATATTGCAAGACTTGGCAGCAAATTGTAACCAAACATCTTAGAGTTAAAATCTGTCTTTTGACTGCAATTTGACTTCAACATATGACAAGACTTGGCAGCAAATTGTAACCAAACATCTTACAGTTAAAATCTGTCTTTTGACTGCAATTTAACTTCAACATATGACAAGACTTGGCAGCAAATTGTAACCAAACATCTTAGAGTTAAAATCTGCCTTTTGACTGCAATTTGACTTCAACATATTGCAAGACTTGGCAGCAAATTGTAACCAAACATCTTACAGTTAAAATCTGTCTTTTGACTGTAATTTGACTTCAACATATGACAAGACTTGGCAGCAAATTGTAACCAAACATCTTAGAGTTAAAATCTGTCTTTTGACTGCAATTTGACTTCAACATATTGCAAGACTTGGCAGCAAATTGTAACCAAACATCTTACAGTTAAAATCTGTCTTTTGACTGCAATTTGACTTCAACATATTGCAAGACTTGGCAGCAAATTGTAACCAAACATCTTACAGCTAAAATCTGTCTTTTGACTGTAATTTGACTTCAACATATTACAAGACAACTTACAGCTACAATCTGTCTTCTGACTGCAATCTGAATTCAACATATTGCAAGACATCTTACAGCTAAAATCTGTCTTCTGACTGCAATCTGAATTCAACATATTACAAGACATCTTATAGCTAAAATCTGTCTTTTGGCTGCAATTTGACTTCAACATATTACAAGACATCTTACAGCTAAAATCTGTCTTTTGACTGTAATTTGACTTCAACATATTACAAGACATCTTACAGCTAAAATCTGTCTTTTGACTGTAATTTGACTTTAACATATTACAAGACATCTTACAGCTAAAATCTGTCTTTTGACTGTAATTTGACTTTAACATATTACAAGACATCTTACAGCTAAAATCTGTCTTTTGACTGTAATTTGACTTCAACATATTACAAGACATCTTACAGCTAAAATCTGTCTTCTGACTGCAATTTGACTTCAACATATTACAAGACATCTTACAGCTACAATCTGTCTTCTGACTGCAATCTGAATTCAACATATTACAAGACATCTTACAGCTAAAATCTTCTTCTGACTGCAATCTGAATTCAACATATTACAAGACATCTTATAGCTAAAATCTGTCTTTTGGCTGCAATTTGACTTCAACATATTACAAGACATCTTACAGCTAAAATCTGTCTTTTGACTGTAATTTGACTTCAACATATTACAAGACATCTTACAGCTAAAATCTGTCTTTTGACTGTAATTTGACTTTAACATATTACAAGACATCTTACAGCTAAAATCTGTCTTTTGACTGCAATATGACTTCAACATATGACAAGACTTGGCAGCAAAAAGTAAGCAGAAAGGCCACAGCTAAAATCTTAATCCCATTTGATCTGAATTAAGCCAATTTACCTAAACCTGGCAAAATGCTGGCTTAACAAGAAAATGTTACGAGACAATATAAAGAAGTTATCCTAATGGGATAATTTCAACATAAAGAGTGAGGTGAGGTCATCACCAGGAAATGATAATTTCGACATAAAGAGTGAGGTGAGGTCATCACCAGGAAATGATAATTTCAACATAAAGAGAGAGGTGAGGTCATCACCAGGAAATGATAATTCCAACATAAAGAGAGAGGTGAGGTCATCACCAGAAAATGATAATTTCAACATAAAGAGTGAGGTCATCACCAGGAAATGATAATTTCAACATAAAAAGTGAGGTCATCACCAGGAAATGATAATTCTAACATAAAGAGTGAGGTCATCACCAGAAAATGATAATTTCAACATAAAGAGTGAGGTCATCACCAGAAAATGATAATTTCAACATAAAGAGTGAGGTCATCACCAGAAAATGATAATTTCAACATAAAGAGTGAGGTCATCACCAGAAAATGATAATTTCAACATAAAGAGTGAGGTCATCACCAGAAAACGATAATTTCAACATAAAGAGTGAGGTCATCACCAGGAAATGATAATTTCAACATAAAGAGTGAGGTCATCACCAGAAAACGATAATTTCAACATAAAGAGTGGGGTGAGGTCATCACCAGGAAACGATAATTCCAACATAAAGAGTAAGGTGTGGTCATCACCAGGAAACGATAATTCCAACATAAAGAGTGAGGTGAGGTCATCACCAGAAAATGATAATCCCAACATAAAGAGTGAGGTGAGGTCATCACCAGAAAATGATAATTCCAACATAAAGAGTGAGGTGAGGTCATCACCAGGAAATGATAATTCCAACATAAAGAGTGGGGTGTGGTCATCACCAGAAAATGATAATTCCAACATAAAGAGTGAGGTGAGGTCATCACCAGAAAATGATAATTCCAACATAAAGAGTGAGGTGAGGTCATCACCAGAAAATGATAATTCCAACATAAAGAGTGAGGTGAGGTCATCACCAGAAAATGATAATTCCAACATAAAGAGTGAGGTGAGGTCATCACCAGAAAATGATAATTTCAACATAAAGAGTGAGGTGAGGTCATTACCAGAAAATGATAATTCCAACATAAAGAGTGAGGTGAGGTCATCACCAGAAAACGATAATTCCAACATAAAGAGTGAGGTGAGGTCATCACTAGGAAATGATAATTCCAACATAAAGAGTGAGGTGAGGTCATCACCAGAAAATGATAATTCCAACATAAAGAGTGAGGTGAGGTCATCACCAGAAAATGATAATTTCAACATAAAGAGTGAGGTGAGGTCATCACCAGAAAATGATAATCCCAACATAAAGAGTGAGGTGAGGTCATCACCAGGAAATGATAATTCCAACATAAAGAGTGAGGTGAGGTCATCACCAGAAAATGATAATTCCAACATAAAGAGTGAGGTGAGGTCATCACCAGAAAATGATAATTCCAACATAAAGAGTGAGGTGAGGTCATCACCAGGAAATGATAATTTTAACATAAAGAGTGAGGTGTGGTCATCACCAGAAAATGATAATTCCAACATAAAGAGTGAGGTGAGGTCATCACTAGAAAATGATAATTTCAACATAAAGAGTGAGGTGAGGTCATCACCAGAAAATGATAATTCCAACATAAAGAGAGAGGTGAGGTCATCACTAGAAAATGATAATTTTAACATAAAGAGTGAGGTGAGGTCATCACCAGAAAATGATAATTTCAACATAAAGAGTGAGGTGAGGTCATCACCAGAAAACGATTATTTCAACATAAAGAGTGAGGTGAGGTCATCACCAGAAAATGATAATCCCAACATAAAGAGTGAGGTGAGGTCATCACCAGGAAATGATAATTCCAACATAAAGAGTGAGGTGAGGTCATCACCAGGAAACGATAATTTCAACATAAAGAGTGAGGTGAGGTCATCACCAGGAAACGATAATTTCAACATAAAGAGTGAGGTGAGGTCATCACCAGAAAATGATAATTCCAACATAAAGAGTGAGGTGAGGTCATCACTAGAAAATGATAATTTCAACATAAAGAGTGAGGTGAGGTCATCACCAGAAAATGATAATTCCAACATAAAGAGAGAGGTGAGGTCATCACTAGAAAATGATAATTTTAACATAAAGAGTGAGGTGAGGTCATCACCAGAAAACGATAATTTCAACATAAAGAGTGAGGTGAGGTCATCACCAGAAAATGATAATTCCAACATAAAGAGTGAGGTGAGGTCATCACTAGAAAATGATAATTTTAACATAAAGAGTGAGGTGAGGTCATCACCAGAAAACTATAATTTCAACATAAAGAGTGAGGTGAGGTCATCACCAGAAAATGATAATCCCAACATAAAGAGTGAGGTGAGGTCATCACCAGGAAATGATAATTCCAACATAAAGAGTGAGGTGAGGTCATCACCAGAAAATGATAATTTCAACATAAAGAGTGAGGTGAGGTCATCACCAGGAAATGATAATTCCAACATAAAGAGTGAGGTGAGGTCATCACCAGAAAATGATAATTTCAACATAAAGAGAGAGGTGAGGTCATCACCAGAAAATGATAATTCCAACATAAAGAGAGAGGTGAGGTCATCACTAGAAAATGATAATTTCAACATAAAGAGTGAGGTGAGGTCATCACCAGGAAATGATAATTTCAACATAAAGAGAGAGGTGAGGTCATCACTAGAAAATGATAATTCCAACATAAAGAGTGAGGTGAGGTCATCACCAGGAAATGATAATTCCAACATAAAGAGTGAGGTGAGGTCATCACCAGAAAATGATAATTCCAACATAAAGAGTGAGGTGAGGTCATCACCAGAAAATGATAATTCCAACATAAAGAGTGAGGTGAGGTCATCACCAGGAAATGATAATTTTAACATAAAGAGTGAGGTGTGGTCATCACCAGGAAATGATAATTTCAACATAAAGAGTGGGGTGTGGTCATCACCAAGAAATGATAATTCCAACATAAAGAGTGGGGTGAGGTCATCACCAGAAAATCATAATTTCAACATAAAGAGTGAGGTGAGGTCATTACCAGAAAATGATAATTCCAACATAAAGAGTGGGGTGAGGTCATCACCAGAAAATGATAATTCCAACATAAAGAGTGGGGTGAGGTCATCACCAGAAAATGATAATTCCAACATAAAGAGTGAGGTGAGGTCATCACCAGAAAATGATAATTCCAACATAAAGAGTGGGGTGAGGTCATTACCAGAAAACAACTATCTCTGAAGAAATGACACTTCCATTAGAAATAATCAATATAGATTTCCATGCATGAAAAAGTTAATTGAATTACAAGGAATCACATCACTTGATTTGAGCCTACTTCTTAAATTAAAAACATGACATTACTGATCTGTCTGTAATTGCCATATGTCTTTTTGATCTCTTTGAAGTTTTTGTATTTGAAATACATGTACATCTCAGCGAGTATTTATTATCGTTACAGTGATGTCCAGGTTTGCTAGAGGTAGAACCCCAGACAAATGTCAACAGATGTATTTAAGATATTTCATCTGGACTATTTTCTTCAAAGTAAGTGTGTCTATAATATGCAATACTATGTTGGTTTTAATGGGTTTTGGGATGCAAGAATGCTTTTGAGTTTAGGTCAATTTTTTACCTTTAAGAACTACTTTTTATCGCAGAAACTAGTTATGATCATTATAGTGATGTCCAGGTATATTAGCAGAGGAAGAAACCAAACAAAGGTCTGGGTAGAACCACCGATGCATGAAAAGTCAGCTGAAAGACCTGACCACATTCAGTCCTTCTCCCCGAACAGGATTCGAACATACACGAAGGGAAGCTTAGTAGTCAGAGGAGTTACAAATCGGCGACTCTACCATTATGTCAGGTGCGTCCCACTTTGATCACTTTGAAGTTATTGGCGCCGCTCTTGACAGCGTTGCCTCTTATGGAATGCATTTTTTTATGGGGACAAGAGTGAAGCAGTCAATAACACGATATCGGAGGTGTTCCTTAAGATAATTTTCAGAAAAAAGAACCAAGTGTTCCTTTTTTTAACAGGGTAGCATGCAACAATAAAGTGTAGTTTGCAATTATAAAAAGTAGCATAAAAAACGTAGCCCTTTGGCGAAGTTTGGTTAAATAAAAGAAACCAATTATACTGATGTTAGAAATTCAGCTTGTACATCAGATTTAGCATAGAACAAGGAAAACAAACAAAGTAGCAAAAATACTCCACTTCCCATCAGAGTTATGGTTTGTTACTGTCAAATGTTTATGTAATTAATCAACAGAGTAAGAGAGTGTTAAGTTCCCAGGATAGTCATCTTCTTGTTTAAAGCGCATGCTCTCTACAGCGCATTGGATGTCTCACATCCTGGCTCTTTCTTGTTATTACATTTGTTTTGTGTGTTTTCTGGGTTTACTTTTCAATTAATTGAAGACGGTGTCTACATCAAGCAGATATGGTGCAGCCTTCACGGTGTACCATGTCTTGAACACCTTGCATGATACCACACCCATTCACAGTTATATAGTCCTGCCACCAATATGTCAGTGGTCCAGAGACAGAATCCCCTTGAAGCAGATATGATGCTGCCTTCATTGTGTACCATGTCTTGAACACCTTGCATGATACTACACCCATTCACAGTTATATAGTCCTGCCACCAATATGTCAGTGGTCCAGAGACAGAATCCACTTGAAGCAGATATGATGCTGCCTTCACTGTGTACCATGTCTTGAACACCTTGCATGATACCACACCCATTCACAGTTATATAGTCCTGCCACCAATCTGTCAGTTGTCCTGATACAGAATTCACTTGAAGCAGATATGGTGCTGCCTTCACTAGCATATTATGCTAAAGCCCCTTGTATCAAACCAAGGCCATGTCAGTGTTAAGATTTAACCCAGGACTGGTTGCCCCAGGAGACATCTCTTTACCAATTGTACTTCCTGTGCTGGTGATATTTGTAATTGATTGTCAATACAGGTAAACCATTTATGAAAGTCTTCCTTTACACAAGTAAGGTTAATAATGAGTCTAGCCTCCAAACCTTGTACATAAACACATCTTAGTTTCTCTTCTGTTTTCTTTTAGAAATACATTGCAGCAGCACAATTAACGTCATTATAGTGACCTCAAACTATTTTACAAGATGAACGATCCCGGAAAAATGTCTGGTTAGAACCGTCGGTGCACAGCAGGTCAGCTGGAAGATCTTTCCACATTAAGTCTATCACCACTGTTGGGTGAAAGGCGAGCGGTCAGAGGAGTAAAGACTCAACCATGCCGCCATGATCGCCACTCCGTCCTATATGAGCCCCGATTATCTGTTGAAGCCGCAATAGTAACTGGATTATTTTTGACACTTTAGTTGTTTAGTTGTTTACAGTGAGAATAAGTCACTAAAAAACATTCAGACTAAGTGTAATTCTTAGCATTTGAAAGCAGTGAAATGTTGAGTAAAGTGAACAATTACAACAAGGTTGCTACCATGTAATAATAATAACTATTATTATTACTACTACTAATATTACTGTATCTTTAGCATAAATATTATTGTATTTATACAAAACTTCTCAATAACATAAAGAATTAAAAAAACTACTTACCTCCATTGCCATAGAAACTGTTGCCATAGCAATTGTCATGCCGGGCCCGGCGACTGTTTTTATCTTGTCTTCTGGAATCTCCATTTTCTTCTGAAAAGAGAGCAAATATAATCTATTTTAATGAAGGCACAAAAGAGAAACATACAATGTGTTTTCAGCAAGGGTAAAGATAAAACGTGCCCCAGCCTAAATTTGTTTCCAGCAAGTAAAGTGTTAGCATAAAAAATGCCCCAGCCAAAATGTGATTCCATCAAGTAGAGGGTTAACATAAAACATACTCCATCCTAATGGTGTTTCCAGTAAGTAAAGGGGTAACATAAATTATGCCCCAGCCTAATGGTGTTTCCAGCAAGTACAGAGTTAACATAAAACATACTCCATCCTAATGGTGTTTCTAGCAAGTAAAGGGTTAACATAAAACAGACCCCACCCTAATGGTGTTTCCAGCAAGTAAAGGGTTAACATAAAACATACTCCATTCTAATGGTGTTTCCAGCAAGTAAAGGGTTAGCATAAAACAGACCCCACCCTAATGGTGTTTCCAGCAAGTAAAGGGTTAACATACAACATACTCCATCCTAATGGTGTTTCCAGCAAGTAAAGGGTTAACATAAAACATACTCCATCCAAATGGTGTTTCCAGCAAGTAAAGGGTTAACATACAACAGACCCCACCCTAATGGTGTTTCCAGCAAGTAAAGGGTTAACATAAAACATACTCCATCCTAATGGTGTTTCCAGCAAGTAAAGGGTTAGCATAAAACATACCCCACCCTAATGGTGTTTCCAGCAAGTAAAGGGTTAACATAAAACATACTCCATCCTAATGGTCTTTCCAGCAAGTAAAGGGTTAACATAAAACATACTCCATCCTAATGGTGTTTCCAGCAAGTAAAGGGTTAACATAAATCATGCCCCAGTCTAAAGGTGTTTCCAGCAAGTAAAGGGTTAACATAAATCATGCCCCAGGCTAATGGTGTTTCCAGCAAGTAAAGGGTTAACATAAATCATGCCCCAGTCTAAAGGTGTGTCCAGCAAGTAAAGGGTTAACATAAAACCCCACCCACACTTAAAGTGATCTCAGCAAGTTAAGGGATAAAGACAGTGGTTTATCTTGGCCAATGGTTGAACATGATACCTAGACACCCACCAAAGCCGGAAAGGGAAGAAAGATAATTGATTTATCAAGCAGCAAGCTCAGACAGCATAATCTTCAGCAGAATAGTACAATTGACTTTTAATGTACAAGGCAGAGTCAGAACATGCTCTGGGTATTAACGTGGACAGTAAGGCAACATGATGCTTTGTCATAATGTTAGAGTCGGCAACAAGTAGCTCTTCTGATTGCTTAGCCGATCAACGTTTAGGATGAATGACTCAATGAAGGAAGGTCTTCCTGCTGACATGTGGTGCGTAGTTGGTTCTACCCAGAGAGTTGTTTGGTGTCTTCCTCCAGCAAAATTTTTTATTTTATTTATTTGGGTTTTACGGCACACCGACACTTTACAGGTCATACGGCGCCGAATACAAAGTTAAATGTGAATAGAGCTCCAGCAAAATAGCTGGGCATTGCTATAATGATCATAAATGGTAGCTGCAATGTATTTAAAAAAAAACAAAAAACAAGCAAATGGTGCAGATCCTGATCAGACAGTTCCTATCTGGATCAACACTACTTGCAAAAGTCACATAAATATGTGGTCAGCAAACTGTGAGTTAACCTTTTACTTGCGTAGCTGGTTCTACCCAGAGAGTTGTTTAGTGTCTGCCTCCTACAAAATAGTGGATGTTGCTATAATGATCATAATTGGATAATGCCATGTATTAAAATAACAATACAACACATGAAACCATCAATGCTTTACAGAACAGCTGGAAAGCTCCCTGACATAAAATGTTATTACTTATTAGGCACAGACAGAAAATGAATCCGGTATTATTGCTTTAAGACAACTTGCTGAATGACTACAAAGATCAAGCAATGAATCACAGATCAGTTGTACAGCCTCCAGTCGCATAAGGTAACTCCCCAACTGGGACTCATACCCACCTGGTGAAGTGTTGAAGGACTATTTGTTGGTGACTTATCATTTAACCAAAGTAGCCAATCTAAATTTTTTTCTTAAATAAAAGCAATAAATTAAAAACTTTTTGTCTATGCACATGCTACTTTATGTCTTTGCACACAATATACAATTATTAATATTATCTTTGTTAAATATTTACAATTAAGACCTTTTTTTTAACATAGGATCTAGTGTTATATATTGAACATACATGTATTCTGAAAAAACTTCAAATTGTTTAAAAAAATACTCAAATCCATATTATAGATATTTTGATTAAAAATGGTTAAGACTTAAAGATATTAATCACAATTAAAAGTTTTATGTCAACATAATTTGAAATCTTGTCGAACAGCATTCGCCTTATGTGCCAATACAAACAAGTGATCAACTGTTAACAACCAAGCTATGGAAGCCATATAAATACACCCAGAAAACAAGCAGAAAATAAATCAGGATGATTTCTATGTCAGTTACAGTATGTTAATGATTTTGGCTGTACTGGTCAAGAATTTACCTCATTTTAGAAAAGTTTTCAGCCTCCCTAAGGACTTCTATCTACATGGTTCATGGGTTGCCATAATTGCTTTGCCAATGGTGACTCTATAGATAATTTCTAAATTGTAGACATTCAAGCTACAAGAAGCCTTGCAAAAAAAAGCCATATAAATTATCCTTGAATAAATATCCTCTTGCAGATGCCCTCAGATGGTGACAATGTTAATCAAGTAAAAGACCTCCAAACATGAGTTTTATGTTTGATAAAAGACCTCCGACTGATCAGCAGTTCTTACCCACAGGTCTCAATGTGGGTGACTCTAACTGCTTGGTTTCAGATGCCAAACTAACGCAGACAAGGAAAAGCAGTAATTAAAAACAAAACAAAAAAAACTAAAACGTAAAATTAACAGGAGCTTTTCTCTCATAAACCTGTCTAATACCACTTGCCCTCTGTAAAAACAGCCAAACAACCAAGCTGAAAGAAGTAATGATGCATTTGTTTTGTTTGTTTTTTGTTACATAACACAGAAATGCTTATGGTCATATTGGTGATGTTCAGTTTATTACTGGTGGGAGGAAGACCCAAGACTTGTGTCCGGTAAGAACCACCGCACAATGCAGGTGTGCTGGATGTGCTCCCCGCATGGAAGTTTTTGTTCCCAAATGGGATTCAAACTAACTTGGTGAGGGGCTGAGGAGTTACAAGTCACTGACTCTAACCACTCAGCCATAGGCGCCTCTAAGAAGTCCTGGAGCCATTAAGATATCCAAACCACTCGGCCATAGGCGCCTCTAAGAAGTCTTGGAGCCATTAAGATATCCCAAAACACTGACAGTGAGAAATACAATTCTTGGCTGCCATTAAATGGCAAAAGTTCTGCATGAGAGTAATTACAGTTCTTAATGTCTTTGGTAAGTATTGCTAAAAAATGACTTGATTACACAAAATAATTATTTATAGCCTGACAGAAGACTCTAACTACCATATTAATTAGATAATGGGCTGTAAGTCTGCAAGTCTTAATGATTGGCCACTGGTGCCACATGGGCTAATTGATCAATGAGGAAACACAAGACAGAGGAGCAGCATAAACATCCACAGATAGTGACAGGAAGGAAATAAATCAGGACTATTTCTGCATGATGTCACACTTAGCCTGCTGAAAATGCATCCAGGAGGCGTAGACAAACAGAGCGGCCACAATAGCTCAGTTGGTAGAGTATCGGCTTGCGGGTCAGGAGGTCACGGGTTCAAACCTCAGCCTGGTTAAACCAAAGATTTTAAAGTTTGTAGCAGTGGCTTCCCTCCTAATGCTCGGGGCAAAGGGGACAGCATTACGCCTGACTAGTCGGTGTCAGTATAATTGGCCCGCTGGGTTCAGTCCCTGGGTACCTCATAAGTGCCCCTGTGCTATAATGATAGAAATGTCGCTGCACAGTATCGGCAAAAATGCCGGGTTATCCCAATCCCATAAACAAACATGGAAGATTCAGAGCAGCAAGCTCATTTGTCAGCTGTTTCTTTATTCATTGCACTATTTGTTCCATTAACAGTATTGCAGTTATTTGGAGACATGTCCACTTGAAGCAGATACAGCACTGCCTTAACTGTGTATAGCATACAATGAACACTTGGTATGATACCACAACCAGTCACATTATCCTGATAGCAGGTTAACCAGCCGTGGAACTACACATTATCCTGATAGCGGGTTAACCAGTCGTGGAACTACACATTATCCTGATAGGGGGTTAACCAGTCATGGAACTACACATTATCCTGATAGCGGGTTAACCAGTCGTGGAACTACACATTATCCTTGCAATGGGCCTGTGTTTATATTTGCTTGAGCATTAGCAAGGGAGCTATATGACTACCATTTTCAAAGACTCTGATATGTCATGGCCAAGGATAGAACCCTGGGTCTCCTATACCTGGAGCAGATTGTAGATACATTGTCTATTTGCTGTCCGAACAAGAACTCAAACCCATCTTCTGGAGTCAGTGACTTCTTGACCCTAGCTGGCTCTAGCGTTAATTGGTCAACTAGGTGGCTCTAGCATTAATTGGTCAACTAGGTGGCTCTAGCGTTAATTGGTCAACTAGGTGGGTCTAGTGTTAATTGGTCAACTAGGTGGCTCTAGCATTAATTGGTCAACTAGGTGGGTCTAGCGTTAATTGGTCAACTAGGTGGGTCTAGTGTTAATTGGTCAACTAGGTGGGTCTAGCGTTAATTGGTCAACTAGCTGAATCTAGCATTAATTGGTCAACTAGGTGGGTCTAGTGTTAATTGGTCAACTAGGTGGCTCTAGTGTTAATTGGTCAACTAGGTGGGTCTTGCGTTAATTGGTCAACTAGCTGAATCTAGCATTAATTGGTTAACTAGGTGGGTCTAGTGTTAATTGGTCAACTAGGTGGCTCTAGTGTTAATTGGTCAACTAGGTGGCTCTAGCATTAATTGGTCAACTAGGTGGCTCTAGCGTTAATTGGTCAACTAGGTGGCTCTAGCATTAATTGGTCAACTAGGTGGCTCTAGCATTAATTGGTCAACTAGGTGGCTCTAGCGTTAATTGGTCAACTAGGTGGCTCTAGCATTAATTGGTCAACTAGGTGGCTCTAGCGTTAATTGGTCAACTAGGCGGCTCTAGCATTAATTGGTCAACTAGGCAGCAAATGTAAGAAACAGCATAAATATCCCTAGTCAGTTACAGGGAGGAAATAAATCAAGGCTATTTCTGCTTGACTTAAAGCTAATGACTTATTAGCATTGATGTGTAAGGACCCAGTAGGCAGGAACTTCTTTTATTAGATGACCACCGGCATAAGCGTATAATGGTTTGCTATAAAAGATGTACTGCAAAATGGCTGAGTTTGTAGAATTTGTTGCCTGTTGGATCTAGCTGATTCCTTGTAGCAATATTATTTAGATGTTTTCTCTCTTCCTGCTTTTTATTTATTTACCAGCTCAGCACAAAAGAAAGAAACAGCTCCAGGTTAGCAGGTAATGTGTAAATGTGTAAGTATATATATTTAACATCATTCAACAAAATTCAACATGATTTAGTAAGATGGCAAGAGTTATGGTTCTTGGGATCTGCCATTTCAAACTATATATGAATCCACCATGAATCTACCAGGAGGTAGTTAAAAGAGATAGGAAATCCCGTCACCCCCCTTCACAGAGATGAATAGCGACTGGGCATTCAGGCCCCACCCTCATCAGAGGATTAATTGTTGGCCTGATTTAAAAATAAACTGGATATGATGATGATGATGATGAAGATGATGATGATGATGATGATGCCTGATGATGATGATGATGTCTGATGATGATGATGATGCCTGATGATGATGATGATGATTTAGTGACAAAGTAACCACACATTATTATACACTAAAGTAAAAAATAATGAAGATCCGAATTTGAAAGCTCCAAGTTTAGTTGGTTTTGTGTAAATGTGTAAGTCAATATTCAACATCATTTACACCATCACACAAGAGACAACAGTTAAGGTGCTAGTGCACTTTTCAGTTTGATTTGTTGGTTTATTTTATTGTCCCACCAACACAATTTCAGTTATCTGGAGACGGTATCCACATGAAGCAGATATAGTACTGCCTTCACTGTGTATCGCATGCCATGAACACCCGGCATGATACCACACCCTGTGACATTATCTTGACACCAGGCCAACCAGTTGTGGAATTAGCCTTATATTTGCTTTAGCATTATCACAACCATTTTTAATGGCTTTGGTATGTCACAGACCACTACTGGACCCAGGGTCACCTTTACCTAGAGAAATCAATCTAGTGACTGTGCATCCAAGTCTGGTTTCAAGTTTTGAAAAAAAACATAATTAATTTGGTTTGATAAGGGACATATTAACTGTAAACAATGAAGAAAGATGACAGATTACGTATGGTAAAACACAGTTTAGCTTGAAAATTTATTTTTTTTTTTCACTTGGAGATATATCACCATTAAAAGGATTCTGTATAGAGACTTTTAGCTATAAATCATATAAAGTAGGATAAAACAAGTAATATTGTTACCTGCCCATACATGTGAACTCTACCACTTTTGGAGGGAGACTCCCAGTTTTAAGGTTCAAAATTATTTGAAAATGAGGGGTGTTTTACACATTTTCAGACATCTCCCTACTTGGAAACAGATATCTTCCTTTTTTACTAATATGAAAATAAATCTCCCACTTTGCCGATAAAAATCTCCCACTTTGCAGATAAAAGTCTCCCACATTGCAGGTGAAAATCTCCCACTTTGCAGGTGAAAATCTCCCACTTTGCAGATAAAAATCTCCCACTTTGCAGGTGAAAATCTCCCACTTTGCAGGTGAAAATCTCCTACTTTGCAGGTAAAAATCTCCCACTTTGCAGGTGAAAATCTCCCACTTTGCAGGTGAAAATCTCCCACTTTGCAGATAAAAATCTCCCACTTTGCAGGTGAAAATCTCCCACTTTGCAGGTGAAAATCTCCCACTTTGCAGGTAAAAATCTCCCACTTTGTTACCAGGTGAAAATCTCCCACTTTGTTACCAGGTGAAAATCTCCCACTTTGTTTGCAGGTGAAAAATCTCCCACTTTGCAGAAAACCTCCCACTCGCAGGTAAAAATCTCCCACTTTGCAGGTGAAAATCTCCTACAAAGAAGGTAAAAATCTCCCACTTTGCAGGTAAAAATCTTCCACATTGCAGTTGAAAATTTTCCACTTTGCAGGTGAAAATCTCCCACTTTGTTTGCAGGTGAAAAATCTCCCACTTTGCAGAAAATCTCCCACTTTGCAGAAAATCTCCCACTTTGCAGGTAAAAATCTCCCACTTTGCAGGTAAAAATCTCCCACTTTGGACTCAGAAACAGTTCACATGTACACATGCCAGCTGTAAGGGGCTTCACAATATTAATAAACTGTTCCCATGGTAGCATATTTAACGGTAATAATCACGTAAAATCATTTAAGAATGGGTGATGTATAAACCGGAATGATGATTAATGAGTAATGACTACCCAGAAGTCACTTGTAAAAATAGCTGCCAGAAAACAAAGTTACAACACATGTCTGACAACAGTTGAGATGTTTTACATGAAATGTATCAATCTCTGCATGAATTACCTGATGTAAGACATTTATCAATGCAAACTGCACCTCTAGTGTTTGCAGTGCACATAGATAGTAAAATAAACATAATAACTACATCATGAAATGTCATAAACATGGACCAGGTATTGATTCAAAACCCAGACTGCATCAATACCAATACATTGTCAACATTATGTGTTACCTTTTAAGAATACTGCATGAAAAACACAAAAGTGTACCAAAAATCAGGAGCTTGCTGTTGATTTATTCTAACACGACTTGTATGGTTGTGTGTATCTGGCGCTTCAATGAAATTGTTTGTTGATAATGACCATTGCTACTAGATAATCAAAGACTGGTGTTTGCCAGAGAAAACGTGCAAAAAATGGCAAAAACGGGCATTCAATGACGTCATAATCAAATTATGTTTTAGAAAGAAAATATCAATTCTATTGGTATGGAAAAGAAACAAATTATGTTTTAGAAAGAAAATATCAATTCTATTGGTATGGAAAAGAAATAATCAAATTATGTTTTAGAAAGAAAATATCAATTCTATTGGTATGGAAAAGAAATAATCAAATTATGTTTTAGAAAGAAAATATCAATTCTATTGGTATGGAAAAGAAATAATCAAATTATGTTTTAGAAAGAAAATGTCAATTCTATTGGTAAAGAAAAAAAAAATTATCTGTGTTTTGGCTATGCATTACAGATCATCGAGTCATGATAAAAGAAAAGAAAAGTAATACAAATATTTAATTAAAAATGCTTTGCTATTCTTTTTTTAACAATAACCAATTTGTACCAAAAAAGAATAAAATTGAAACTAACACAACTTTAAACGTTTTTTTATCTAAGACTAAAACGTATTTTAATCATGACTCATGCAGGTCCGGTGAATAACTTTGTGCTGATGGTTTTCAACCTTTGGACTAACATTAATGATAATCCTTGAAATGAGAAAGAATATTTCCTTTTGTGATTAAAAGATTACTATAACTTCATGAAAATGTAACCCATTATACTACGACCATGACTTATAGTCATTTTAAGTGAAGGCAGCAAGATAAAATAGTTAGATCTGGGTATGTTTAATGGGGTACATTGGTGAAATGGAAATTGTCTCTCTTGTTGGATAATATCCGAGGTATTCCAAACAGTAGGTAGGTCCTTTTAGTTGAAGTTCTTGGACTTTATCGCCTGTTCTTTTGTAGACATTGCAATAACAAACAGTGAAATTTCTTACTTTTGCATAAATCTAAGCTTAAAATCCATTTACATACTTATAGAGATTTGTTTTTTAAAAAAGAAAATAGAAGTGTTTGTTGATGATGGGTAACCTGCGTATTACAAGAAAGGCAGATAAGTCATCATACACTCCAAACAGGACAAGCATAAAAACCGAGTAAAACAAATGAAAGGACCTACTTGCATTGCGGGATTATTCAGGTGAGACTATTCACTAATGTCTCTCATTATATCAATTAAATAACTAAAACTTATTACCATGCTACAAAAAACAACAACTCAAAACTTATCTCAGTTATGTTATAAAAATTAACTCTAAATTTATCTTATTTAATTAAAACATAATTTTGTGTAAGATCATTAATAATTCTCTGAGTTTTTATGTTCACACTCTTGTAAGATAAATCATTTTGTTGAGAAAAAAAATGTAATTAAACTGTTACAAAGTAGGGCATTAATTAATTTTAAAGTAATTGTATTATTAAAGAATGAGGACTGGAAAAAAAAACACACTAGAAAAGGCGTTAATAAATGTTAATTAATGATTAAACTAAGTATAAATAATGACTTTGAAAAGAAAAAGCAAATAATTACTGATAATGCCCCAGGAGGGTTAGGCTGACAGCTATCTGGGTAGAACCAGTGTACTTCAGATCAGCAGGAACACCTTCTTATAACAATTCATACAATGCCAGTCAACATGGTCACCCCTCAATTTACTATAAACAATCCATACAATGCCAGTCAACATGGTCACCCCTCAATTTACTATAAACAATCCATACAATGCCAGTCAACATGGTCACCCCTCAATTTACTATAAACAATCCATACAATGCCAGTCAACATGGTCACACCTCAATTTACTATAAACAATCCATACAATGCCAGTCAATAAGGCCACCCCTCAATTCACTATAAACAATTCATACAATGTCAGTCAACATGGCCACCCCTCAATTTACTATAAACAATCCATACAATGTCAGTCAACATGGTCACACCTCAATTTACTATAAACAATCCATACAATGCCAGTCAACATGGCCACCCCTCAATTTACTATAAACAATTCATACAATGCCAGTCAACATGGCCACCCCTCAATTTACTATAAACAATTCATACAATGCCAGTCAACATGGTCACACCTCAATTTACTATAAACAATCCATACAATGCCAGTCAATAAGGTCACCCCTCAATTTACTATAAACAATCCATACAATGTCAGTCAACATGGTCACCCCTCAATTTACTATAAACAATCCATATAATGTCAGTCAACATGGTCACCCCTCAATTTACTATAAACAATCCATACAATGCCAGTCAACATGGCCACCCCTCAATTTACTATAAACAATTCATACAATGCCAGTCAACATGGCCACCCCTCAATTTACTATAAACAATTCATACAATGTCAGTCAACATGGTCACCCCTCAATTCACTATAAACAATTCATACAATGCCAGTCAACATGGTCACCCCTCAATTTACTATAAACAATTCATACAATGCCAGTCAACATGGTCACACATCAATTTACTATAAACAATCCATACAATGCCAGTCAATAAGGTCACCCCTCAATTTACTATAAACAATCCATACAATGTCAGTCAACATGGTCACCCCTCAATTTACTATAAACAATTCATACAATGCCAGTCAACATGGTCACCCCTCAATTTACTATAAACAATCCATACAATGCCAGTCAATGTGGCCACCCCTCAATTTACTATAAACAATCCATACAATGCCAGTCAACATGGTCACACCTCAATTTACTATAAACAATCCATACAATGCCAGTCAATAAGGCCACCCCTCAATTCACTATAAACAATTCATACAATGTCAGTCAACATGGTCACCCCTCAATTTACTATAAACAATCCATACAATGTCAGTCAACATGGTCACCCTTCAATTTACTATAAACAATCCATACAATGCCAGTCAACATGGCCACCCCTCAATTTACTATAAACAATTCATACAATGCCAGTCAACATGGCCACCCCTCAATTTACTATAAACAATTCATACAATGACAGTCAACATGGTCACACCTCAATTTACTATAAACAATCCATACAATGCCAGTCAATAAGGTCACCCCTCAATTTACTATAAACAATCCATACAATGTCAGTCAACATGGTCACCCCGCAATTTACTATAAACAATCCATATAATGTCAGTCAACATGGTCACCCCTCAATTTACTATAAACAATCCATACAATGCCAGTCAACATGGCCACGCCTCAATTTACTATAAACAATCCATACAATGCCAGTCAATGTGGCCACCTCTCAATTTACTATAAACAATCCATACAATGCCAGTCAATAAGGTCACCCCTCAATTTACTATAAACAATTCATACAATGCCAGTCAACATGGTCACCCCTCAATTTACTATAAACAATTCATACAATGTCAGTCAACATGGTCACCCCTCAATTTACTATAAACAATCCATACAATGCCAGTCAATAAGGTCACCCCTCAATTTACTATAAACAATCCATACAATGTCAGTCAACATGGTCACCCCTCAATTTACTATAAACAATTCATACAATGCCAGTCAACATGGCCACCCCTCAATTTACTATAAACAATTCATACAATGCCAGTCAACATGGCCCCCCCTCAATTTACTATAAACAATCCATACAATGTCAGTCAACATGGCCATACCTCAATTTACTATAAACAATTCATACAATGCCAGTCAACATGGTCACACCTCAATTTACTATAAACAATTCATACAATGTCAGTCAACATGGCCATCCCTCAATTTACTATAAACAATTCATACAATGCCAGTCAACATGGTCACACCTCAATTTACTATAAACAATTCATACAATGTCAGTCAACATGGTCACCCCTCAATTCACTATAAACAATCCATACAATGCCAGTCAACATGGTCACCCCTCAATTTACTATAAACAATCCATACAATGTCAGTCAACATGGCCATCCCTCAATTTACTATAAACAATTCATACAATGTCAGTCAACATGACCACCCCTCAATTTACTATAAACAATCCATACAATGCCAGTCAATAAGGTCACCCCTCAATTTACTATAAACAATCCATACAATGTCAGTCAACATGGTCACCCCTCAATTTACTATAAACAATTCATACAATGCCAGTCAACATGGCCACCCCTCAATTTACTATAAACAATTCATACAATGTCAGTCAACATGGCCACCCCTCAATTTACTATAAACAATTCATACAATTCCAGTCAATGTGGCCACCCCTCAATTTACTATAAACAATCCATGCAATGCCAGTCAACATGGTCACCCCTCAATTTACTATAAACAATTCATACAATGCCAGTCAACATGGCCACCCCTCAATTTACTATAAACAATTCATACAATGTCAGGCAATGTGGCCACCCCTCAATTTACTATAAACAATTCATACAATGTCAGTCAATGTGGCCACCCCTCAATTTACTATAAACAATCCATACATTGCCAGTCAACATGGTCACCCCTCAATTTACTTTAAACAATTCATACAATGTCAGTCAATAAGGCCACCCCTCAATTCACTATAAACAATTCATACAATGTCAGTCAACATGGTCACCCCTCAATTTACTATAAACAATCCATACAATGTCAGTCAACATGGTCACACCTCAATTTACTATAAACAATCCATACAATGCCAGTCAATAAGGTCACCCCTCAATTTACTATAAACAATCCATACAATGCCAGTCAACATGGCCACCCCTCAATTTACTATAAACAATTCATACAATGCCAGTCAACATGGCCACCCCTCAATTTACTATAAACAATTCATACAATGCCAGTCAACATGGTCACACCTCAATTTACTATAAACAATCCATACAATGCCAGTCAATAAGGTCACCCCTCAATTCACTATAAACAATCCATACAATGTCAGTCAACATGGCCACCCCTCAATTTACTATAAACAATTCATACAATGTCAGTCAATGTGGCCACCCCTCAATTTACTATAAACAATTCATACAATGCCAGTCAACATGGTCACCCCTCAATTTACTATAAACAATTCATACAATGCCAGTCAACATGGTCACCCCTCAATTTACTATAAACAATTCATACAATGCCAGTCAACATGGTCACCCCTCAATTTACTATAAACAATCCATACAATGCCAGTCAACATGGTCACACCTCAATTTACTATAAACAATCCATACAATGCCAGTCAACATGGTCACACCTCAATTTACTATAAACAATTCATACAATGCCAGTCAACATGGTCACCCCTCAATTTACTATAAACAATCCATACAATGCCAGTCAATAAGGCCACCCCTCAATTTACTATAAACAATTCATACAATGCCAGTCAACATGGTCACCCCTCAATTTACTATAAACAATTCATACAATGTCAGTCAACATGGTCACCCCTCAATTCACTATAAACAATCCATACAATGCCAGTCAACATGGTCACCCCTCAATTTACTATAAACAATCCATACAATGTCAGTCAACATGGCCATCCCTCAATTTACTATAAACAATTCATACAATGTCAGTCAACATGACCAGCCCTCAATTTACTATAAACAATCCATACAATGCCAGTCAATAAGGTCACCCCTCAATTTACTATAAACAATCCATACAATGTCAGTCAACATGGTCACCCCTCAATTTACTATAAACAATTCATACAATGCCAGTCAACATGGCCACCCCTCAATTTACTATAAACAGTTCATACAATGTCAGTCAACATGGCCACCCCTCAATTTACTATAAACAATTCATACAATTCCAGTCAATGTGGCCACCCCTCAATTTACTATAAACAATCCATGCAATGCCAGTCAACATGGTCACCCCTCAATTTACTATAAACAATTCATACAATGCCAGTCAACATGGCCACCCCTCAATTTACTATAAACAATTCATACAATGTCAGGCAATGTGGCCACCCCTCAATTTACTATAAACAATTCATACAATGTCAGTCAATGTGGCCACCCCTCAATTTACTATAAACAATCCATACATTGCCAGTCAACATGGTCACCCCTCAATTTACTTTAAACAATTCATACAATGCCAGTCAATAAGGCCACCCCTCAATTCACTATAAACAATTCATACAATGTCAGTCAACATGGTCACCCCTCAATTTACTATAAACAATCCATACAATGTCAGTCAACATGGTCACACCTCAATTTACTATAAACAATCCATACAATGCCAGTCAATAAGGTCACCCCTCAATTTACTATAAACAATCCATACAATGCCAGTCAACATGGCCACCCCTCAATTTACTATAAACAATTCATACAATGCCAGTCAACATGGCCACCCCTCAATTTACTATAAACAATTCATACAATGCCAGTCAACATGGTCACACCTCAATTTACTATAAACAATCCATACAATGCCAGTCAATAAGGTCACCCCTCAATTCACTATAAACAATCCATACAATGTCAGTCAAAATGGCCACCCCTCAATTTACTATAAACAATTCATACAATGTCAGTCAATGTGGCCACCCCTCAATTTACTATAAACAATTCATACAATGCCAGTCAATAAGGCCACCCCTCAATTCACTATAAACAATCCATACAATGCCAGTCAATAAGGTCACCCCTCAATTTACTATAAACAATCCATACAATGCCAGTCAACATGGCCACCCCTCAATTTACTATAAACAATTCATACAATGCCAGTCAACATGGCCACCCCTCAATTTACTATAAACAATTCATACAATGCCAGTCAACATGGTCACACCTCAATTTACTATAAACAATCCATACAATGCCAGTCAATAAGGTCACCCCTCAATTCACTATAAACAATCCATACAATGTCAGTCAACATGGCCACCCCTCAATTTACTATAAACAATTCATACAATGTCAGTCAATGTGGCCACCCCTCAATTTACTATAAACAATTCATACAATGCCAGTCAATAAGGCCACCCCTCAATTCACTATAAACAATTCATACAATGTCAGTCAACATGGTCACCCCTCAATTTACTACAAACAATCCATACAATGTCAGTCAACATGGTCACACCTCAATTTACTATAAACAATTCATACAATGCCAGTCAACATGGTCATCCCTCAATTTACTATAAACAATTCATACAATGCCAGTCAACATGGTCACCCCTCAATTTTACTATAAACAAATCATACAATGTCAGTCAACATGGTCACCCCTCAATTTACTATAAACAATCCATACAATGTCAGTCAACATGGTCACACCTCAATTTACTATAAACAATTCATACAATGCCAGTCAACATGGTCACCCCTCAATTTACTATAAACAATCCATACAATGCTAGTCAATAAGGCCACCCCTCAATTTACTATAAACAATTCATACAATGCCAGTCAACATGGTCACCCCTCAATTTACTATAAACAATCCATACAATGCCAGTCAACATGGTCACACCTCAATTTACTATAAATAATCCATACAATGCCAGTCAACATGGTCACACCTCAATTTACTATAAACAATTCATACAATGCCAGTCAACATGGTCACCCCTCAATTTACTATAAACAATTCATACAATGTCAGTCAACATGGTCACCCCTCAATTTACTATAAACAATTCATACAATGCCAGTCAACATGGTCACCCCTCAATTTACTATAAACAATCCATACAATGTCAGTCAACATGGTCACACCTCAATTTACTATAAACAATCCATACAATGCCAGTCAACATGGTCACCCCTCAATTTACTATAAACAATCCATACAATGCCAGTCAACGAGGTCACCCCTCAATTTACTATAAACAATTCATACAATGTCAGTCAATGTGGCCACCTCTCAATTCACTATAAACAATCCATACAATGCCAGTCAACATGGTCACCCCTCAATTTACTATAAACAATTCATACAATGCCAGTCAACATGGTCACCCCTCAATTTACTATAAACAATCCATATAATGTCAGTCAACATGGTCACCCCTCAATTTACTATAAACAATCCATACAATGCCAGTCAACATGGTCACCCCTCAATTTACTATAAACAATTCATACAATGCCAGTCAACATGGTCACCCCTCAATTTACTATAAACAATTCATACAATGCCAGTCAACATGGCCACCCCTCAATTTACTATAAACAATTCATACAATGTCAGTCAACATGGTCACCCCTCAATTTACTATAAACAATTCATACAATGCCAGTCAACATGGTCACACCTCAATTTACTATAAACAATTCATACAATGTCAGTCAACATGGTCACCCCTCAATTTACTATAAACAATTCATACAATGCCAGTCAACATGGCCACCCCTCAATTTACTATAAACAATTCATACAATGTCAGTCAACATGGCCACCCCTCAATTTACTATAAACAATCCATACAATGCCAGTCAACATGGTCACCCCTCAATTTTCTATAAACAATCCATACAATGTCAGTCAACATGGTCACCCCTCAATTTACTTTAAACAATCCATACAATGCCAGTCAACATGGTCACCCCTCAATTTACTATAAACAATCCATACAATGCCAGTCAATGTGGCCACCCCTCAATTTACTATAAACAATCCATACAATGTCAGTCAACATGGCCACCCCTCAATTTACTATAAACAATTCATACAATGCCAGTCAACATGGCCACCCCTCAATTTACTATAAACAATTCATACAATGCCAGTCAACATGGTCACACCTCAATTTACTATAAACAATCCATACAATGCCAGTCAATAAGGTCACCCCTCAATTTACTATAAACAATCCATACAATGTCAGTCAACATGGTCACCCCTCAATTTACTATAAACAATTCATACAATGTCAGTCAACATGGCCACCCCTCAATTTACTATAAACAATTCATACAATTCCAGTCAATGTGGCCACCCCTCAATTTACTATAAACAATCCATACAATGCCAGTCAACATGGTCACCCCTCAATTTACTATAAACAATTCATACAATGCCAGTCAACATGGCCACCCCTCAATTTACTATAAACAATTCATACAATGTCAGTCAATGTGGCCACCCCTCAATTTACTATAAACAATTCATACAATGTCAGTCAATGTGGCCACCCCTCAATTTACTATAAACAATCCATACATTGCCAGTCAACATGGTCACCCCTCAATTTACTTTAAACAATTCATACAATGCCAGTCAATAAGGCCACCCCTCAATTCACTATAAACAATTCATACAATGTCAGTCAACATGGTCACCCCTCAATTTACTATAAACAATCCATACAATGTCAGTCAACATGGTCACACCTCAATTTACTATAAACAATCCATACAATGCCAGTCAATAAGGTCACCCCTCAATTTACTATAAACAATCCATACAATGCCAGTCAACATGGCCACCCCTCAATTTACTATAAACAATTCATACAATGCCAGTCAACATGGCCATCCCTCAATTTACTATAAACAATTCATACAATGCCAGTCAACATGGTCACACCTCAATTTACTATAAACAATCCATACAATGCCAGTCAATAAGGTCACCCCTCAATTTACTATAAACAATCCATACAATGCCAGTCAACATGGTCACACCTCAATTTACTATAAACAATTCATACAATGCCAGTCAATAAGGTCACCCCTCAATTTACTATAAACAATTCATACAATGTCAGTCAACATGGCCACCCCTCAATTTACTATAAACAATTCATACAATGCCAGTCAATAAGGCCACCCCTCAATTCACTATAAACAATTCATACAATGTCAGTCAATAAGGCCACCCCTCAATTTACTATAAACAATCCATACAATGCCAGTCAATGTGGCCACCCCTCAATTCACTATAAACAATCCATACAATGTCAGTCAATGTGGCCACCCCTCAATTTACTATAAACAATTCATACAATGCCAGTCAATAAGGCCACCCCTCAATTTACTATAAACAATTAATACAATGTCAGTCAATGTGGCCACCCCTCAATTTACTATAAACAATTCATACAATGTCAGTCAACATGGCCACCCCTCAATTTACAATAAACAATTCATACAATGCCAGTCAACATGGTCACCCCTCAATTTACTATAAACAATTCATACAATGTCAGTCAATGTGGCCACCCCTCAATTTACTATAAACAATTCATACAATGCCAGTCAATAAGGCCACCCCTCAATTTACTATAAACAATTCATACAATGCCAGTCAATAAGGCCACCCCTCAATTTACTATAAACAATTCATACAATGCCAGTCAATAAGGCCACCCCTCAATTTACTATAAACAATTCATACAATGCCAGTCAATAAGGCCACCCCTCAATTTACTATAAACAATTCATACAATGCCAGTCAACATGGTCACCCCTCAATTTACTATAAACAATCCATACAATGCCAGTCAACATGTCCATGCCTCAATTTACAATAAACAATCCATACAATGCCAGTCATTCATTCCATTGATTTATTGCCAAAGCAACATCATCTCCATAGTTACCTACCAATTCCAACGGGAAATATTAATTTTGATCTCCATTAATTTGAAGTTGCATATTTAACCCCAAACTCCCCTCCTCTCGATTGATTAATTGTTGAAATACTGGTACAACTTGAGTATCATTAACTTATAATTTACTTACCATTAATTTTTCCAAAGTTTTGGCAAATAATCTAAATTTGGATCAAAGGAGCGATTGTGGCCGAGCGGTTAGAATCGTCAAATTGCTACTCGTCGGTCCCGCATAGGTTCGAGCCCCAGTCTGGGCCTGAACTTTCATGCGGGGAAGTTTTCCAGCTAACCTGCGGTGCACCGGTGGTTCTACCCAGAAATAAAACTGGGGACTTCTTCCACCAATAATTAGCTGGATGTCGCCAATATGACCATAATTGTGTTGGTGCAGTGTAACAACAAACAAAACAAAACATATTTGGATCAGTCTGCTCCCATTCAAAGCTGTCTAATCAGAATCTGTTCTTTTCTGCATGCTTATGGCATTTTACCACTTTGTAATACATGCACAGTTATGACTCTGCACATATAGGTGTTTTATTTTTTTTAGCCAAGATCTATAATTGTATATACTGAACATACAGGTATTCAAAAATATTTTCAACTATATTAAAGAAAAGAAAATTATGTGACTTTTAAAATCATATACATGTTCTATAAATGAAAGGGTTAATTTGCTGTTTTAGCAAAATTTACTATCAAGAGTGGTGTTCCACAGGCTGTCTATACACAACACATGCAACACATCTTACCCTGTTTTGGAGAATTTGTACATAATTGCAGCCCAAACTTACATTTTAGTTTACTTATGGCTATTTATAACATTACTGCTATTGTTAAACAGTAAATATTGTGAAATATATTGCTTCAAATGTCTGTATTTTCCAAATCTATAATTAAGCATGAGGGTGTTTTCAGGTGAAAACAGATATCGATGTCGAAGTTTATTACCTGGATGACAATGTAACTTGACCTCAAATGTAAAGTATGCAGTATGACTCAGACAGGAAATACATTTTTGCAAGTCGAGTGTTGTGCTTTACTTTTCCTATGGTAAGATTATTTATTTGTTTTGCTGAAAGAAAAAAAATGGTCTGAATACACCATTTAAGGAGATTTAGCATAATAAACGTTAATCATGAAGAAATAATGATTAAGTAGACTGTTCTGTTTTGTTTATTGCTACATCTCACTGACACAAGTATGGTTATATTGGCTGTGTCCGGCTAATTACAGGTGGAGGGACCACTGGTGCACCTCAGGTTAGCTGGAAAACCTCCCCACATGAAAGTTCTTGCCCCTACCAGAACATGAAACCACACGGGGCTGAGGCGATACAATAAAATTATTTAAGCCACTGACCAAATTGTTTTCTAACACTGCAGCACCCAAACAAGTTTGAAAAATGTATTAAAGGAAGCTGTCTGCTTTTAACTCTTGAAAAGATTTTGCCAACAATTTGAGTTACAGCTTTAAAAAAAAAATCCCCCCCCCCAACCATTTAAACCCATTATAGAGAAGGTTAAACAATGTGTCAGCCAGTGTCAGAATGGCTTTAAGCTTAGCCAGGCAATAATGTCTGTTACAAATGATACTCAGCCAGCGTCAGTATGGCTTTAAGCTTAGCCAGGCAATAATGTCTGTTACAAATGATACTCAGCCAGCGTCAGTATGGCTTTAAGCTTAGCCAGGCAATAATGTCTGTTACAAATGACACTCAGCCAGCGTCAGTATGGCTTTAAGCTTAGCCAGGCAATAATGTCTGTTACAAATGATACTCAGCCAGCGTCAGTATGGCTTTAAGCTTAGCCAGGCAATAATGTCTGTAACAAATGATACTCAGCCAGTGTCAGTATGGCTTTAAGCTTAGCCAGGCAATAATGTCTGTAACAAATGATACTCAGCCAGTGTCAGTATGGCTTTAAGCTTAGCCAGGCAATAATGTCTGTAACAAATGATACTCAGCCAGTGTCAGTATGGCTTTAAGCTTAGCCAGGCAATAATGTCTGTTACAAATGATACTCAGCCAGCGTCAGTATGGCTTTAAGCTTAGCCAGGCAATAATGTCTGTAACAAATGATACTCAGCCAGTGTCAGTATGGCTTTAAGCTTAGCCAGGCAATAATGTCTGTTACAAATGATACTCAGCCAGTGTCAGTATGGCTTTAAGCTTAGCCAGGCAATAATGTCTGTTACAAATGATACTCAGCCAGCGTCAGTATGGCTTTAAGCTTAGCCAGGCAATAATGTCTGTTACAAATGATAATCAGCCAGCGTCAGTATGGCTTTAAGCTTAGCCAGGCAATAATGTCTGTTACAAATGATACATGATATACAGGTGAGTATATTGATCAAGCCATACTATTGTATCAACCATAAACACTGCAACTTCTAAACCAACTGTTGTTTATTTCACGTTTAGCTAACAACATACTTTCTCTTTTCATGGCTATTATCAAACCAACAGATCTGGTAGCATTGGAAGAGCGTAATCTCCAGATACTTCAGGCTCCAAGTTCGATCCAGGATGTGACATACCAGTCATTAAAAAATGGTAGTGGTATATATGGCTCCCATGTTAATGCTCAAGCAAAAATTAGGCTAGTTCTACGAGTGACTGGCCCAGTGTCAGGGCAATATTACTGGGTGCAGTGTCCAAGGCATGCTAGACACATAACAAATCATAACAAGATGTTCATGGCACAGAAGACTGACCAAAACAATAAAGATTGACTCCACATTAGGCTCCACCTTTACTCCACATTAGGCCCCGCCTTTACTCCACTTTAGGCCCTGCCTTTACTCCACATTAGGCCCTGCCTTTTCTTCACATTAGACCCCACCTTTACTCCACATTAGGCCCTGCCTTTTCTCCACATTAGTCCCCACCTTTACTCCACATTAGGGCCTGCCTTTTCTCCACATTATGCCCTGCCTTTACTCCATATTAGGCCCTGCCTTTACTCCACATTAGGCCCCACCTTTACTCCACATTAGGCCCTGCCTTTACTCCACATTAGGCCCTGCCTTTTCTCCACATTAGGCCCTGCCTTTTCTCCACATTAGGGCCTGCGTTTACTCCACATTAGGCCCTGCCTTTTCTCCACATTATGCTCTGCCTTTACTCCACATAAGGCCCTGCCTTTACTCCACATTAGGCCCCACCTTTACTCCACATTAGGCCCTGCCTTTACTCCACATTAGGCCCTGCCTTTTCTCCACATTAGGCCCTGCCTTTTCTCCACATTAGGCCCTGCCTTTTCTCCACATTAGGCCCTGCCTTTTCTCCACATTAGGGCCTGCCTTTACTCCACATTATGCCCTGCCTTTACTCCACATTAGGCCCTGCCTTTACTCCACATTAGGCCCCACCTTTACTCCACATTAGGCCCTGCCTTTACTCCACATTAGGCCCTGCCTTTTCTCCACATTAGGCCCTGCCTTTTCTCCACATTAGACCCCACCTTTACTCCACATTAGGCCCTGCCTTTTCTCCACATTAGTCCCCACCTTTACTCCATATTAGGCCCCACCTTTAACTCCACATTAGGCCCCATCTTTACTCCACATTAGGCCCTGGTTTTAATCAACATTAGGCCCCACCTTTACTCCACATTAGGGCCTGCCTTTTCTCCACATTATGCCCTGCCTTTACTCCACATTAGGCCCTGCCTTTTCTCCACATTAGGCCCTGCCTTTTCTCCACATTAGACCCCACCTTTACTCCACATTAGGCCCTGCCTTTTCTCTACATTAGTCCCCACCTTTACTCCATATTAGGCCCCACCTTTAACTCCACATTAGGCCCCATCTTTACTCCACATTAGGCCCTGGTTTTAATCCACATTAGGCCCCACCTTTACTCCACATTAGGCCCTGCCTTTACTCCACATTAGGCCCCACCTTTACTCCACATTAGGCCCTGCCTTTACTCCACATTAGGCCCCACCTTTATTCCACATTTGGCCCCACCTTTACTCCACATTAGGCCCCACCTTTATTCCACATTAGGCCCCACTTTTACTCCACATTAGGCCCTGCCTTTACTCCACATTAGGCCCCACCTTTACTCCACATTAGGCCCTGCCTTTACTCCACATTAGGCCCCACCTTTACTCCACATTAGGCCCCACCTTTATTCCACATTAGGCCCCGCCTTTACTCCACATTAGGCCCCACCTTTACTCCACATTAGGCCCTGCCTTTACTCCACATTAGGCCCCACCTTTAACTCCACATTAGGCCCCACCTTTACTCCACATTAGGCCCCACCTTTAACTCCACATTAGGCCCTGCCTTTACTCCACATTAGGCCCCACCTTTAACTCCACATTAGGCCCCACCTTTACTCCACATTAGGCCCTGCCTTTACTCCACATTAGGCCCCACCTTTACTCCACATTAGGCCCCACCTTTAACTCCACATTAGGCCCCACCTTTACTCCACATTAGGCCCCACCTTTAACTCCACATTAGGCCCTGCCTTTACTCCACATTAGGCCCCACCTTTAACTCCACATTAGGCCCTGCCTTTACTCCACATTAGGCCCCACCTTTAACTCCACATTAGGCCCTGCCTTTACTCCACATTAGGCCCTGCTTTTAATCCACATTAGGCCCCACCTTTACTCCACATTAGGCCCTGCCTTTACTCCACATTAGGCCCCACCTTTACTCCACATTAGGCCCCATCTTTACTCCACATTAGTCCCCACCTTTACTCCACATTAGGCCTTCCTTTTCTCCACATTAGACCCCACCTTTACTCCACATTAGGCCCCACCTTAACTCCACATTAGGCCCTGCCTTTACTCCACATTAGGCCCCACCTTTACTCCACATTAGGCCCTGCCTTTACTCCACATTAGGCCCCACCTTTACTCCACATTAGGCCCCACCTTTATTCCACATTAGGCCCCACCTTTACTCCACATTAGGCCCTGGTTATAATCCACATTAGGCCCCACCTTTACTCCACATTAGGCCCTGCCTTTACTCCACATTAGGCCCTGCCTTTACTCCACATTAGGCCCCGCCTTTACTCCACATTAGGCCCAACCTTTACTTCTAGCCAATTAATAAACCAGCTAGTTATTGCAATGTTTGACAAAAAAGAAAACTGCCACTGACAATCCTTGGACAGCCCTTAACTATAAGCTGAAGTCAAGCAAGCAAGTATCAACCATTTTTAAAAACTTGTTGTTCTCTCCCTGTTTTTCACTCCTATATTGAATATATTGACCCAAGACAAACCCAGGTACCAATCATAGACAAGATAGCTTTAATAATGCATCACTTGCCTAGACTTTTTTTTCTTTATTATCCCTCAAATTCATAGTTACAATGTCTGTCTGTCTTAATCTTAAGCCCATGTAATAAACAGCATTTACTCACTTATCAACCACAGACAAAATTACTTTCACCATGCAATATTCCAAAGTATTTTTTTCCCTTTTTCATTATAATTCAGACTCCAAATTATTGAACAAGCTGTGTCTTAACAAATCCCAACACCAGGATGTGACAATAGGTGGGTGGGCCGGCAAGCGAAGCAGGCAGGCAACATGCATGCAAGCATGTTGTTGCCATGCATGCATGTAAACATTATTTCAAGTGATATATTTCATCAATAGTCTTGCTGATCTTTTATTTCCCTCCTTTCTATAAAAAAGGAAAATCGTATTACTTCTCATAGCACATAGTTTAACACAATTCAAAAAAAATTTCTTTCTCTACTTCCGATTCCTCTTGTCATACAAATTTCTTTTCACTGTTTCATTTAAATTATATTTTCACAAAATAGAGTTAGCCCTCATTATTTTAAAACTAAATTTCCTCCAAAAAAGTATTTAAAAGACATTAAAATACTATTTCCATAAAAATTACTCATTAATATTTACCTGAATTTCCATAAAACAATTTAAAAAAACTCATTAACTCAAAACTGAACCTTAAAGAATTTATCACTTACTGACTTCAATCTAAATTTTCATTATATAAAGCTACTACTCATTGCCTTTCAATTGAACTTTCATAAAAATGGGCTTATCATAATATCATAAAAAAGGATTTATTATAAAATCATAAAAAAGGATTTATCATAAAATCATAAAAAAGGGTTAATCATCAAATCATGAAAATGGGCTTAAAATCATAAAAATGGGCTTAAAATCATAAAAATGGGCTTATAATAAAATGATATAAATAGGCTTACCATAAAATCATAAAAATGGGCTTAAAATCATAAAAATGGGCTTAAATAAGGAAATGGGCTTTAAATCATAAAAATGGACTTAAAATAAAATCATAAAAATGGGCTTTAGCTTATCATACAATCATAAAAATTGGCTTATCATACAATCATAAAAAATGGGCTTATGATAAAATCATAAAATGGGCTTATCATAAAATCATAAAAATGGGCTTATCATAAAATTGGGCTTATCATAAAACCATAAAAATGGGCTTATCATAACTCATAAAAATTGGCTTATCATACAATCATAAAAAATGGACTTATGATAAAATCATAAAAATTGGCTTATCATAAAATCATAAAATTGGGCTTATCATAAAATCATAAAAATTGGCTTATCATACAATCATAAAAAATGGGCTTATGATAAAATCATAAAAATGGGCTTATCATAAAATCATAAAAAAGGGGCTTATCATAAAATCATAAAATTGGGCTTATCATACAATCATAAAAATGGGCTTATCATAAAATCATAAAAAATGGGCTTATCATAAAATCATAAAAATGGGCTTATCATAAAATCATAAAAAAGGGGCTTATCATAAAATCATAAAATTGGGCTTATCATACAATCATAAAAATGGGCTTATCATAAAATCATAAAAAAAGGGTTTATCATACAATCATAAAAATTGGCTTATCATACAATCATAAAAAATGGGCTTATGATAAAATCATAAAAATGGGCTTATCATAAAATCATAAAAATGGGCTTATCATAAAATCATAAATGAGATCCCTTCCACCAAACTAACATTCAATAGATCTGGTTCATTTCTCTTAGATTTTTCTTTTTCCAATTTATAAACTTCATACAATTCTTTATTTCCATAATAAATTATTAAACGTGAATTGACTTAGAATGTAACATGATTAGATTATATGTTCTTTGAAATAAAACAAGCCCTTTAGACACCATTCAACAGATATTGCTTTGTTGAACAAAATCCATACAATTCCTAACAAAAATTGTATTTATCTTTAAATAAAGTACCGTATATTGGGAGTAATTTCTGCCAAACTACCATTCCACAGTTACACTGTTGAGAAATGTTTCAATGTATATATATAATTTTCCCCAGTGGTTTCATTCACTTCATCCCTGGTGCGTATTGATCTAACACGATAAACCTGTGACCAACTTGAAAGCTGCATAAGTATATAGGGAATCAGTCTCAATACTCACATGTCAATTTATTCCGAGTTGCAGTCAACGTTTAATTGATTAATCGTTTCTTTATGAAAATACAAGTCCAAGCATTCAAAATGTCAAAACAAACTTCTAAACAGCTATTTGTTTAGCATTAAATTATCTCCTGCATATACAAGATACATTATAAGCAATGACTATTATATAAGTATATTAAAGGTAAATATTAGTTTATTGGGTTTTAACTTTATCATCCCACAATCAGTATTTCAGTTATCTGGAGACAGTGTCCACTTGAAGCAGGTATAGTGCTGTCTTCACTGTGTATAGCATGCCATGAACACCAGGCATGATACCACACCCAGTCACATAATCCTGACACCGGGCCAACCATTTGTGGAACTACCTTTATATTTGCTTAAGAGTCAGCAAGGGAGCTATACCACTACCATTTTTAGCAACTTTGGTATGTCACAGCCTGGGATCGAACCCTGAGCCGCCTGTACTTGGAGCTGACGCTCTACCGATTGCACTACCACAACTTTAAAAGCCCGAAACAATCTGCAAGTAAACATCTTTAGGTTCTCAATATAGGTGGTTGCTATGTGTATCTAGAGCCCAAGAAAGGAAGCCTCAACAACGATTCAAACCTTACACCCTCACAATACCAGCAGTGTGTTCTACCAACTGAGGTACACAGACTCTGTGAATGATTCAAACCTCAGACCCACACAATACCTGCAGAGTGTTCTACTAACTGAGGTACACAGACTCTGTGAATGATTCAAACCTCAGACCCACAAAAAAACCTGCAGTGTTTTCTACCAACTGAGGTACACAGACTCTGTGAATGATTCAAACCCCAGACCCACACAATACCTGCAGTGTTTTCTACCAACTGAGGTACACAGACTCTGTGAATGATTCAAACCTCAGACCCACAAAAAAACCTACAGTGTTTTCTACCAACTGAGGTACACAGACTCTGTGAATGATTCAAACCTCAGACCCACACAATACCTGCAGAGTGTTCTACTAACTGAGGTACACAGACTCTGTGAATGATTCAAACCTCAGACCCACAAAAAAACCTGCAGTGTGTTCTACTAACTGAGGTACATGGACTCTGTGAATTATTCAAACCTCAGACCCACAAAAAAACCTGCAGTGTGTTCTACCAACTAAGGTACATAGACTCTGTGAATTATTCAAACCTCAGACCCACACAATACCTACAGTGCGTTCTACCAACTGAGGTACACAGACTCTGTGAATGATTCAAACCTCAGACCCACACAATACCTACAGTGTTTTCTACCAACTGAGGTACACAGACTCTGTGAATGATTCAAACCTCAGACCCACACAATACCTACAGTGTTTTCTACCAACTGAAGTACACAGACTCTGTGAATGATTCAAACCTCAGACCCACCTAATACCAGCAGTGTGTTCTACCAACTGAGGTACATGGATTCTGTATGATTTAAACCTCAGACCCTCACAATACCTGCAGTGTGTTCTACCAACTGAGGTACATGGACTCTGTAAATGATTCAAACCTCAGACCCACCCAATACCAACAGTGTGTTCTACCAAATGAGGTACACATACTCTGTGAATGATTCGAATCTCAGAACCACACAATACCATCTAACCGGGCAATTAGATCCACAGGTAATAACAGACTTAAAATGAAAGCAGGGGGATTGGAATTAAATCTCTGCTGATTGGTTTGTGGTTTCACTTGATTTTTTTCTTGATTTTTTTCATTTTTCTCTGTGAGTCAGAAATTCCTTGCGATTTTCTGTGTACTGCGATGTCAATAGGCTTCGACTTTCATGTTTGTGTCTGTTTTAACTGAGTATTTGACAACCATTTTTCTATCCAGTTGCTGTTGTGTTTTTTTTGATGAACCACTGATGTCCGATGGACCAGCTGGAAGATCTCTTCACAAGACAGATTTACACTTTTCTGGAACTTTGAGAAGGACTTATAATATAAGACAGATAATCAGGAACAGTGAGTGTTTTGTTAAAGGCCTTTATTTTTATTTAAAGTGTAAAAACAGCAACATATTTTTTTTTAAATTCTGAGTAAAAAAACAAACTAATTGCAATTTCTGATAAGAAAAAAACATACATTAATTAAAGTTGCTTTGGTTTGTTTTTTAGAAACCTTTCAGAGACAATTTATGATCATTATTGCAACATCCAGCTTTTTGGTGGAGGAAGACCCCAGACACATGTCTGGGTAAATCCAGCAGCACACTGCAAGTCAGCTGGAAGACCTTCCCACATTTAGTCCTTTACCCAGAAAAAGACTCAAACCGACTCTGTGAGAGGCTAAGCAGTCGAAGGAGTTACAAAGTGATGACTTTACCACTACACCAAGGGTGTCCCCACTGAAGACAATGATAGAAGAAAGCAGAAAATGGAAAATAAGTGAAATAGCAATGAATTGAAAATGTATCAGTAAGTTATGATTTACTACAAATATGGCAAGTTTTTTAAGTTTGATTTAAAAGATTTAAGTTTTACAAAATGTAGATGAAATCCATGTAAGCACATGAAAGGAAACATTTATAATTTCTCGATTTCAGTCATCAATTAATGTCAACTAAAAATACTAGGGATGTCAACGGATATCCGAATATCCGGATATCCGTTATAATCATCAGATATCCGAATCGACTTTGGTATCCGGATATTCGCTTAAAAAATGTAAAATTTTAAACATTTAATTAAATGTTTTGGCCATTTTGCTAAGTTATCTGTCTGCTGTCACGTCAGTGTGCATTCACGCACACGCAGGTGTAACGGATTATCGACAGGTGGTGACAGGTGGTGACACGCAGTATCGTATATTTGGCTTCACAGTTTTAGAAATGTGCTAAAGCATGATGGTATGTGTAATAACATGCCAATTAACCGCCAACGTTTGAAGCTTCTACTGATCCATTTTGTTTAGCGAATACCATCTTTAATTTTGTTGATGAACTTCACAGTTTTAGAAATCTGCTAAAGCTTATGTAAAATAATTTGCCAATTAACAGCCATTGTTTGAAGCTATTACTTATCCATTTTGATTAAGGAATATTATCTTTAATTTTGTTCGGCTTTATTAAGAAGAGATAGATGTACATTAATGTAGACAATTAACAGGTTTGTCGGCAAAGATCAGTTACTCATGTTGCATTAAGTCCGTTTGGATTGTATAAATGAATGTATTATGTTTTCATCCGATCACGGTGATCTTGACTTATTCACATCCACTTCCTAAACAAATCTAGTTATTAGTTATTAGTTATGCCTTCCCATCTTCAGTCCGAAGTTTGGCGACATTTTGTGAGGTCCGTAGACAAATTAATAAAATTATGAAGTGCATATAGATATGGAAATGTTGATTTAATTTTGTCTATTGAAATGACGATTTTATTATGTCAATGTAAACGTTAGTAACCCCGCACACATCCGTCTGCAACATCAGAATTAACTAAGATTTATATCCGGATATCCGGATATCCGTTCGGATCGTTCGACGGATATCCGGATACTAAATTTAGTATCCTTTGACATCCCTAAAAAATACAAATGTCCGAAAAATACAAACATTATCTACAACAATATAAAAGGTGGCATCTGACAGTTTACCTACATCAAATGCCTGTTAAGTATTTTTCTACAGTTTCCACATTTATAAATAAACATGATATTGATCTATGCTAAAAATATATACTGACGACCGGACCTGGTAGCGCAATCGGTAGAGTGTCGGCTCCAGGTACGGGAGGCCCGGGTTCGATCCCGGGCCGCGACATACCAAAGTCGTAAAAAATGATAGTGGTATAGCTCCCTTGCTAACGCTCAAGCAAATATAAGGGTAGTTCTACGACTGGTTGGCCCGGTGTCAGGATAAGGCGACTGGGTGTGGTATCATGCCAGGTGTTCACGGCATGCTATACACAGTGAAGGCAGCACTATACCTGCTTCAAGTGGACACCGTCTCCAGATAACTGAAATACTGTTGGTGGGACGATAAACCCAATAAATAAATAAATATATACTGACGTCAGCGTGGACTATCCTGATGCTGATATAACAAGATCTGTACAGTAAGTTGTCATGTGGTTTTCATTGTTTAAGAAAGCTTTCTCTGCAGCATGGCTCAGACAGGAAAAACCTATATGCAATCACAAGTGAGGAATTATGCTTCTCTGTTTTCACAGATCTGGTGCATTATTGAATAGTACTTTGCAGGACTTTTTCAAGTAATAATGACTTTTTTGAGAAAAAATGTTTTGTCCAGACTGTTGCATACCACCTTTAAAGTACATCTGGTAAATTACAGATTTAAAAACTAGAAAAACAAACTGTTCTTTTCTGCTATCAGTTAGTCTGTCCAATGCACTCTAGCAACCCAAGTAAACAATGTAAGAATAATCAAATTGTACACACATCCACACTACAGGATCTGATATGTACCAAAATGGCCAGCTGAACAACAACAACATTTTGTTTGAACTTATCTACCATGCAAGCAGCCTGTTGACCTTGAGATGGAAGCAAGACTTGTTTATGTATCAAGTTTCTATCCTAAGGTGTTGCTGCAATTGTCACCTACTTAGATTTGTGTATAGAAGCACCATCCCATGAAGTGCAAGATGGGGATTTATGTGGTTGTAGGTCTTGTGGTTTGTGTGTGTGTGTGTTATGGGTTTAACATCCACCCAACAGAATTTTAGTTAGCCAGAGAAAGAACACCAATGGTGGTATCTGCCTATATCTAATACATGTAACAACATCTTTAACCTGTTGTGTAGAATTTGTGCATAATTTCCGTATAAACCTATAATGTAGTTTAAGTAAAGGCTGTTTATAACATCACTCAATTGTTTGACTGTACAAAGCATGAAATGGATCATTTTACATGTCCATTATGTTTAACTAAGCACTAAGGGGATTTCTGCTAAATCAGTCATGAAACTACCCTTATATCTAAGAGTCAGCAAGGGAGCTATACCACTACCATTTTTAAGGACTGGAATGTCACGATCTAAGATCAAACCACAGGGCCTCCCGTTATGGGTCTGCGCTAACAGGTCTGGTGTGCTCAGGATGTAAAACTTGAGTAATATAACCGATATATGCTCTGAAAATACAATGACCTTAAATATGACATTGAATATGACCTTGAATATGAGTGTGACCTTGAATATGATCTTGAATATGATCTTAAATTATTATCTTGAATATGAGTGTGACCTTGAATATGATCTTGAATATGATCTTGAATATGATCTTGAATATGACCTTGAATGTGATCTTTAATATGATCTTTAATATGACCTTGAATATGACCTTAAATATGACCTTGCATATGATCTTGAATATGACCTTGAATATGATCTTTAATATGACATTGAATATGACCTTGAATATGACATTGAATATGACCCTAAATATGACATTGAATATGACATTAAATATGACCTTGAATATGATCTTGAATATGACCTTAAATATGACATTGAATTTGATATTTAATATGATCTTGACTATGGGTGTGACCTTGAATATGACCTTAAATATGACCTTAAATATTACCTTAAATATGATCTTGAATATGAGTGTGACCGTCAATATGACCTTGAATATGACCTTGACTATGACCTTGAATATGATCTTAAATATGATCTTGAATATGAATATGACCTTGATCCTTGCACTGCACACCTTTATATGCATGTCTTAAAATGGTTTCTAAACCGTTGGTCAAGTCTTTCATTCATCCATCGTCGGGCACCCATGACCGATCCATTCCCGTTACTCTCCATTCATTGCTCATGGGAAATTAAGTTCACTTTTTGCCATTTCTGGTAATGATATTTCATTGGTCGCTTCATAATCCAATAAATATTTCAGTCCAATGATAAAGCTTGTTCTTTCATAGTTCCGGCTTTCCATCCAAAATGATGTCATAAATGCAAAGAGAATTCAAGTTTCCAGATACTTAGCTACGTCCACAAGTACGAGTAGCGGAAATGTAAGGGTTGTTTTGATTGGCTGATATCTATTCAAATTTAACTCTCAATACCGATTTCTTAAATAAAAATCCCATGGTGTAAGAATGGGGTGAAACGTATTCAATAGCTTTCGGCTCCGACGATGTTATTCATAGATCGATTTACACTATTCACACCAGAAACATTACACTATGCAACAGTTACCACTGCTGTTTGGAAATGGCAGAGACTTAGCAGCCATATCTACCACGTTGGTTCAAGTCTCGTTCGAGTCAAAGGACTTAATGTTGGAAGATCTTCCAGCTGGTCTACTGTGTGCCACTGGTTCTACACAGACATCTGAGATGGTTTCATTGAAGTACTGTGAATAATATGAAAAATATGTCTGAGATACTGAAATGTGGCGGACCAATGGGTGGACTTGTGCAGCTATTATATCTGCTAGGCTAGGACAGAGAAAACAATTTTATAAATTGACGTACCTTTTCTTTATTGTGTGCTTTAAGACAAGAGAGTTATACAGTCGGTCCCATCAACCACGTACAACATCTTGGTGAGTACACTTACTCCATTGGAGAAAGACAACCTGTAAAAAGAACAAAATCAATTTAAACTTCTATTGAATTATTTATAGTTTGGTTTGGTTTCAAGTTACATTGCACCAACACAGTTATGGTCATATCTGGCAAGCTTTATTATTTTCACATTTTTTCTGGAGCAGGTAGTTAAGACACTCTGTCTGAGACAAACTGCATGTGTTTAAGTATAACTATTAATTATTATTAAACTAATAACATTTTTGTCCCTGCAAACATAACTTCGATAAAAAAAGAAGGTGATCCATGGTTCAAGTTAAGGTTTCTGTTGAAATGGCAGATTCAGATGATTCTGGTAGCATTGTCCTGTTTTTTGTTGTTGTTTTTTGTTTTGTTTTTTGTTGTTGTTGCTTCAATTTCATTTGATAAATGTGATAGCAAACAGATAAGACCAACATTGTGTTTCTCAAACATCCAAATAAATGACTGTAAGCACAATTTTACTGATAACATTGTTGGTGTTTACAAGGCTGGGGGAAACAAGTAAGTGATTCTAACTACTTGATAAAGGTTGCCCCTTTGAAATTCAACAGTTAGGATGCATTTCTTTCTCTCAAACATTCATATAAATTATTTTTACCAGAAAAGATCAAGTGAAATGCAGTTTATTGATTTCCTACGTCTATGTCAAAAGGGCAGAATAACACAACACTTGTCATTATAAACTTGTATTTCCTATCTAAGCCACGCTGCACAGCTATTTTTAAAATAAGAATACCATTTTTGTGACCACTTCCTTTTGTGATCACATTATATAACTATCCAGGTAATCCACTCTAACGTCAGTGTCTATTTCTCAGCAGAAATCCCCATTATACTTATGTACAAATTTGGAGAGAATGAACATTTTGAGCTATTTATTTCACAAGCTGTACTGTCTAACAACTGTGCTACTGTTCAAAATCATCTATACATAGACTTAACTACAGGCATATGTTGTTTATTGGGTTTATGGTCCCACCAACAGTATTTCAGTTATCTGGAGACGGTGCCCACTTAAAGCAGATATAGTGCTGCCTTCACTGTGTTTAGCATCCCGTGAATACTTGGCATGTTACCTTACCCAGTCTCATTATCCTGACACCTGGCCAACCAATCGTAGAACTACCCTTATATATGCTTGAGCGTTAGCAAGGTAGCTATACCACAATCATTTTTAACAAGTTTGGTATGTCGTGGCCCGGGATCGAACCCGGGGCCTCCCTGTACCTGGAGCCGACACACCACTGATTGCACTACCAGGTCAGGTGTAACAAGAATTAGGTCTGGGGTCCTCCTCCAACAATAACAGCTGTATATGTTTAAACATAAACAGCTTACCGAATTAACAATACAATATTTATACATGCATTAATAATGTCTGCTAGAAAATATCACTTAAAATATAAAACACTTGAGAAAAATATTGGCTGAGAAATGTTACAGCAAGTGGGTCTATAATTGTGCACTCAGAACAAGCATAGTTTCTTTCAATGGGTCTGGTAAAGTAACTATTGACTATAGACCCGTTCTCTATCTTGAATGGACCATATTTTCTTATAAGTATGTGGTTTTTTTATTCTATTTATCATTTCAGTCTTCACATAACAATGTAAAGCTATGTAAGTGGGTGCAATTTATCATTTAGTCCAAAATTTTAATTTAAAAGAGAAAGCATTGGCTGCTGATACTTTCAATTCTTGTAAGATGAAATATTGTGAACAGATAAGGGGGAAAACTGAGGTGATGGGAAGGCTAGAGAGTTAATCCTCCACTTTCTGAACATGAACAACTGACCGGACCCGGTAGCGCAATCGG
Source organism: Sinonovacula constricta (assembly GCA_007844125.1). Lineage (NCBI taxonomy): Eukaryota > Metazoa > Mollusca > Bivalvia > Cardiida > Solecurtidae > Sinonovacula > Sinonovacula constricta. The sequence continues at coordinate 44,623,259 of CM017570.1, forward strand.
AAGAGCGTCGGCTCCAGGTACAGGAGGCCCCGGGTTTGATCCCGGGCCGTGACATACCAAAGTTGTTAAAAATGGTAGTGGTATAGCTCCCTTGCTAACGCTCAAGCAAATATAAGAGTAGTTCCACGACTGGTTGACCCGATGTCAGGATAATGTGACTGGGTGTGGTATCATGCCAGGTGTTCACGGCTTGCTATACACAGTTAAGGCAGCACTATATCTGCTTCAAGTGGATACTGTCTCCAGATAACTGAAATAATGTTGGTGGGACGATAAACCCAATAAACAAACAAACAAACATGAACAACTGCCAAGGGGTAGGTGGACGGGGATTGGTGGGTGGAGGGTTGGATGCATTCTCCCACCAACCAGGTAAAAGAGCCGAGTTGTGAAAACACAAACATGTAAGCTGAAAAAATACTAAGCTTTTAAAAAGTAAATTTTGTCTGTTTTAATTTTGTCTGTTTACTGCTTAGATAGAAGTTAGGGACCATTTATTGTCTATATATCTAGTATTTACTGCAATAAAGATGAACGGATCTTGATTCATACACCCCCACCCTCCAACCAAAATTTTCTGGTTCCACCCCTGCAACTGCCAAAGCAGAATATATAAACAGTAAGTTAAAAAAAATCCTGTCGTTAATTGACATTCACAATTTGTCGCAACTTCTTATTTCACAATTTACAGGATTTCATGATGCCAAAATTCAAAATTTGGCCAGAATCGTTCCTGTTCACAAAAGGGTAAAAACAAATGCTAAGAACTTATCCCTTAGTGTGCTAAGCATGGCTTTATATGGTGTAGGAAAATACTGTGGATGAGCCAGTTGCCTGCTGGAAGCTGTCTGATCAGGATCTTCACTATTTCTTTCCGAGTCTCTGAGTTTGTTCCATTGCAGCAACACAACTATGGTCATGTTGGCGACATCAAGCTTATTATTGGTGGAGGAAGACTCCAGACTTATGCCTGGGTAGAACGACCGGCACACCGCAGGTTAGCTGGAAGACCTCACCACAGACAAGTTATTGCCCAGACTGGGACTTTAACCCACGGGGTGAGGATCTAAGGAGTTTCAAAATCGAACCGTTTGGCCACGGACCATCCCCATGAGTCTCTAAGTTTCTTGTTATTTTTGTATGCAAATAAAGAATACTTTGTAACGTGTAATAATGAATGTAGCAAGATGTTAGGGTAAAACTGTTGAGTTCTTGGAGAGCATTGCCTTAAATTGTCACATTTAAACATAAAACAGCTCCTGATTTCTGGATGGGCATTGATTCCTAAGAGTTAATTTAAATTTTAAATGGAAAACGTAAAGATATTGGAGATATTTCTTTATTTCTCCTTGTGATATTGCTGGTTCTCGTTTCAAGACAGTTTCAATAACTCTAGGGTTTGATTTAGAAATATATACGTATATAGTGGAGATATTCATTCATGCTTACGCAATTTATTTTCAATTGCTACAATTGCATGTATGCAACCCTTCATGCCAACATAACTTAACCTGATTTTAGCAAGAGAATAGAAAAACCATCAACAAGAAAAATAGAGAGATTACCATGGAATAAATATACAAGATGTATGATAGCAGATAAACAAGTTCAAAGCAGATAAGCAAGTTAAACATGCACCTTTTTCCCCCTTCTTTAATAAAACGCAGCAAAATTTCCCCTTTTCAAAGACCCTAGTCTTCATCCCCAGTTTCAAAAAAAGCCTGATGTTTATATTAGCTTTAGTGGATTAAAGACTCAAATTCAGAACTTTCAATGTTAGTCATAACATCATCTTACAAGGCCATAATGTCCAAGGAAATCACAGAAAACAAATAAACAGGAACATAATATTGAAACAAGTTGTTTGAAGATTGATTTCCAAAACAACCAAAACACAGTAAAAGTATTTGCTTAATTTGATATTAAGATAAAACTTAATATGGAGGGAGGGAGAGAGAGAGAGGGGGGGTGAGAGAGAGCAAGAGAGAGAGCAAGAGAGATAAAGAGGGAGGGAGGGAAAGGGGGGAGAGGGAGGGAGGGAAAGGGGGGAGAGGGAGGGAGGGAAAGGGGGAAGTGGGGGGGGAAGGGGGAAGAGGGAGGGAGGAAAGGGTGGGAGAGTGAGTAGAGAAAGGAGCGAGGGAGCCATCTTCCTTTTTCCTTTTTCCGAAGGAAGAAGCAGAGAGAGAAAAGAGGAGGAAGATCTCCAGAGAGAGAGATTCAAGATCAAAGGAGGGAGAGAAGGGGAGGCAAGAGAGAGAGAAAGATTAGAGGAGTGGAGGGGGTATGAGAGAGATAGGATATAGAGAACAAAGAAGAGAGACCGAGAAGACATAGCGACAGAAAGGAGAGCTAGACATCGGGATGGATTGGTGAGATAGATAGGAGAGAGAGAGAGAGATGGATAATATTTGATATAAACATTAACATTGTCACGAGAAATATTTAGCAAAGCAAACACTTCAGCTTCATACCTAAGCCAAACCCCCCCCCCCCCCACCTAAAACAAGATAATTGAAAAACAAAAACTGATGCATAACTATAGGGATTCATTTTCTTTACAAACCTTGAACAATTGCAGAGAAAAAACTCAATTAAAAAGTCAACTAAACCTCAACTCTTCATAGAAATGGAAAACAGTTGTTGCATATTGTTTTTTTGCTCATTAAAATATTTTATTTTCTCCTGGATTTTGTTAATAGTGTTATTTGCATCAAAAAGAGCTGCAAATGGACAGTGCGCTTGACTAGTTAAAAGCTTGATGGTATGATGTTTCAAGTTTTATTTCAAATCCAGAAGGTCAACGACCCATTTGGCATACATATACAACATATACAATACACAAAGCACACATAGTAAAAGCAAATAAACAAACAACATCTTTTAAGTAAAACCTTTACCAAAATAAACATGCACCTAAATTTAAAGAAAGGCCATATATATCTTATAATCCTACCTAGAACTATGATATTTTATCAAGAGGAAGAAATATGTTAAGTGTCATTACAAACACTGATAAGGACACAACTGCTGATGCCAATGTTTCAGCGATTGGAATAGCTCACCTTACTGCAAGCATAGTCGAGCTAAAAACAAAGAAAGAGTTGTATATAAGATACATCTTATGTTTTTGCCAATTTAACTTAAACCAGTATCTGTTCAGCTTCACCCCTGATAAATGTCAAACCTGCCATGCATCTGACATCTCTCAAGTTGTCTGCCCTTGAAAATCCTGTTAAAGTTACTCCCCTGGCAAGTTTTTTACGGATGGTAAATTGTTTGCTTTAAACGTTTTTGTCAGCTATCAGTTTTATCAATAAATTTAATGCTAAAATGAATAACTAACTAACTGTACAGTTCAACTTTGATGACAAATACATGTTTGTTATGATGGGTTTTGCTCTTATGTTTCTATTGTCATAAAGATTTTGGACATCAATTCGTGGAATCTTTCATGCCACAGTAATTTACTTGAGTCCAGACTTTTAACACAAATTGAAACATCACTAAACTCACAAATACATATATGAAAGCAAATCCAAATTAAAATCATTTTCTTGAGATTCAGGACAAAACCCAAATAATTTGAAACTACAAAAAATGTCTATCAAAAACAAATAAAAGTGAGGCACGTGGCGTATCGGTTGTGTCGCCGACTAGTAATTCCTCTGACTACTTAGCCTCTCACCATGTCGCTTCAAGTCCCATTCGAAGCAAAGGACTTGCATGTTGTAAAGTCTTCCAGCTAACCTTCCATGCACCGGTGGTTCTACCCAGACATTTGCTTGACGCGTTCATCTGCTAACATAGCTGGACATCGCTATATTGATCATAACTGGTTGCTGTGATAAATAGCAGTTCTTAAGGGTCCAAAATCTGTCTTAAAGGTGCAATCCGACAGTTTGCCTATATCATATACATGTAACAATATCAAACCATTGCTTTTGGGAATTTTGGGCAGATTTTTTTTTTATAAACGCATATTTTTGTCCTGAGTGACTAAATAAAGTGATCTCAAAAGTAAGTGTTCACGTGGTTTTCTACGTTTTAAAAATAGCAATCACTGCAACGTGGCCCAGATAGGAAATGCAATAACGAGTGGTGATTTATGCTTGACTGTTCACACAGATCTATGACATTAATGAACAACATTGTGCAGGAACTTTTCAGATAACAATGACTTATTTGGTTTATTTGAGAAAATAAACTTTGGTCCAAACTGTTGAATACCACCTTTAATACAAAGCATTGTTAAAACCAAGATAATATTGCAGACTAAAGACACACTAACTTTGAAGAAAATAGTCCAGATGAAAAATCTTAAAAACGTCTGTTGAAAACACATAAAAGTCACTTATTACAGACGCACTGACAAAAAACAAAAAAACAAAGTACTTAGAAATAAATCTACATTAGTAGAAAACGAACATTACAACAGAAACAAAAAAAACTTAAATACACACTCTGACAAATAAAACTGTCAAAAATGAAGCAAAAATCTATTTTTCGGCATCCAAAACATATGGGTACCCTTATATTATCATTACCTCCTAGCCTGCAAAGTGTAAAGCACTTATTGATTAGATCTTTCTAATAGTGTAAATGATTAGATCTTCGCTAATTGTGTAAATGAAGATCCCCACCTAGACCTGTCTGATCAGGATCCACATTATTTGCTGCTGAGTATTTCAAAATTAGTCGAAGCATATAATTTACAATATACCAGTATAATATTATGTATTCTTTATAACAAATCTGAGAGGATGCCTCTCTCCTTCTCTGTCTGTTGGTCAGTCTGTCTGTCTCTCTCTCTCTCTCCTCTCTCTCCCCATCTCTGTCAGGCATCAACCGGCCTTCCTCCTTCTCTGTCTGTCTGTCAGTCTGTCTGTCTGTCTGTCTCTTTCTCTCTCTCCCCATCTCTGTCAGGCATTAACTGGCCTTCCTCCTTCTCTGTCTGTCTGTTTGTCTGTCTGTCTAGCCCTTTCTCTCTCTCTCTCTCTCTCTCTTTTTCTCTCTCTTAAACAATGTACATGGTGATGTTCTCAGAAACAACAATGTACATGGAGATATTCTCAGGGATAATAATGTACATGGTGATGTTCTCAGAAACAACAATGTACATGGAGATGTTCTCAGGGATAATAATGTACATGGTGATGTTCTTAGAAACAACAATGTACATGGAGATGTTCACAGAGACAATAACATACATGGTGATGTTCTCAGAAACAACAATGTACATGGAGATGTTCTCAGAAATAACAATGTACATGGTGATGTTTTAAGAAACAACAATGTACATGGTGATGTTCTAAGAAACAACAATGTACATGGTGATGTTCTCAGAAAACAACAATGTACATGGTGATGTTCTAAGAAACAACAATGTACATGTTGATGTTCTAAGAAACAACAATGTACATGGTGATGTTCTCAGAAACAACAATCTACATGGAGATGTTCTCAGAAACAACAAATGTACATGGTGATGTTCTCAGGGATAATAATGTACATGGTGATGTTCTAAGAAACAACAATGTACATGGAGATGTTCTCAGAAACAACAATGTACATGGTGATGTTCTCAGAAACAACAATGTACATGGTGATGTTCTCAGAAACAACAATGTACATAGTGATGTTCTCAGAAACAACAATGTACATGGTGATGTTCTAAGAAACAACAATGTACATGGTGATGTTCTCAGAAATAACAATGTACATGGAGATGTTCTCAGAAACAACAATGTACATGGTGATGTTCTCAGAAACAACAATGTACATGGAGATGTTCTCAGAAATAACAATGTACATGGTGATGTTCTCAGAAACAACAATGTACATGGTGATGTTCTCAGAACAACGATGTACATGGAGATGTTCTCAGAAACAACAATGTACATGGAGATGTTCTCAGAAACAACAATGTACATGGTGATGTTCTCAGAAACAACAATGTACATGGAGATGTTCTCAGAAATAACAATGTACATGGTGATGTTCTCAGAACAACGATGTACATGGAGATGTTCTCAGAAACAACAATGTACATGGAGATGTTCTCAGAAACAACAATGTACATGGTGATGTTCTCAGAACAACGATGTACATGGAGATGTTCTCAGAAACAACAATGTACATGGTGATGTTCTCAGAAACAACAATGTACATGGTGATGTTCTCAGAAACAACAATGTACATGGTGATGTTCTCAGAACAACGATGTATATGGAGATGTTCTCAGAAACAACAATGTACATGGTGATGTTCTCAGAAACAACAATGTACATGGTGATGTTCTCAGAAACAACAATGTACATGGTGATGTTCTCAGAAACAACAATGTACATGGAGATGTTCTCAGAAACAACAATGTACATGGAGATGTTCTCAGAAACAACAATGTACATGGTGATGTTCTCAGAAACAACAATGTACATGGAGATGTTCTCAGAAATAACAATGTACATGGTGATGTTCTCAGAAACAACAATGTACATGGAGATGTTCTCAGAAACAATAATGTACATGGAGATGTTCTCAGAAACAACAATGTACATGGTGATGTTCTCAGAAACAACAATGTACATGGTGATGTTCTCAGAAACAACAATGTACATGGAGATGTTCTCAGAAACAACAATGTACATGGTGATCTTCTCAGAAACAACAATGTACATGGAGATGTTCTCAGAAACAACAATATACATGGTGATGTTCTCAGAAACAACAATGTACATGGAGATATTCTCAGGGACAATAATGTACATGGTGATGTTCTCAGAAACAACAATGTATATTGTGATGTTCTAAGAAACAACAATGTACATGGAGATGTTCTCAGAAACATCAGTTTACATTGTGAAGTTCTCAGAAACAACAATGTACATGGTGATGTTCTCAGAGAAAATAATGTACATGGAGATGTTCTCAGAAACAAAATGTACATGGTGATGTTCTCAGAGACAAAAATGTACATGGTAATGTTCTCAGAGACAAGAATGTACATGAAGATGTTCTCAGAGACAACACTGTACATGGTGATGTTCTCAGAGACAACAATGTACATGATGATGTTCTCAGAAACAACAGAACACCTCATGTTAAAGATCTTTTAAGTGTGGCCACATACAACCAATTGATATTCCAGAAACCTTATATCCCAATACACCAATTTATAAACAAACACAAATCCTATTGTGATCCAGGCAAGGCAATTTGACAACACTACAAACGATGTACACATGTACCTGTTTTCATTATAAACAACAACACAAACATAAACCTTCATGTTAAAGACACAAACTTCGAGAAAAAATACTGATATTTTTTAAAACACAGATTTAACAACTGTTTATAAAGAGACAGGAATCCTGTTGTGTAAAGATCACTGAAATCAATTAGAATATCCAACACAATATACTATCTGAGCTATTTTAAATAAAACATACACACACACAAACACACACACACACACACGCACACACATGCATGCATGCACACAAACAAAACACATTCAAGACACATACTGTTTAAATAAAACCCAAGGCACAAAAATAAAAATACATGCATTGCAATACACCAAGTTGTTAAGAAACACCAATACTGTTATGTTGATAGCCCCCAAAATCAATAAGGAAGTATATGCCTTCAAAATATACTTTTGTACCTACTGGTACTTTTTCATTAACAACAACATAAAAACATACCACTTTATTTTGACACACAAAAAACTTTTAACTTAACTTTATAAAACTAATGGTATTAAAAACAAAGATTCCAAATTACCAATTTGTGAAGAGACACCTGTTGTAACTATGAACCACACACAGACACCAACACTTTATACATCAATACTTTCCAGGAAGAATAATTATCACATTATATTGAGAAAAGACAAACAGGAAAACAAAAATATCCGCCTGCCAATTGATGCTACAAGTACTGACTGTATTCTTGGCCTTGCTATTGAATGGAATTGCTTTGGCTGCTGATAGGGAAGCCATTGGAACCATCGGAATTGTCGTGGACGTTGAAAGCATTCATGGCTGCCCCAATGTAAATTGGAATTGTGTATTGATTGTCACACACATACAACAGGATAGCCTTGTGGAATGATACAGCTAAGGGAGAGAGAGAGAGAGAGAGAGTGGAGATTGGGAGGGGAGGGGTATGTAGAGATGGTATAAAGAGGTTTTGTATAGAGGTTGTATGTAGTGGTGGTGTACAGAGATAGTGTGCATAGGTGGTATGTAGGGGATGTAGGTAGAGATGGTATGTAGAGTATGAAGGTAGAGATGGTATACAGAGGATGTAGGTAGAGATGGTATACAAAGGATATAGGTAGAGATGGTATACAGAGGATGTAGGTAGAGATGGTATACAGAGGATATAGGTAGAGATGGTATGTAGAGGATGTAGGTAGAGATGGTATACAGAGGATGTAGGTAGAGATGGTATACAAAGGATATAGGTAGAGATGGTATACAGAGGATGTAGGTAGAGATGGTATGTAGAGGATGTAGGTAGAGATGGTATACAGAGGATGTAGGTAGAGATGGTATACAGAGGATGTAGGTAGAGATGGTATACAAAGGATATAGGTAGAGATGGTATACAGAGGATGTAGGTACAGATGGTATACAGAGGATGTAGGTAGAGATGGTATACAGAGGATATAGGTAGAGATGGTATGTAGAGGATGTAGGTAGAGATGGTATACAGAGGATGTAGGTAGAGATGGTATACAGAGGATGTAGGTAGAGATGGTATACAGAGGATGTAGGTAGAGATGGTATATAGAGGATGTAGGTAGAGATGGTATACAGAGGATGTAGGTAGAGATGGTATACAGAGGATGTAGGTAGAGATGGTATACAGAGGATGTAGGTAGAGATGGTATGTAGAGGATGTAGGTAGAGATGGTATGTAGAGGATGTAGGTAGAGATGGTATATAGAGTATGAAGGTAGAGATGGTATACAGAGGATGTAGGTAGAGATGGTATACAAAGGATGTAGGTAGAGATGGTATACAGAGGATGTAGGTAGAGATGGTATACTGGGGATGTAGGTAGAGATGGTATGTAGAGGATGTAGGTAGAGATGGTATACACAGGATGTAGGTAGAGATGGTATACAGAGGATGTAGGTAGAGATGGTATGTAGAGGATGTAGGTAGAGATGGTATACAGAGGATGTAGGCAGAGATGGTATACAGGGGATGTAGGTAGAGATGGTATACAGAGGATGTAGGTAGAGATGGTATACAGAGGATGTAGGTAGAGATGGTATACAGAGGATGTAAGTAGAGATGGTATACAGAGGATGTAGGTAGAGATGGTATACAGAGGATGTAGGTAGAGATGGTATACAGAGGATGTAGGTAGAGATGGTATACAGAGGATGTAGGTAGAGATGGTATGTAGAGGATGTAGGTAGAGATGGTATACAGAGGATGTAGGTATATATGGTATACAGAGGATGTAGGTAGATATGGTATGTAGAGGATGTAGGTAGATATGGTATATAGAGGATGTAGGTAGAGATGGTATACAGAGGATGTAGGTAGAGATGGTATACAGAGGATGAAGGTAGAGATGGTATACAGGGGATGTAGGTAGAGATGGTATACAGGGGATGTAGGTAGAGATGGTATATAGAGGATGTAGGTAGAGATGGTATGTAGAGGGTGTAGGTAGAGATGGTATATAGAGGATGTAGGTACAGATGGTATACAGAGGATGTAGGTAGAGATGGTATACAGAGGATGTAGGTAGAGATGGTATACAGAGGATGTAGGTAGAGATGGTATACAGAGGATGTAGGTAGAGATGGTATGTAGAGGGTGTAGGTAGAGATGGTATATAGAGGATGTAGGTACAGATGGTATACAGAGGATGTAGGTAGAGATGGTATACAGAGGATGTAGGTAGAGATGGTATACAGAGGATGTAGGTAGAGATGGTATACAGAGGATGTAGGTAGAGATGGTATACAGAGGATGTAGGTAGAGATGGTATACAGAGGATGTAGGTAGAGATGGTATGTAGAGGATGTAGGTAGAGATGGTATACAGAGGATGTAGGTAGAGATGGTATACAGAGGATGTAGGTAGAGATGGTATACAGAGGATGTAGGTAGAGATGGTATGTAGAGGATGTAGGTAGAGATGGTATACAGAGGATGTAGGTAGAGATGGTATGTAGAGTATGAAGGTAGAGATGGTATACAGAGGATGTAGGTAGAGATGGTATACAAAGGATGTAGGTAGAGATGGTATGTAGAGGATGTAGGTAGAGATGGTATACAAAGGATGTAGGTAGAGATGGTATACAGAGGATGTAGGTAGAGATGGTATGTAGAGGATGTAGGTAGAGATGGTATACAAAGGATGTAGGTAGAGATGGTATACAGAGGATGTAGGTAGAGATGGTATGTAGAGTATGAAGGTAGAGATGGTATACAGAGGATGTAGGTAGAGATGGTATACAGAGGATGTAGGTAGAGATGGTATACAGAGGATGTAGGTAGAGATGGTATACAGAGGATGTAGGTAGAGATGGTATGTAGAGGATGTAGGTAGAGATGGTATACAGGGGATGTAGGTAGAGATGGTATACGGAGGATGTAGGTAGAGATGGTATACAGAGGATGTAGGTAGAGATGGTATACAGAGGATGTAGGTAGAGATGGTATGTAGAGTATGAAGGTAGAGATGGTATACAGAGGATGTAGGTAGAGATGGTATACAGAGGATGTAGGTAGAGATGGTATACAGAGGATGTAGGTAGAGATGGTATACAGAGGATGTAGGTAGAGATGGTATGTAGAGGATGTAGGTAGAGATGGTATACAGGGGATGTAGGTAGAGATGGTATGTAGAGGATGTAGGTAGAGATGGTATGTAGAGGATGTAGGTAGAGATGGTATACAAAGGATGTAGGTAGAGATGGTATACAGAGGATGTAGGTAGAGATGGTATACAGAGGATGTAGGTAGAGATGGTATACAGAGGATGTAGGTAGAGATGGTATGTAGAGGATGTAGGTAGAGATGGTATGTAGAGGATGTAGGTAGAGATGGTATGTAGAGGATGTAGGTAGAGATGGTATACAGAGGATGTAGGTAGAGATGGTATGTAGAGGATGTAGGTAGAGATGGTATGTAGAGGATGTAGGTAGAGATGGTATACAGAGGATGTAGGTACAGATGGTATACAGAGGATATAGGTACAGATGGTATGTAGAGTATGTAGGTAGAGATGGTATACAGAGGATGTAGGTAGAGATGGTATACAGAGGATGTAGGTAGAGATGGTATACAGAGGATGTAGGTAGAGATGGTATGTAGAGGATGTAGGTAGAGATGGTATACAGAGGATATAGGTAGAGATGGTATGTAGAGTATGTAGGTAGAGATGGTATACAGGGGATGTAGGTAGAGATGGTATGTAGAGGATGTAGGTAGAGATGGTATGTAGAGGATGTAGGTAGAGATGGTATGTAGAGGATGTAGGTAGAGATGGTATGTAGAGGATGTAGGTAGAGATGGTATGTAGAGGATGTAGGTAGAGATGGTATACAGAGGATGTAGGTAGAGATGGTATACAGAGGATGTAGGTAGAGATGGTATGTAGAGGATGTAGGTAGAGATGGTATGTAGAGGATGTAGGTAGAGATGGTATGTAGAGGATGTAGGTAGAGATGGTATGTAGAGGATGTAGGTAGAGATGGTATACAGAGGATGTAGGTAGAGATGGTATACAGAGGATGTAGGTAGAGATGGTATGTAGAGGATGTAGGTAGAGATGGTATGTAGAGGATGTAGGTAGAGATGGTATGTAGAGGATATAGGTAGAGATGGTATGTAGAGGATGTAGGTAGAGATGGTATACAGAGGATGTAGGTAGAGATGGTATACAGAGGATGTAGGTAGAGATGGTATGTAGAGGATGTAGGTAGAGATGGTATGTAGAGGATGTAGGTAGAGATGGTATGTAGAGGATGTAGGTAGAGATAGTATGTAGAGGATGTAGGTAGAGATGGTATGTAGAGGATGTAGGTAGAGATGGTATGTAGAGGATGTAGGTAGAGATAGTATGTAGAGGATGTAGGTAGAGATGGTATGTAGAGGATGTAGGTAGAGATGGTATGTAGAGGATGTATCCCAACTATATCTGTGAAAGTGTAATTGTTGAGCAACTTAACTTTCTTTTCTACTTGTGATTCTGTTTGTGAGCAGTTGACCTAAATGTGAATAGAAATTGTCAACATATAGGGGGATGAATTGCATACAACTTGCACAACCATCCATTATTTATAAATAATCAATCCAAATTATGAACAAAATTCAAGGGAGATAACCTTATATGGATGAATTTTTAAACAAGCAAAGTAGCCTCCCATTGCTGTTTATTGATTTATTAAATATTTCTTCTATAGGGGCCTATATAAATGGATGAATAATACATGAACACCTGATTTCAGTCACAACCAATCACTGGCATAGGCTTTAGTTAATAAATTATAGCTAATAGTGCAAGACAGATTGGGGTTCCAGATTAAAGAAAGCTTCAATATTTATTTCTAGCCACATATTCTGTGTAGTAAAGTGTCAGCTATGAGCCAGCGGGGCTCAAGTAAAAAAAAACATACCCCACTTGCAGAATTTGTTCTCAGATTTTACTTAAGCTAAATGTTGCATATCAAAGTTGTAAAAAAAAGGGTAGTGGAATACCTCCCTTGCTAACGCTCAAACAAATAGAAGGGTAGCTCCATGACTGGTTGGCCCGGTGTTAGTATAATTTGAGATTTTCCTCATATAAAATCTTTAACACATTACTGTAATCTACTGACAACTTAACCTTGCAAGGTAAATAGCTTATAATCGAACTGAAGAATCATGACCCATTAAGAACTGTTATGCATGTATGTACACAGAAAGGCTGATTTAACACAGCAGTTTTAGTTGCTTCACAAAAACGCAATGTCCTACTCTGACTGAATGACTGAATATATTGTGTCAAAAATGAAAACAATACACAATCGTAGACACACTGTACCACTACCATTTTTAACAACTTTGGTCCATCATGGCTAAGGGTTCGAATCCAGGGACTCTTGTACTTGGAGCTATGTCCAATATTTTAAGAATGGTTATGCTTTTTAAGAACAATGCAGCAAGTAAAACATTGTTTGTAATGACCGTTATGGCAATGTCTGGCTACAACAAAAAGACTCCTGAAAAAATGATAAAAGATGACAGACCTAACAAAATTGGGAAGCCAAAACCAAGACTCAAAACCACAGGACGAGGGGCTGAGGAGTTATAACTAATATAAGTTGGTGACTACGCGCGCGGTCATGGTCACCCCTTAACAGTAACGATGTTAATAACACATCAGTTGTAAAACCTCACAAGGTTTTTGGCCTGAAAAAGGCTTGAACCCATATTGTGAGAGGGTCATATTTTCTGAAAAACTTATAAGTCCCAAACCACTTACTTGGCCCGGCCCCTGTCTGGTGTCTTAATCCAGCATTAAGAGTACTCGGGAAATCAAACACACAATTATATAATGGGAAATCATAAGGTCAGGCAGCCAAGCTCCCAAGCTGTAAACAAATGTATCTTAACTATATTGGTAGAGTTTTAAAATCATATCCCTCTGTAATTAATTTGTAAAACATTTTTCATGCACATTTAACAATCTGTTTGATATATAAAACTTTAATCATGTGAAAAGACCAAGTGCTATGAAAATCAGCCCAAAATAATCCTTTAGGTTGACGCTTTATGCATGCAAATATAGATTAATCAATTAAAAATAGCATAATTAATAACTGAACAATCATATTCGACGTATGTACTTACTCTGCACCAATCAGCTGTTTATATGTTTTGGTGGGTGGGTGTGTAAACGCTGCAGGTCATGTGACCTCAATCTGTCAAACGTCAATAAAAAAAAAGGTGGTCCTTTTTAACGTTCCGGACACGTGGCAATCAACTGCACGTGCATATAGGTGCACATTTAAGTCAACACTGTGAGATGCTTACCGACTTGCCGTTGTTTGATGGTTTTATGTTCCGAATATGATAATTATATTCGACAAGAACTAAAACAAGCTTCTCATTACAACAACACAATTCGCAATTTTTCGATATCACTAATGCAGCAGTAGAGGAAAGCCAACAATAATTTCAAATGATGCTAAGCTAGCCAGTATTAAATTTGATCAATTTCCGCATCACAGTGCGCATTTCTACCAACAGTTTTGACTGTGTTCTTCACCCCCCCCCCCCTCCCCCCCCCCCCCCCCCACACACACACCCTTCCCCGCAAAAAAGCAACAACAACAACAACATCACCACCACCACCATCATCATCATCTATTGGTAGAAAAAGCAGCATCTAACAA